>MJMS01000086.1:0-109876 GCA_002018275.1 Huntiella bhutanensis
ACTATTTTGTATATCATTTTGTAGCCCTTTTGACAGCGCATTTGTTAATAGAGTTGTGGTATTTTTAACAATTTATTTGATTCAGTTATGATAGATTTGTCAAAGTAGTGATTTTTGCTGAGTCGAATGGAAGGATTACAAAAAAAACTAATTATCGTTTCAGCATAATCCCACTGTACATACATATGTATGTATGTATGTACCGGTGGATAAATAGTCCATTCCAGTTATTAGGAATAGCACGTGACAGCATGCAAAGACTTTGGAGCGTCGATGGCATTTCAATTACTCACTAGTAGCTTTTTTATGCTTCGTTGCCGTTAGTTTGTAAAACAATGACGACCTAGAGTTTTAAATGTACTAGGTTACACTAAATCCGAAACTAGATGCTGGCGAAGCTCAACGTTTGACAACAAATATATATCAAAGTTTCCAAAATGGAAATAGTGCAACGCCCTCGAGCCGGGACCAAAGTTAAATGTGTCGAGATGTCAGTTAGCCTGCATAAATCACACAGCCCCGATGAGCTGGATAAAAATGGCAAGGCTAACATGAAAGGCAGTTTCAATTGGCGGATGGAGCCGACCAGATTCCTTGCTGTATCGCCAGAACTACGCCACGATTAGGCATACTGGATATGTCGCCCTGTTCATATGAATACGGCATTCAGGCTGGATCGAGTGCTGCGCCAAAGTGCAGTTCTGATGGATCCTTTGGGGCTGTTGCACCTTGCAGGATTGGTTGGCCACCAAAGATGCCATGAGAACAAGTTAGTCAACCGTAGCCCATTACATCGCCATACATATACATACAAGGCTTCCCAGCCATCATGGGAATTTTGTTTCTCCCGTTTTCTTCCTGAACGTCTCGATAGCATTGTCGCCAGTACTACCGCTGCGTTTTCTCCATCATTTTTTACTTCAATTTATGCACGCCCAGATTTCCCAATTCATTCTACATTACTTTTATCAATCATCTTTTGCACCTGGAATATCAACTTATCTGTCTATCCTGCCGCTATGGACCCGGCGAGTGTCTCATTAGCGGCGGGTTCCTTGGTAGTTGCTGCGGGACCACCATTGGCTCAGGCTTTGCAGAGTCACCCCCTCATTATTCTTCATACTCAACAAATCGACGATTGGAAAGAATCTATCATTCATCTCATACGAGAGCTTAAACAAGAAGAACGCTACACACGGGATGTCGTCTCTATACGCACTGTCCGGGGTATGATCAATGCATCGCTCCAAATTCTCAGTGATGCTCCTTGGCCAGTTCCAAAGGATAGATTGAGAGCCCTGTTAGTCGCGGCCGACAACACAATCTTAGAACTGGAGAGACTCGAGCAAATCGTTCTACTATTCATGGGGCCAGCTCTGATCAGTTTAACTTCGAAGTCTACTGTGAACAAAAAGTTTCGAACCTGGTCCCGCAGGTTTCAAAGTGTCAATGGGCAACAAATTCATCGAACGACTGGTTCTGCCTCCGATAGCGACATTATTGATATCACTCGCCAACAAGATCTTATGATGTCCCACTCGACAAAAGTTTCAGTTTGGCGGAAGCTCCAGTATTACATATGGTTGCAACCGTGGTATACCTCGACGATCAACCATCTTATGCAAAGCAACACCACTTTGTACAGGCAACTAGGGTACACTAAAGATGTGGAGTTGAAAAGAAAGGAAAGACATGAAGTTTGGTCGTCAGTTTTCCAACGTGTAACCGCCGAGTGGAAATCAATTAAAGAAGCATTGATCCTATCTGGATACAGAAAGGACCAGTTTGAGCAGTGGTTCATCACAGGAGTACAGGAAACCCTAATAGCAAATATATCTTTACGCAATGAACGTGAGTGTTGTGGTATACTACATAAGTTTCATCTGTACTGTGCTAATTCACAGGCGAATTGTCTCATAGGTCATGAGCATATACATTTTTCGTATTTTACCCTCCCCTTGATTGTAAATTTCCCTCCAGTTAGGAAACTAGAGTCTCAAAGTCTCCGCAAAATAGCTCGAACCTACCCAAGCGACCGTTATCCTCTCTCTCAACATGATTTTAAGTCAAACTCTTTCATGTATAACATCCGATTACTGTGGATAGTAACTGCGCTAAACATTTCTACCGAGTTTGCGTGGACAGAAGATACAGTTAGATTCTACAGAAATGTCCTGCCGTCGCCCCAAAGGCTAAGTTTCGAAGTCGTGGAAAGGCTGGCCTCAGAAACAACCATTTTAGGCAGTGGATTCCCAATTGATGATACAGAATAAACCACGGTGCCATCGGTTCAAGGATTCTGCTCGAAGGTTTTCATCGTGGGACAACCAAATTAGCCGAGTGGAGTGCTACCAACACCGCAGGAGAAACCTGTCAAATAGCAGTCTTACAATGTTTTAGAGTTTGTCCAAATTCATTACTAGCAATATATATATAGTTTATCTGCCGCTTTGGAGTTCTATCCTAACCACAATGTTGTTTCCTTAGTGTACGAAGCAAAATCGTTTCCATTCTCAGAGTGCCATTAATTGAAAGTTTCAAAACCTCCAGAGTCCGGCTTTCGCCATTAAACATCAATTAATCGATGAAATTGACGGACTGGGAGGCATCAGCATACCACTGCGCCAAAAGAATTGGTACCTTTGGACTTTGTTATCGGGGAACGTTCTATCATGGTCTATATAGGGTGCAATTCCTATACAGTTATCAGTGAGAAGCGAACACTTAGTGAGTAGCCATCAGACAGGGCAGAGGCTGACACGTGCTCCCCGCCATAATCAGATAGCTTTCCCTTCCTTTAATATTTCACGTTACTTCCTATCTTTTGCCGCTCCCTTATAGATCACTGTATCAACAATGTAGTTTTCTTAGTGTACAAATCATGATCATTTCCATTCTCAGAGTACCATTAATTGAAAATTTCATAACTTCCAGAGCCCGACTTTCGCCATTAAACCTCAATCAATCAATGAAATACAGTCAAGTGAACTGCCCCTCCGTAACGTGAACTTTCTATATTTCACTTGCGGTCAACATCATCTTCCACCGGACCAGGCCGTTTCCAGATATAACCTAGTTTGTTACAACCACGTTACACAATTCATCAAACATATTAACCTTCAAGATGAAAGAATAAATGCAGTTTATTGATACCTCAAAATCCCCATGAAAAGAAAACAAAACCACTCCAATCTGACAAGAGAAAAAACAAAGACTCGAAAAAAGGACTTCAACAAATGATCATAAAGTGCAGTGCGTGACGTTATATACAGAAAAGGCAAATAGGGAGAAGAGAAAACACAAGCGAGACAGGAAAATAGTCGAGTCAAGAACACTAACAAGCGTTCTTTATCGTTAAGGGACAACACAACACCCAGAAGAAAAGATATCCAACGTAAAAAAGAGAAACCATGTAACCCAAAATAAACCAACAAACCTCAGCCCACAGAAAAAGACAAAACTTGTCCTCTTTAATCACTAACATTCAAAGCTCCCTAAATGGTAAACTGTTTCTTCAAATCAGTCCATCTCCGGTTTAACGTCTCGTGCTGTGAGTTGATTTCGGCGTACTTGAGCTTAGTCTGCACAAGTTCCTCCTCCAACGCAGTCAACTCCGTCTCCAACTTCTCATTCTCTTCGTGGACCTTGAGGTTTCTCTTCATGAGATCATCACGCTCAAGATTCCACGTCTTTTCAATCTCCTCTGGCTGCTTTTCAATGACGATACGGAGCTCACGAACTTGGCCTTGCAGCGACTCGTTTTGGTCTCTGAGCTCTTCATTCTCGACCTTTGTGTGAACGAGTTCGTTGGCCATGGCCGTTTGTTCGTTGTCTGAAACCTGCAGACGTTCCTCCATTTTGCGCAGCCGTTGGGTCAAATTGGCGTTTGAAGTGCGAAGCGTCTCAATTTCCTCCTCCCGCTCCTTTTCGGCCTTGCTCTTCTCCTCCCACTCGGCTGTGTACGATTTCAGAAGTTCGGGTGTCATCTTGATATCACAAGCATCACGGACGAGCTGGTCGGCACGATATACTTCCTTGTCGAGACTTGAAGAAGAAGACCCAAAGAAGCCATTCTCAAGGATACCCCCTGCGGATGGGTCTTTGTCAATATAGACATCAAACAGACGATCCCGCAGGAATACAGTCAACTGCTGCATATCAGACATCGCCAACAGTGACTCGGTGTTCTTTTGCATCAAGACAATGCCGAAGCGGAGAATAGCAGAGAGACCTTCCGAAAGAATAAGGTCGTAAATACGAACAACCAGTTGTAACGGAAAACGGTAAGCAAACAAAGTAAGGAACCATTGAGTCGCATACAAGTGCGGTGAGATCCCGCGACGGTGAAGGTGGCAGTAAAGGCGAGGTTCCAAATCCTCGAGAAGTCTTTCGAACTGATACAAACGCATGTGAAGACCTGGCATATCCTGGACAAACAAGTCACGGAGGTCGTAGTGATTCATTAATCGTACAAGGAGGCAAAAGGCCTCATCTTCGGGCATCTATGATAGTTGTTAGTATGAAAATGAGCGAACCTTAAGAAACAGAGACTTACGTTGAATAGGAGTGGCATGATGATAAAGTTCATGCCCTGGGCATAACTAACGGCCTCGTCAAATAGGGCATAAGCTTTACACACACCAAACAGGCCCTCCTGAAGACCTTGGGCAGCAGCATACTTGGAGTAGCTCGTCCGCGCACCCATATCGCGACGAATGACCTTCTCCAATTTTTGCAGATTTATGGCATCTTCTTTTTGCTTATGGGCCTTCTCCTCGGCAGCAGCAGCCAGTGCCTTCATTGAGGCCTCGTCAAGACCGCTAGGGACAGGCGAAACAGTGCCAGCTGGTGCTCCACTGAGGGCAGAGTGCATTGACGATGCCGAAGATTCAAGGTTATCAGTGAGCGTAGTGAGACTACTATTCCCAGACAAGAGCTCCCCCGAAATATTCTTCACTTCCTTGTCAGTGCCACGAGCCACAAGCTCACGGTACTTGAGCTCAAGGTCCTCATTCTTACTCTGGGCGAGAACCTGCCAAATCACACCACGAATAGCATGTGGGATACCCTTAGCAATGGCATCATTGAGCTCCTCGGCACTTGAGCGAGCAACAGCAGCAGGTCCATCACAAACAACGTTCTGCCACAGATCCCAATCTACTTCGGACGTCTCAGTCACAGCCGGACCAGCCAGTATGCCCGAGACAGTACCTGGAGCAAGACTGTGGTCGGTGTTGGTGACAGAATGCTTGCCCAAAGACTCTGGATCTTCCATGATGATACTAGCATGGCCATGGTAATCCTCGAAGTCAAGAGCACCAGATTCCTCCTTGAGACGTAGAGCTTTGAAGCGATCCTTAAGGCTAGCACGGTGGGGGTTGTGCATCTCATCGTCACTGTCATCCTCCTCTTCCAAACGTTGCAACATCATTTCCGAGTTGCTGTTACTGTTGGTGGTCATAATGGAGCCTCCCGTATTGCGGCGGGCGCGGGTGTCCTTGGCGGCGACGGCGGATGCCATGGTTGAGGGGTCTCTTTCGCGAGAAGAGCTACGAGATAGCCAGGAAAATGGACTGGTAAGCCTTCTTACAGGGGGTTTGTTGACGACTGGTGGTGGGGTTGGCGTCGGCGCCGGAGCAGGGGCTACTTTTGGTGATGGAACTGGGGTCTTTGCAGAGGTATCAGACGCCGCTGGTGACCATGGCAGAGACGGCAGTGCTGAGGTCAAGCTGCTGAGTGATAGCTTTCTCGTAACTTTAGGAACAGGCGCTGGGGGTGTCGGTTCTATGACAAGGGCAGTAAGTATTAGCAGGGTGTCTCTACAGATAACGATGGACGGTTTGTCTGGTGTATTAAGAAAACTAGGGTGGATGAATAGACGCAGCAAGTTACATATGCAAGAAAGCCGCCTGTTGTGTGCTAGAGGATGCAAGCACAGGAAGCTATAACCGCCTCGTGGGCAATATGCAAGACAGCTGTCAAGGTAGTGTGGGGGTAGTCGGGGAAGGGATAGAGGGTATGTACAATGGAAGTATAGCTATAGTGGTGATGTAGAATAGACAAATCCACCAAGCCACAAATCAAAGGCAGTCACAGAAAACAGACAGAACAAAGCACGCAAAAGCAGTCAACGTGGAGCAAAGAGAGGCAGCAGTGGAAGCACCTCTGACGACATGGCGAAACAACCAGCAAAGACAATGGAGGCACGGTGGTCAAGCGAGGTCACTGGCATGGCGCAAAGATTTAGTTGCATTGCAGCTCCATTCGGTGCTCCATTAGTGTTCCGTGGCTCATGCATTACAGAGGGGTTAGGCGTGGAGCCTGGCACACCGCATCTCTGTCATGTGTGGTTCTTCTCGGTATAGAAATAACCAAAGGAAGACAGGAAGAGAGGGGCACTTGAAGACCGAGCGAGGCCGTTTTTTTCTTGTAGGATCACTGGTCCATACAACAAAAAACTAGTATCGCAGCTGATAACCACAAAGCAGAGGAAGCTCGAAGAACTTGCCTGCCATCACGGCCCCCGGGCTAGCTGAATCAGTCTCACATCACCCGCTTATTGTGCACCTGCGCATCTTGATGAGAGTACTAGCGGTGTGCGCTCGCATCAGAGAGTTTACGCAGTATCTTAAACTACAAAGCTAGGCCAGCTAAAGATGCAGGAGCGCCTAGGGTAGTTGCCATAAATGACATGATAGATCAAGCAGGCGACTCGCTGTTTTACTGCTTGAGCGTGAAATGGAGGGGCAATATGCACTCTCGAGCCAGGGATTGGGGTTGTGATATAGTCAACCACAAGGATACGTAGGGCTTCGATTCCATCACACCAGAACGTCTATGCACAAACACACAACAGAAAAAGAAAAAGAAAAAAAACAGAAAAAGTGAAAACCACAAGATTTTTGTAGTCTAGAAACATTTCCGTTTGTGATGTGTAGTTGTCTTGACAGTTGCCAGGACGCCAAGAGCAAAGCCAGACACCGTATATAAGTAGCGCAACAGCGGACCGCTAGGCCGGCCGATGCTAGGGCCATTTGGCTCGAGCTGAACAAGGAAAAGAATGAAAGAGGGGAGAGCGGGGCATGGTGCCAATAAACCATGACCCAAAGAGGAAATCAAGAAAAAGCCTATTGTCTGTGTATGACGAGTAGGGAGGGGGGGTTGAAAGAGAATTCACGGCTAATTATTCAACGTACCTTTTGGTGGGGGTGGAGGCGCTTCCACTTCGATTTCTGGTTCTGGTTCGGTGATGATAACTTCAGTGGGCTCGGGAAGTCTTAATGGTTCGCTGGCGGTTTCAAGCACGGGAGATGGCTCCTTGTCTGGAACGAGAGGCGGCGCAGCATCATCGTCAAGACAAACATTGTCAAGACTGACCATGTCATTCAAACTATGGTCGAACATTGAAAGCATTGGTGTAATGGGTCTCATGTTGCCCACCGGAGAAGTCACGCTCAAGGCGACCGTAGGCATAGGCATGGGAATCGCAACAACCAATTGGGGTTGCTGGCCCATGGCGAGACGGTGCTTTTCTTTGCTATCGATGCTACTAGCATTACTGGAGCGCTTGCTGGCGTCGGGGCTACTTGAGATGGAACCGTGGGCCGAAGTAAGAGTCGTTTTGTCTGTGTTGTGTTCGTCTGCAGTATCTTCTCCGTCATCGTTGTCGTCGTGGTCGTCGTGCTCTTCGTTGGCGTCATCAGTATCATCAACATCGATGTCGACAAGCCCAGCAGCCATTGCTGCGGCATCTGCCTTGTGTTCGGCCTGTGCAAGAGCTTCATCGTCCGAGTCCGACTCCGAGTTGTCCATAAAGTTGGACTCTAACACTGACTGGCCGAGATAGGTTGTGCGGCGGGAGTGAATAGAAGCAGCCCGTACGGATGCGGGCCGGTGCGTCAGTGAACGGACTGAAACGGCATCTTCGTAGAAATCCTGTAGTTTAAGGTATCAAGGTTAGTTTGTGCTGCACAAACACTTGTAATGCGAAAGACAGTCTAGTCATAGTGATTGTTGTCGCCACCAAAGCTTCTAGCAAGCCGATTGGTTGCACACCAAGACCATATTAGCGTATAGATGAACTAACCGAATCAATGTCAGACGGCGCATACCCACCACGAGCTTGATGCGTATCAATCATATTGGCAATTTCAGTCATTTTTCTAGGTCCGGATGTCGGTCGGTACTGTGGTCTGCACCTCCGGAGTGGGGCAGTTGAGGTCGAAAAACCAGTTTGGGTGATCGTGGTCGGAGCAACCAGTGTTAAACTTGACGGCTGGCCGGGACTGGGGTCTACAAAACCGTGGGTTGTCTAGGGATTCGCACAACGAAGTTGAATATTTGACGGCTTGTATGAATGTTGCACCTGTTTATTGGTGAGATGGTTGTGGTTTTGTTGCGTTTTGGCTGTTTCTGGTGGCAAACAAATCTATGTTGGTGATATTTATAGAAGTAACAAATTCGTAAAGGGGAATGCAAAGGAGACCAAACAAAACGTATTCTGGGTAGTATGTTGGTGCTGTTCTGGTATTGTTGGCTCAGGATGTTCTAATGGGTCGGTAATATATGTCGAGCGAGCTCAGGAGATGGTTAAGGGACGCGAGATAGTATTTTGCTGTGTCGTTTGTATGCCGATGGTATTCTTCGGCTATAGGTCGACTATAGCTAAGAGAAATGCGATTTCGCTATCGCAAATTGTAGGTCTTAGACTAGCAACCAGTGCAGATAAAAAAAAAAAAAAAAACTAGGTAGATAGGTCGACACTTTGGTCCTTGTTGGTTGATTGTGATTCTCACTGCTCGTTCAAGTGAGTTTTCGTGTTGTGTTGACTTGATTCGAGCGAGTTGGTATCCCGTGAACTTCGGTAGTAGTTTCGCTCTAAGTGGCGGTGGCGAATG
Source organism: Huntiella bhutanensis (assembly GCA_002018275.1). Classification (NCBI taxonomy): domain Eukaryota; kingdom Fungi; phylum Ascomycota; class Sordariomycetes; order Microascales; family Ceratocystidaceae; genus Huntiella; species Huntiella bhutanensis. Next base: position 8,898 of record MJMS01000086.1, read on the forward strand.
ACAGGCGGATAGGTTCCAAGAGGTCACAGCAGCTGTCTTTGGGTATTCTTCTTTTTGACGGTCATGAATAAGAAGATAAGACAAGTCTAAGAACTAAGCCTGGACAATAAAGGACGTTGATAACAGAGAATGTGAATAATGAATGAGAAAAAGGTCGAGAAAATACAGAGGAAGAACAAGGTCGTAGACATGCAGAGCTCTACCGTTGCTATCTGGTCAAGACGTCTATCCAGCAGGTCCCGTCTGTTGGCTGTTGAAGCAAGTCTGTGTCGTTGTTTTGTCTCCTGTGAGAACCTGGTCTGGGCGTTTTTTTTCCTGCAGAGGCGCTGCTACTGAAATGGACAATGCCAGTCGCAAGCAAGCAGCAAGGTCCGGGATCACTACAAGGATATCGATGCCGATGAGAGAAGTGAGGCGAAGGAAGAAAAAAGAAAAAAAGAAAAAAGAGTGACGTGACACTGAAGTTGGCAAAGCGTGAGTTTGTAGATATCAAGACTGGCGGGCGAGTCTAGACTGGAAGGGCAAGAGGTACAAAAAATTGGACGAAGATGCCAGTGAATATGGGTGTGTGTGACAGGTGACAGTGCACAAGATAGAGGATGAAAGAAGTCAAATAAATCTAAGGAGATATCGTTCGAAAGGAAAGAAACCAGTTTGATACGTGATGACTGGGTAAAAGAAAGGAATTAAAAAATCATTATCACATTTGACCAAGAAGGAGCGGGTAAGTGGGCCCTGAAGCTACAATACACATGGGGAAGGAGTACATGAAGATGATGTTGAAAATATAACCATCTGGCACTCTCCGTCCCAGCCTCTAGTTGAACTAAATGTCCATGGATGCCATCGTCGTAGGTGCTTCAGATGCTCCTTAGATGACAGCTTACGGTAGTTTTGTTTGGAACTAACATGGCCTAGAAGACTTAAGATACGCTGACTATCAATGAGTTCTGGGAAACTAGCCAATTAGTGTTGTATATATACACATAGACAAACAAGTTAGCTACACATTCCAATTGCAGCACGATCGCGGTGTCACCAAACCAACTAATGATGAAGGGTATAAAGGAGGTGGTATAAAAGAAACGAACTCCTTGTCAATTATACAATGCTATTGGCTACCCCCGACTTAACCTGTGGAGAAATGGCCTAAAGTTGACCCACTGATACACCTGTAAGCCCCCGTCTACGGGCGCCAAACATTGCCCTAGAACTGCTACCACCCAGCCACTAGACCCCCATGATCCATTCACTAGATACTTTAGATCAGGGGCATTTTCTCCTTCTTTGTGTTCCCATTGCTGACATAATCAAAGTTTGCCCTTCCTCTTCCTTTATACCCTTGTCTATTTGACATGGAAATCGATTGACCGCCCTGATGATGCATGAAACTACAGGCATATTGCGGGAGTTCTACATTCCGCCACCGTGAATCAAACGTTTGAAAGGGTGAACATGACTCGATGCGAGCTGATGTGTTTGACCTCCTTCACATTGCCATAACCCTTGCGCGTTTGGTATCAATTATACGATTGTCGTTCACAATAACCGATATATGCATGTATGTACATACATAAACGGGTGCAACTTGTCTAGCTCCTCAAAGCCAAGTTATACATTTACGTAAGTATTCTCGTTAATCCTGTCTGGGTTCATTGGCAGCCAGCCACTTGATGCAAGTTAGGAACCCAGCCATGCGCCTGCATTTGCATCGCATGTATGTACATACATGAGAGCCATAGGAATTCATGTCTGTCCCAGCCCTCTTCTAAATCCCTCTTTCCCTTCCTACATATGTACATGCGCATGTTGTTATTTTCCATGTTCACGGCCTGTCCGCCTGTCCGCCTGTCCACCAACCCCGGACCTGCAGCAAAACCCCCAGCAGGCCTAACTCTCAGATACAAATCATCCTGTCTTCTCCTGTCATTCTAATATCGCTGATGAATAGTCTGGCCACACAAGCGTGCGGTTTCTCCCGAATTGGTACATAACCTAACATCGGATATCCGAATTAAAGACCCGTATCACACAAAAAGTATGTGAACAGATTTATATAGATGGAAGTCATAATCGAAGTTCCTGTTTCACAATCCCAATCGCAGTGTGGCCCACCGATTTCCCGAACTACAACAGATGGGTGGGTAGTACCAGTCAACTGGGCCGCATCGACCAACTTGTCAAGCCTGAATTTGATCATGGTCATGTTGGAAAGCCACGCTTGGTCACTGGTTCCTTGGCCCGTCAGAGAACTGCAATCAAGCGAACCCCTTCCTATACCACGGTGAGGGGCAAAGAAGGAGATCATGGACCATGCACGTATACAATGTATTTGTGAATGTGAGCAATAAATAAAAAATGTTTAAAACCGCTTCGGGATGGAGATAACTCCAACCACACCAATAAGTTAAGGTTTCACTGTAGATTGATTATCATGTGACGCCTTTTTGTTGAACCAGGAACACGTACATACATACATTTTCATTAGTGAAAAAAAGTATAAAAAAAAAGTAAAAGTACCAACAGGGCGATTCATTGTATCGATTAATTGGCCTCTGGATCAGTTCCAGACAAGGGAGAAAAAAGTATCGGGTCCATTCGGGGATCGAACCCGAGACCTGGCACATTCACGGTGAACCGTTGAAGGACTGCTAAGCCCGAAGCACCAATCATACCACTAGACCAATGGACCAATTCACACCAGCTTAGCGTGTAATTCTATTTATATTGGCTACACAATTTGATGACGTCATCCACAAGTTATTCCCTACATCAAAAATAATATTTTGCTGTGTCATTCAATCACTCCACTTCAAAAAGTCAAATAACAACGGACCCCCAACCAAGAATACATGCGTGTACGCCAATCCGTATTTTATGACTTGAACAACACTCACATTGTCTCCATCTGAGCCAATTGCCACACGATAACTCATTTGTAAAAAAACGACAATAACCCCAACCCTATTAGTGAATACCATAAACAAAAGGCAATTTCTTGATCGAATCTAAAAGAACCTATACACGTATGTATGTATGTACATACACATGTACTAATCCAAAGTTGAACTCTCAAAATCCCGCATATGCACAGGTATGTATGTATGTACATACTTTTTCTGGCTAAGCTGCTTCAAATCGGACAATTCCCACCCCAGCTTATAAATCAGGATATCAACGACTTATCGTTCAACGAAAACGTCATACATGTGTGTGTATATATATGTATGTATATACATTCAATGAACTGCTGCAGTCTTCCCTACCAAGTCCGTGCTATTCTGTCATAGACCTCTTTGCTATCGCTTGCTCATGAATGTGTGTCTGAATAGACTTGCAGCCTAATATATACATGTGCTTTTTTAGGAATGTACTGTCTGGCATTATAGTAGTTATCCAAGTTCACGTAAAAATAATGTTCGTACATACCTGCGCAGTGCACCATGTTTTGTTTCCTCAGGTAGCAACCAATTGTACTTATGTATGTATGTACATACATATGTACATACATACATCAACACGGAACATTACGTCAGCGTCTACATTGCTGATTGAACTAGTTTTCAGTGCATTTGCCCCACCATAAAGTTGCAATTCCCATTGTCCATCGGCCGCTATATACCCTGTTGACCTATTCTATTTGGTCCTTTATGCTGTCGCCGACGGTTCCTATGAATTTCAATACTTCATCGCTTTGATTTGGAGATTACATTTCAAAGACGATAATCTCATCACATACACACCTAATCAGATACGACTTTTGACGCTTTAGTCTCTCACAGCAGTTGGTAAGTTTGTTTCGCGAGCTCTAAGCCCGGAGTTGAAATTCCCAATCCCTGAACGCCTGCAATCCCATTTGGCCCAGACCTCAAGACAATTCGATTGCATCGAAACACTGTGGTTGCCATCGTCGGCTCGTGCAAGACACCCAGAGGAAGAAAGTTGCACCATTGAGATGAATAAACTCAATCGTTCGGGTCTCAGGCTTGATATAGCCATAGAAAAGCCACAGGGGCCATTTTGTTCGTTCACGCATCACGATAAGGCAAATACAGACCTGCATACACACATTTGTACTTATATGCGCAAATATGTAAACATCCATTTACATACATGTGTAGATGTATCATACAACACCCTGCAGTCGTGATTGGAAAAGCTGTTACGTTGATTGTACACAATACTTCAGCCTCCTATGGAATAGTTTTCCTTCGACTCCAAAGCATCGTGTTCACTACGTTGCCGCTGGAACATTAATCTCGATGGCACAGCATAGCACCACTACACAATATCGCCACAACCCACCAAGTCGCTACACACCCCATCAAGGATCACTTGACACCCAAGCTAACCCTGTCAAGTTTTTGCCCGCCGTCCGCAGCCTTGTCCTGTCTTACTACGGCGGACTAACCGTCGAACCCTCTATCACCCCTCACCACAAACTTGACATCACCAATTGCGGCCTCAAAAATATCACCTAGTGTACAACGACGGCGTCGCTTGCTTTCTTGGGCTGAAGTTTAACTCACTCTGCGCCAATTTTACAGTCTGGTAGTCCTTTGTCTGCACCCAAAGGATTTCGTCGACTTTTCGCGTCCAGTAAAAGCTATAGCCGCATCAACCTCGAAACTGGCCGTCTAGCCATCTGCATGTCCATCGCCGATCAAGACTTTACATTGCACGCATCACAACCCCGCTCTCTTCTCAACACGCGGCAAAGCTGTTCTTTAGAACACCATGGGGAAAATAACGCGCACAATGCAGCCTAAGCATCGGCTGGCTTTGGTAAGAAATTATGACGTTTTATAGTTTAATTAGAATCGCAAGCTAACCTTGGACCGCTTTGTTACTATCTGATCTAGACTCCATGGCTCACGGAATTCGTTAAGAAATCCGCCGAAACTCCTCTCCCCGCTCTTCCTAAACAACTCGATACCTTCCCATCGGCCTGGCCATTTCCTAGAGGCGACCTTTACCACTGGATTCCACTACTCAACAGATTCGACAATATACTCGCCTGCTTCACCCGGGCTTATGATTTGAGCCTTGGCCCCCAAACTACTGCCTTTTCTCAAACTCTTTTACTCAACAAAGCTGCGGATCTTGAGTACTGCGATGCCGAGCCCTGGAGCCCAGAGCGTTTAACCCAGGAGGGATACTCAGATGAAGGCGATCGTGAGCTCATTGAGGCTGTGTTGCGCTTCACTACTCTCCTGTTGGAACGTTGCGGAAACCGCAGTATTTACGCAAGCAGCTCATATCTCAGTGATGTCCTAAATACTGTGTCTTTGTCACTACTATATCAAGCTCTCATGGTGGGGTCTAAGCTCGCCCACAGATACCAGGCATCTGTTCGAAGACTCGGGGGCGCTAACAACACCCGCCAAATCAATGCTTTACTCGCCAACCATTACAATATCGATCTCGAAAAGGTCCAATGTCTCACCAACGTTTTCGTCAAGACGCCGGTCTTATCCGCGGATAATCGGTCTTCTATTACGGCTAAGGGAAAGGAAAAGCCACTTTCTGTTGGTGCTCGTTCTGCTGCATCTAATTATGCCAACGACCTTTTGGCTATCCTATCCGATGAAAGTTCGTGGAATGGATGGGGGGATGTCAGAATTTCATACTACCCACAAAAGAATGTACCCATCCGTGAACCAGTAAACCAACCCAGTTCTTGGTCACCACCTTCTCCAACCCCCCTCAGACGGACTACGACCTCTACTGTGCCTCCAGGGTCTAGCACCGAAGAGGCCCCGCCTTCGATCCAGCGAAGTGTATCTTTTGCCCTAGAGCCTACTGGAAATGTGCGCTCGTGGCAAAAGACGTACGAAGTTCGTGAAGTTGATGTTCAATCCAAGTCCATCTATGAACTAATAGCTGCCATTCCCGAGGATATTCCCAGTCACACCAAGTATGAGCTTCTGCATAGATTCCGTGTTGCCAAGGCCCTATTGGGCTCCCAAGAGTCTCGCACTCAGCTTCTTGCAATCCGTCTAGTGGGAATTCTCAATCTAGCCTTCATTCATTCGGAACACACCTTCGTGGAAAAATGTTTACGGCACGATATCGACGAGATCCGCAAGTTCCAGTTAGTTTACCAACTTGTAGATCTTATTCACCCCACCAGAGACTCAAGTATCGAGGTTCCCCTCTGGATTCAAACCCTGTCCTTCTCTTTACTGGAAAACATCAGCAATTTTGAATCAAGAGCAAATGACGTCTTCTCTGCCCTCAATGCCAATGTCAATCACGGTATTCTATTGTATGTCGTTCGTAAGGCCTTTGGTGAGATTAAAGAAGATAATACACCTACCCCTAAGGCCATGGAACTAATGGACACCCCGCTTGATGCTTGGCGTCGGGCTTTGCTCTCTTTGGCCCTTCAAATGTCGGTGGCTAGCCGGATTTCCCAAGAAATGGCCGCTGCCGGTCTTGTTGAAGCCTTAGTTGACATTCTTGGCGCTGACACGTTTGCTGCGAAGAGATTACATGGTGCGATTGTTCTGCACCTGGATAACCTTGTTCTCAGCTACCAGCCTGCATTCACTACCTTTTTCAACATCAACGGACTCGATGTCATGTCTGCATTGGTTGTCAACACCGTAGACAATGCCCTTGAAGCTATTCATAGCAATGGAATTCCGAAAGATTTGAGGTCCGAGATTGTTGACTACAAAATTCCATACTGGCAACAATGCACTTTGAAGTGGTCACTCAAGTATCTCCACCACATCATGTGCAACTGGTACACAAGTAATGGCAACACCGACCGTCTTCTCCGCAATCTTGCCGACAAATCAGATCTTCTGTGGAGCTTGCGTACCATACTGGAAAATGTAGACAATTTCGGTTCTGGTATCTGGACCCATTCGGTATCAATCTTGACAGACTTCATCAACAATGATCCTACCAGCTTTGCTGCTATTTCCGAGTCAGGTATGATTCGTAGTTTCTTGAAGTGTGTCAGTGGCAATGAATTACCTGATATGGCAACTCAACCAACTGTTACTAGTGGTGATGATTCACCTGAGATCTCTATCCCGGTTGATGTCCGACCCCACCCTCCACCAGCTGAAGTTTTGGCCATAAAAAGAGACAGACAGCTCGCTGAGGGCATTCTCCCTTCGTCGGATGCTATCCGGGCAATCCCTGCCGCCATCAATAGCATTTCTCTGAACAGCCAAGGGTTGAAAATGGTGGTAGAATCACGAGTATTTGAGACGCTTCTCGAAATCTTCGAGAGCAAGCCTCATTTGGAAGCCATGACTCAAGACAGAAACTTGGCTAGTGATTTAGGCAGAGCAGTTGATGAGCTCGTCAGACATCATCCCAAGCTCAAGATTCCTGTGAGCAATGCTATTGTCGATATGATTGCTCGGGTGCGGGAGATGGGAAACGACCCTAAACTCATTGAGGATTGGGGGACACATGTACAAGTTGCGGATGTCAACGGAAAGCCGCATCACTGCGATTCTTCTCTCCCCGACAAGCTGCGCGAGGCGGGTAATTCCGCTTCGCCCGAGTCAAAGGTTGAACCTGTCGCCTACCTTGAAGAGCCCCAACGTACTACTTTTGATTACACAAACAGTCTGCAGGAACTTAGTTCCTTTTTGGAGTTATATGAACACAATGTTCCTCTGAAGCGTGAGTTTATCCGCAAGGGTGGTTTCGACTTGCTCCTGGATTTACTTGATAGCCCCAGTTTGCATTCTGTTGGTCTCAATCCCGATAGCCCGCTCAATGTGCTCTTTTCCATCATTGCCAAGCTCACAGAAGAAAACTTGCCTTTGTTTACTCCTATACTCCTCCAGCGCACAATCAAGGCTCTTCGTCATGCCAAGGAGTTGATTGGCGTTCGTGAGAATGGCAAGTCGTTTTTCGGTCCGTTCTTGCGTCCGGGACATGCCATGACTTTTGATGAGTATGATGCCTTGGATGCTCAGTCCAAGTTCATTCTGACTCATGCTGAAGAAGCAACCAGGGCCTTGATGCGTTGTCAGATGTATGTTCTTGTAGTCTGTTGTTGTTTCCCCGCCGGTTCGCAAACGCAGGCCAACAGTTTTATCCCCGCTGGTTTGGCCTTTGACCTTCATTCCGAGCTCTTGACCGAATGCGGCGAACTTGTCTACTATTGTCAAGTTGAGTCTACTCTTGTCAATGAATGTGTGCCCCAGTTTTGGCAACCAGTTTTCATCGGCGTCAACAATTTCACTGATGCCCTTTCGGCCCAAGCTGCCGGGGATGGAAACCACATGACTACTGTGCTCCAGGACTCACCCGAGTACAACATGGTAGACGCCTGGGGAAATGATGAGATTACAACCACTGAGGTCACGGAGGCTCAACAAGATGAGATAAAGCACGATGCTTATTTCAACAACTACACCACGATCAAGTTTCTTCTCGATACAGCACCGGCTGCGTTCCCGTCTCTCTATGCTGTCTATGGTAAATCCCTTTGTGTTCGGCGCCACCAACCACGTCAGGCACACACACGGGCACAGCACATTCAGCTTGCCCTCAAGCTAGGTTCTTGTATCGTAAGCCATCTCAAGGAAAGAGTCAAGAATGTGCCTGATAACCCTTCTGCTGCTGATCTCGTTTTTCTTGCCAAAAGTCTTATTTTAATTGAAGACTCTTTGCAAGAAGGTTATGCGGACCATGCCGCCTACAAGGTTATCCCAAGCTTGTTCGTTGCTCTTCACCATCTCGGTCTTTTCCCTGTGTTAAACCAAATCATGAAGATCTTTGCCAAAGATATTGTATCTCACGACGAAGACTCCTCCCGTGGGCGCTTGGTTCGATTTTCGTTACGCAAGATCCTTTCTTTCTACAATGAACTTCTGCAAAAACAAGCATTTGAGACATTTAGTAGCAGTTCAATCCTCAGTCGAATTCCCCACTCGCGAGCGGGACGTAGTGATCGCAGCGACAATAAGTTCCTCAATTTTCTGATCACTGAGGTCAAGACATCGATTGCCCCGGTGTTGCTCGAGGTTTGGACCTCACCGGCAGTCGAGTCTTTCTCACAGTACATGGCAGCTATGACACTCAATGTGCTTAGACTTTGTGTTCCTACGGAAGCGGATGATCCTACCCTGTTCCTTGTCACTAGTCCTATTGGGGAAATGGTTTTCAAGCCAGTTTCACAGGAATTCAGTTTTGATTCATCGCTTGTTTCATTGACGATGAGCCAGCTTCGCTCTATGGATACTTCTCGTGTGACAGACTTGCAAGCTCTCGTCTTTGAAGCCGTTTACCGCTGCAACAACTCTGGTGCTACGGTCATGGACTACTGCCATGCTTTCATCGAGGGTCATGCAACGCAGAGATCTCCAGTGCCAAGTGAAGTAGAAGTTCCCCAGGACATCCCTTCTGTTGATGATCACTCTCCTGTCGAACATGATGATGATGAGTCGATTGATAACTCCGAGTCTACGGATGATCAGGATGACGCCTCTGCCAATGGGGACTCCGAAATGGGGAATGCTGATGGCAGCTCTTCTGTAAGTGCTGAGCCATCCAGCAAACCTTTGCTTTTGCAATACCGTCTAGAGATCCAAGGCATCCGTGATAAGCTCAAAAAACATGCCGTTAACCGTGGCTTGGAGATACTATCAAAACAACCTGTTGCGGTCGAGCTTGCCGATCTTCTCATCTCCCTCATGTCGACAACGTCCGAATATAAGGATGTTGGAAACAGGCTCATTTATGCATTGGCTTCCTTGGCAGGTCAAACCAAGGAACAAGGAGAGACCATCTGTTCTTATTCTCATTTGCTTGCTCTTCTCATTCAGGAAAAGAACTTTTTTAACGGCAACAAGCCTGCTCTTCTTGAATGTCTTGAGAAGTACATTTCCTTTTTCCAATCTTTCCCCGATTCCTCCTCGGAGGTTTTAGCCAAATGGGTGCCTTATCTTTTAATGATCTTCGAATTCCTCCTCAGTCATGACGAGAAGCCTCAAGAGACCAAATGGGCCCCGCCAGGAGAAAAAGAGCCCATGCCGGGTAATATCGTCCTCATGACATCCGCTCCTGTCTTTACTCCACAGCAGCGTCACCAGCTGCTAACACACATCTTGGGATATCTTCATCGTGTTGGCAAAAACGAGACTGCAGCTCTTGCTACCCTCCGCGTATTGCTTATTCTCACTCGTCGCCGCGAGTTGGCAATAGAAGTCGGCACGGCACTTAACCTCCAACGCTTGTTCCTGATGTACAAGCAGTTGTGCTCTCTTGGTGCTGACCGTCTCCGTCATTCCAAAATTGACAAACCCATGATGATTGTTTTACGTCACATCATTGAAGATGACGAGACTGTGATGCAAATAATGCGTCATGAAATCAAAAACTACTTTGATATCAATGGACTTGGAAATCGTACTATTGATGTTGGTTCTTATCTCAAGGCAATGCCGGCTGTTGCTCTGCGCTCGCCCAAGATGTTTGTTCAGGTCACCAACCAAATGCTCAAATTTGTGAACTGGACGGCGACTACCCTGGATTCTGGTAAGGGCAACATCCTTGGTCTTCGTGAGCCAACTGACACTGCAAAGCTTCCCGCCAAAAAGGAAGAAAACGAAGCCACCAGCAAGCCTGCAGATAATGCCACTGATGTGGATATGACTGATGCTCCAAAGTCAGTAGACAACAAGCGTGTACCAATTCTTGAAAACCCGGACGGGGTTATTTACTTCCTTCTGTCCGAACTCATGAAATACCGCGAGGTCCAAGATACACAACCTGGTGTTGATAAACAGGACGTCAAAGCTGTAGCTGATACCGCGGCCGTGACGGCTGATGCGCCAGAGTCTCAAGCTTCAGACAAGAAGGTCGGCGCCTCTACAACTAAGCCCGTATTCAAGCCAGAAGAGCATCCAATCTTCATCTACCGTTGCTTCCTTCTCAACACTCTTGCTGAGCTCGTCCAGTCCTATGGTCGGGCCAAAATGGAGTTCATTAACTTCAAGCGCTCTGTTTCTCTACAACACAACACTCCGATCCGTCCGCAGCGTAGTTTTCTGCAGTATCTCCTTTCGGATCTGCTTTGCCAGGGGACTCTGAATGAAAATGTCGACTCCATTGTTACCAAGATGCGCCTTGCCACCACTATCCATGTGCATAGGCTATTCAGTGCTCTTTTACATCCGACGCCCGAGAGACTGTCCACCATTCCTGTCAAGGAACAGTACGAGTATGATGACGATGCAGACCTTTTGTTTGTTCGCACTTTTGTCATTGACACTGTGCTGAAAGCTTACGAACGCGTATACACTTCAGATGAGTCTCTAGACTCTCGTTATGCCCGGATGCAGAGCTTAGCTGAGCTAATGTGTCATTTTGCCGGGGTTGACAAAAACCAAGCCGATGTGCGCTCGCCAACTGACAGTCCCTCATTGCCTAAAATCTCTCAAATTAGACGCATGATGTTTGAGAAGAACTACATTGAGAAGCTTACTGCTTCTATTGCTGAGGTTGATCTCAATTACCCAGGTGTCAAGCGTTCTATCAAGTATATATTGCGTGTTCTCCGTGCTCTCACTGACACGGCCAAGAGCCTCAGCATGATGAACTTGATCACCACGAGCGAATTACCTGAGTATGATGAGGAGGTTGAATCCACTGCGTCTTTATCGAGTGACGAAGACGTGAATCGCGAAGAGACTCCTGATCTTTACCGTAACTCTACACTGGGTGACACTGAGATTCAAGAAGAAGCCGAGTTTTCAGACGAAGGTCAAGGTAAGCTAGATGATTTATTTGTTTTCCATATCTATAACAAATCGTACTAACCACTCACTACAGATGCTGAAATGTACGACCACGGTTATGATGACGAAATGGACTATGAAGAAGAGGAATCTGGTGATGACGACGATGTTGTCAGTGATGACGATGAGGAAGAGCTTGAGCAAATGGAAGGTATGGAAGAAATGGGTCCTATCGAAGGTCTTCCTGGTCATTCTTTGCTTGAAGTGGTTGTCGACGGCAACGAAATGGACCATGAAATGGTTCTCGATGACGATGACGAGATCATATCTTTAGACGGTGATGATGACGGTGATGATGACGACGATGATGATGAAGATGATGATTCTGATTCTGATGATGATGATGATGATGACGAGGATTCTATCGACGTTGATGGTGACGGCATTGAAACCGGTCATGACGACGTGTGGAGAAATTCTGACGTTGCGGATGAAGACGAAGCGGTTATGAACCAGATTGAGGATGAATTCCACGCTCAGCTCCACGATGCTTCTGAAACCCTCAATGGCCACCATAACCATCATCCCCACAGTCACCACCACCACCACAACGGTCATGGCGATATCATGCTATTTGATAGTTTGGCTCGTGCCGTAATGGGTGATGATGATGAGTATGATAATTTTGCTGACGATTATGTTGGACGTAAGTTTCTGATATCACCTACACCGCTTATATCACCCTGTGGGTTATAATGCTAACAAAACTTTGTAAACAGCAGATGACGATGACGATGATGGTGATGAGGACGACTACGCCTTTGCTCCCGAGGCCTTTCTGCCATGTAAGTTTCAACCTCTCATACGTCTATAAACGCAATATTTCTGACTTTGTAACAGATGAATCTAACCGCAATGGCGACGATATCTTAGCTTGGGATCCGGCTTCTATTGAAAACGGCGAACTTCCGTCGGCTCCTTCTCCCCGCATACGTTCCCACCGCCACCTACCCTCCAGCATACCCCGTTGGGGACGCGACTTGGCTGACTCACGCACTCTTTTCACCGCTGTACGCCAACATCATCATCGGATCAATGGTGCTGACGCCGATGGCACCAATCCCCTCTTGAGACCTCGCGCCCCACCACGTCCACCTGTTGCTCGTCCTGTTACATCTCAGGATGGGCTCATGTCATTTAGCATCCCACGCCAAGTAATTAATCACGTTGCGGCGCATCCCATGTCAGTCTTACGCGATCTGATCGCTACCATGCCCGATATCAATCGTGGCCAGCCTTTCCAGTTCCATGTTCAACAACCTGGTGGTGGTGATTGGAGCCAGATGCGAGATCGGGGCTTTGGGTCTGAGTGGCGCCGTGAGGGAGCTTCTACCGAGCCCTCGCAATTTGTCAGTTTCTTTGCGGCGCTGACTAGGTCTCGTTATATCGATGAGGCCGTGATTGTGTTTGGAAATGCGATTACTGAGAGGGCGGCTCGTCTAGCTTGCTTGATCAATGTTGCTCTCACACCCGAGGCACGGCTGGAGGATCAACGTAACCGTGAAGAGGCCCAGAACCAAGAGAGCCTCAATAGAGTCAAGGAGGAAGAGGCTCGACGCCGTGCTGAGGCTGAGGCTGCTGCTGCTGCTGCTGCTGCTGCTGCTGCTGAGGCTGAGGCTGAGGCTGCCGCGGCTGCTACTGCTGAAGCTGATGCTGCTGCTGCTGCTGCTGCTGCTACCGCTGAGACTGCTGCTGCTGCTGCTGCTCAGTCTACTTCCAATACCGAGTCTGAGACTGCTGCCCCCGGGGGGCCTTCAAATGATAACACCGATAACCCACATGTCACTACAATGGTTGATGGCGCAGAGTATGATATCACTGAGCTTGGTATCGACCCGGATTATCTTGACGCTCTCCCCGAAGAGTTCCGCGTTGAAGTTATCGCCCAGGCGGTCTCTGCCCGGAGACTTCAAAGAATTGACCAGAACCCAGATAGCCAGGTTGATGAATTTCAAGAGTTCCTTGAAGCTCTACCTTCGGAACTCCGTCTTGAGATTATTCAGCAAGAGCGTCAAGAGTCTCGTCGTAGACAACGTGCAGCTGCAAGCTCTGGTAATCCTTCGAGCCTTACGAACGATAGAAATCGGCCTTGGATAGGCGGCGGCTCGTTTTCTGGACCGCCTCCTGTAACTGGCACGGATGCCGCTGGTGAATCGAGTCGGCAACAAGCATCTTCTATGGAATATCTAATGCCCGTTCCAGTCCCTCCGCCTGTCAACGAGAGCCGAGAGAATTTTATTCTGAGCCCCGCAAGTGCCCTTACACCAATGTTGGCTTTGGAGCAGATGAACATCGCCCGGGCCAATGCTACTACCAGTGCTATTTTCGGTCTCCGTGGAGACTCTGCCCCAGGAAAACGGGTTCATGATACCCGCTCACAACGCCGTGCAGTGGTCCAAATGCTGGATAAGTCTGGTATTGCTACTCTTCTGCGCCTCATGTTCATTGCGCAGCCTGGCTCTCTCCGAGTATCTCTCTTTAGTGTGCTTGGCGATGTCTGCCAGAACCGACACAATCGTCTTGAGATTGTTGGCACAGTTCTCCAAATTCTTCAAGATGGAAGCACTGATCTCGATGCTGTTGAGCGCAGTTTTGGTCAATTGACCATTAAGGCCCGTCGACCCCGTGACGCGCAGTCTTCGTATGACGTCTTGAAGACACCACAAGCATCCTCTAAGCGAGGCCAGGGCACCGGTGCTACTTCGTCAGCTTCTACTGTAATCCCTGCCAGTATTATGTCGAACCAGTCTGATATTTCTCCTCTGCTCATTGTGCAACAATGTCTTGAGCTTCTAGGGTCGCTTTCAAGGAACCCTCAAATCAGCCATCTTTTCTTGACTGAGCATGATTTATCGGGTAGCTCTCTCAAACGCCCCAGTGGCACCACCACTCCTGGCTCTGGACGGAACCGTGGCAAGGCACCCGTCACAAAGGATTCCCATGCTCAGCGGTTTGCCATCAACTCATTGTTGGGACTCTTGGATCGTGATTTGGTGATGGAGAGTTCAGTTGTGATGAATCTTGTGGCTGAACTTATTTGGCGGCTGACTACTCCTCTACCCAATATTGAACGTCGGATTCGCGAGTCTGACGAACAAGGCAAACAACCTGTTGATCAATCGGCTCAGGTCATGACTATAACTGAGGTCGAGAATAAGCTTGATCTCGCTAATTCGGCAGCTGGAAGTAGCAACTCTCCCCAGACACGCTTCCACAATACCTTGAAGGATCTTGCAGTTGGGTATTTGGCTGGCCGTGTCGGTCCTCAATACACATTTACGGATGAGGAGATACTACGCAGCGTTGGCCTTCCTCATCCTTTGACAGTCGATCTCAGCAGCAAGAAGGATGGTCAACAGACTGAAGCAACGAAACACAGGATGCTACAATTGCCAATTATCCCCAGCTACAATCTCATGCTGGTGATCAAAATCTTTGTAGCTCGCGAGTGTAGCTCCAAGACGTTCCAGAATACTATTGCGGCGATCAAGAACCTGTCCGTCATACCCAAAGCCAAAAATGTATTTGGACAGGAGCTCATCCGTCAAGCTCATGGATTGGCGCAAAAGATTGCCGTTGATCTTGACCAATTGATCCCTTGCATTGAAAATGCATCATCTGGTACTGAGATTCAAGGCATTGCTCTAGCCAAGTTCTCGCCTGGTGCATCGGATCAGAACAAACTTTTGCGTGTTTTAACGGCGCTGGATCATCTCTTTGAGAACCGCAAGTCAGAAGGCAATGCCACGGATAACAAGGCTAACCAGTCGACTGACAAGAGTGAGCTGATTTTGTCGTTGTACCAAGACGCAGGCTTTTCACGTATGTGGGAGAAGCTGAGTTCGTGTCTACGCATCATCCGCGAGCGCGACAACATGCTGAACGTTGCTACTATTCTGCTGCCTCTTATTGAGTCGTTGATGGTTGTGTGCAAGAGTGCCAATAGCATTGAGGATTCGCATGCTGCCATCGCAGCACACAATAAGGAAACTTTAACGGAAGCCACTGATATTGTGGTTTCGAGTCCTGTTCCGACGGCAGTAGGTCTTCCGAAGCCTAATGCCAAGTCGGGGGTTTCCGGTACAGCTACCCCAGTTGGGCCGTCTTCCAATGCAACGCAGCAGATGGTGTTATCTCTTTTCTTCACGTTTACTGGTGAACACCGGCGTATTCTCAACGAGCTTGTGCGCAATAACCCCAAACTCATGTCGGCCAACTTTTCTCTCCTAGTCAAAAACCCGACAGTGTTGGAGTTTGACAACAAGCGCAACTTCTTTACGCGGTCAGTACACATTCGCAATAGCCAGGTGCAACGTTCGAATTTCCCGACTCTGCAAGTGTCTGTCCGTCGCGATATGGTATTCTATGACTCGTATCGGTCGCTCTACTTCAAGAAGGGTGACGAGATGAAGTATGGCAAGTTGAATATTCGATTCCAGGGTGAGGAGGGTGTTGATGCTGGTGGTGTGACGCGCGAGTGGTTCCAAGTCTTGTCTCGGCAAATGTTCAACGCTGACTATGCACTATTTTCTCCTGTATCCTCTGACCGCACAACCTTCCACCCCAACAAACTGTCAGCCGTTAACGACCAACACTTGTTGTACTTCAAGTTTGTGGGTCGTATTATTGGCAAAGCGTTATACGAAGGTCGTGTACTCGACTGTCACTTCAGTCGCGCAGTGTACAAGCGGATCCTAGGCAAGTCAGTTTCAGTCAAGGACATGGAGTCGTTTGACCCTGATTACTACAAGTCTCTGGTGTGGATGTTGAACAACGATATCACGGATATCATTGTTGAGACATTCTCTGTTGAAGATGAGGAGTTTGGAGTAACCACGATTGTCGACTTGATTGAGAATGGACGTGAGGTGGCTGTGACAGAGGAGAACAAGCGCGAGTACGTCAAGCTAGTAGTTGAGCACAAGTTACTTTCATCGGTCAAGGAACAGCTCGAGTCATTTTTGGCGGGGTTCCATGACATCATTCCGGCGAACCTGATTTCGATCTTCAACGAACAAGAGCTTGAGCTCTTGATTTCGGGGTTGCCAGACGTTGATGTGGATGACTGGAAGGCTCATACAGAGTACCATAACTACACAGCGGCGTCTCCACAGATCCAATGGTTCTGGCGTGCGGTCCGGTCGTTTGACAAGGAAGAGAAGGCGAAGCTGTTACAGTTTGTGACGGGTACGTCCAAGGTGCCACTGAACGGGTTCAAGGAGCTGGAAGGAATGAACGGAGTGAGTCGGTTCAACATTCACCGGGATTATGGTGATAGTGATCGTCTGCCGAGTTCACACACGTGTTTCAACCAGCTGGATATTCCCGAGTATGAGAGTTATGAAGTGTTGCGGACGCGGTTACTCAAAGCGATTACAGCGGGTAACGATTACTTTGGGTTTGCTTGATCGGAGTTTTTGGGTGGTTAGTTTTTTTACATTATTATTTGGGTGGTAGCTTAGAATTTTGCGTTGATTTTTATAGTTTTTTGGGGGCACATGGCTTGGTGTGCAGACCAAGTCATGATGCTCTATTAGCACGTGGTTTTTGTAATTGACTTTGTTTGTATTGAATGCAGATGTTGGTTGTATGACTTTGTATGTATGTACATAAATATGATGTATGATTGATGGATGATGGTACAGGACTTGATGGAGAGAAAAAAAGAACTACCGATCTATGTGCATCAAAAAAGTAACAAGCGACAACTGCAGGATTCGAACCTACGCGGCCGAAGCCATATGATAGCGGGATGGTAAACCATTCGAGTCATACCCTTTAACCACTCAGGCAAGTCGCCTATACGCTTTCTGATGCTGATTTGCTAGTAGGAAATATAAAGATTTGACAGTGTAAAAAAAAAAAAAAAAAAAAAAAAACCTAAGAAAAGAACAGAAAAGAAGTGAAAAAAAGCACAGGTACAAGTTTAGTTGAGTTGTGATGTGCACAAGCGCCAGACGCGGTGGCGACAAAGACGAGTCGCTCGAGGTCAGGGGGAGGGAGGAAGTACAACATGCAGCAAGAGAAAAAGAGTAAAAGAGGGCAGATGCGTATGGGTTGTGTATGCATGTATGTATCTATACATGTGTTCGTAGCTACAAAACGATGGTTTTTGGTTCTTGTCTCTTTTGTCTTGTGTCTTGTTGGTTCGCTTGGGGAGAGAGACATGGCAGGTTAGTAGTGGTTGTAGTTGTTTGGTTCGGTTTACTACGGCGATCCGCGTTGTAGTGGTTGTGGAGAATATAGACCCCTTTTTGAAGGCAGGGATGCCGATTTTGGTGGTATTGGGGGTGGGGTGTGATAAAGTGCGTGCATAATGTATGGACGGATAGAAGGATATAATCAAGATATCAGGAGTTTGTTGTTCTGTGTTGTAGCTGGTATGAGGTGTTTTCAGGGTCCGGTTTTGGATCTTGTGAGATGACAGGTGGGACGAGAAATCAATTGGCTGTCTAGAGCAATAGAACAGGGTGACCGTTTTAGTGACGTGTAACCCTAACGACCCTATCGTTGATCATGAAGAGAATTGGGTTTGGAAAATAACCGTGCAGTGAAATCAACGTAGTGTGATGTTAAAGTTGGTTTGGTGCGGATATCTGTGCTTATGGGGGGGTAGAAATCGTACGTAAGTAATTGTTTACGTGGGAGATCCGTACAGACGGTATCTTGTGTGTGTGGTAGGACATGGATATTTTGTTTGATTAGATGGGGACGGATGTTTTATCATATAGTGTGAAAGGAAGGTGATGAATATATCATGGAATGTGATGGGACAGTCCTTTATTTTACAACAATAGGGTCGTTCCGTAAGTTGTCGGAGTTTCCCCAGCTGGTAATGGGGATGACTGCAGGTCCGAATGGGACTTGGACTTGGATTTTGGTTCGTTTGTTCTGCTTTTTTTCTTGGTTGATACTTCTTGTAGTCAAGTCAAATCGGAGTGTTCACAGAAAGCCGCGGAATTGGCGGTTTCAGAGAGGCGTTGCCCTGTTACCTGCCTGGGTGCTTTCGCTAAATAGCGTTGTACTGGGCTGAATTGGTGCACACACGGGCGGGGATTAGCCTGGAGGCACTGACTTTGGATGTGGATAATTTCCGTGTAGAAGGAAGGAAGGAAAGAAAAAAAAAAAACATCGATATTCGAAATAGCACACGTCCGTCATTGTCATGTTAGGTCTGTTCCATTCTGCTTTGTTTAAATACTACATCACACGGGCTGTCCGGAATTGTCGTGTTGCGAAGAACACGGATGATCTCCTTAACCATCCGTTACCACGATATTCCTCGCTGATTTACCCGGACCTGTACCAAAGAAGACCCGTCACATCCATCGGAACATGCATCCCAAACCAGTAAAAAGCAAGGCTTTTTTTCATGTGTCCCAGGTAATCCGATCGTCGTCGCTCATCTCATGGCACAAAAACCTGGTACAGTGCCGTCATACAAATAAAGCTAGTGGACGCCTCCTGCATGCAGCTTATTGAGGATGGGTTAAGTTTGTACCTGCAGATTTGGATTGTGTTGTGTTTCCGATTTCTTTTGGTTTCTGGCGATTTTAGGTGCTGATTTCTTTTGATTTGGGTTGACACTGTAGATGGACGCACGATTGGTGGATTCAGTAGTTGGCTGGTGCAAGTCATTTAAGGACGGACCAGTGCACGGATGACGACTGGAATTACCGGGTGAGTTGGAATTCGTATGTCATGATTGAACCGCGTCTATAGTGGCTTGGTGACATCAGTTTGTCGTCTGTACCGAGGTGTTGCGGTGCTGCGGTGCGGAACGGGCTATGTTGATTCGTCGGAGCTTTTTCAACCCGGTAGGTCACGAGTTTACCACGTATACACAATTGTCTTGGAATGTCTTCCCTCCACGATGACCTGAATAGTAATGACCCGTCAGTGGCCTCGGGAGGGAGATGATGGATGTCTGATGTCTGACGTGAAGTTTTCCGGCTTGTACCTTGGATATTGACAGGGGAGAAGTTGTATATACAACGTACATTTGGATATATGCAGACATATATCGTTGTGCATATTCTTGGTACGAGGAAAGACAGTGAGGTAACTCTGTTTCATTGTCTTCCGAGGAGAGACAAAGATGAGAACAAGATATTGGTACATATGTACATAGATCAGGAGACTTTTTTTTCTTTCTGTTTTTCGTTTCTCTTATCTTCTTGTTCTTATTCTTGGTGATGTTCTTTCTCTTTCTTTGTATCTTGTATTGGACTCCACTCTCCACCTCCTAACCCACCTTCAATAACTAAAGGACGCACACCCCAGTTCGCCAATTTCATAAAAAGCTATTCCTCATAACCTTGCTCATAGTATTCAGAACAGACGCCCCTCATTCTCTGTTATAGTATACACCCCCGCCCCTTGTCTAAAGCACCCCTCGCCCTCGGATCCAATCATCCCAAGGCAGCGTTAAGCCAAGCAAGAGAGAAGCAGTATAGCAGTCTATAGCAGGTTGTAAAAAAGTCACTTTGGAGACACGCAACTAGCAAGCCACGACCACGACCACGACCACGACTTGACTTGCTTGAGCTTCCGTGAACAAGACACCATTGACGTGGAAATCATTCACGGGTCTGGGCTTTTCCTTGTCTTCACTTTGTATTCTTGTCCATCTATGTATCTATCTGTCTGTTGTCTTCTTTTCTTCTTACAGCAGATAGAAACAGCGTCATAGATCTAGACGTTGTCATTCTCACGAACTATTTCCATTTTATCTTGTTAATCTTCATCTTCATTCGCGCTTAGTTGTCGCTTTTCTCGAGACACTGGCTGTACATTATACCGTTGAATTGTTTCTTTTGTCTATTTTCTTATATTTTTTTTGCTTCTCTTTGTTTTTAAAGCTATCACTTACTACACTACACTATTATTTGGCTTCCAGTCCAATCAACTAACCAACTTATACAATCCCACATATTCTGTCACCCATCATCCCTTTGTTTTCAAGCCGCGAAGGAAGCTCTAAAATACATCCACCAAGCTAGACACATTATTCTTTGCCAACGCCATTCCTACAGTCTCCCTTAAACACAAGTAACAACCAAATTCTTCAACAACTATCTCGACGCATAATACCCCTATACAACTATATACAAACGCCTCCACTGTGCGCCCGCGTTTGCGCACGCATCCGCCTTCACAATGCCGTTTCCCACCCTCGACGTCATTAACGCCTGGGAAACGGAAGACGAATTCGGCCCCGCTACATTACCAACACCCGCCCATTCCGATGTGCCGTCCCGGAAAAACTCCCGGGCTTCGCGCCGCGCTGCTCGTCGTTCAATGACCCCACCGGGCCGCAAGTCGAATACCCCGCCAGTCCCTTCCGATAAAATCAATAAGCGCATGTCCAAGGATATCACCACAGATGAGACGATTAGTATTCTCGATCCGCGGCGGTTTACGCCTACGCTGCATGCTAATTTGGTTTCTGAGATTCTCACCTTGAGACGAGACCAGGAGGAGAAGATTAAGTTGATTGAGCAGCTGGAGACGGCATTACATATGTCGCGACAGGATCAGGAGACGCTTGAACTTAAGATGCTTACTTCTACCAAGGATAACCGCCAATTGAAGCGCGAGCTGGCTCTGCTTGAGGGTGGCACTTCCTCCGCTATGGGTGATTTAACCAAGGAGCGCGACGAAGCTGTCGAGTCTATTAGTGACGCGCGGAAACGACTTGAGGCTACACAGAGGAAGTTACGGGTTCAAGAGGAGGATTCAGTGCGGGTTCATGAGGCTTGGGCCAAGGAAAAGGACGAATGGGGCGAGGAGAAACGAAAGTTTGAGCGCAAGATTCATGTTGCTGAGACGAGGATGAAGGCTCTATTCGATGAGTTTGCGGCATACCAGGACCAATTCCCCGCTAACCAACACGGCACCACTACAGACGAGGAAGCTGACGCCGATGATGCCGCTAGTGCTAGTGACTCGGCTAGTATCAGATCTCGCCGGACAATGAGCGTTGCCGGAAGTATTCGGTACTCTGTCATTTCAAACTCCCGTGGATTGAACTCGTTGGCTGATGAGTTGAACTTTGGAGAGGACGATGAGTTTGACGATTATGACGACCGGAGGGAGAGTGTCATGTCGTATGGTTATAGACATTCCCGCGAGTTTAGCCGTGATTCTATTGGCTTGGCACAGAGACATATGCGGAATTTGAGCTTAGAAAGTACCCAGAGACCGGCAAGTGTGGCTAGAAGTTTATTGAAGCCCGAACCTGTTCTTGAAGCGTCTGAGGATGAAGTCTCTATTATTGGGACTGTCACTGATGAGGGTGATGTTACTGTTCTTGAACGTCCTGCTACGCCACCTGTTGTCGTTGTGGAATACACTGACAGTGCAGTTCAATTCTCGCCCCCGCCATCACCAGTTCTCGGCACTGTCTGCGCTACTATTGTCTCTATGCCTACCGTCCCTGTTGAAATCCCCGCCAAGACAACCGTTCAACCTACGTTATCTCGGAAGGTCTCTATGGTGGAGATTGAAGCGAACCAGGCGAAAAAGAGAGTTCCCGTTGAGAAGCCATTGACCATCACAGCGGCAGTTTCGGCGGAGGTTGTGGAACGGAGAGGGGAGATTGAAAGAGCGCCGATTTCACCGAGTGGGATTGTTAGTGTGGGTATTGAGCCGGTTAGAGTGGAGAGACGGGTTGTTATTCGGGAGAGACTAGTTGAGATGCCTGTTGTTAGGGAGGTTGAGATTTTGAAGGAGGTGGAGGTTTTGAAGGAAGTTGAGGTTCTTAAGGAAGTTGAGATTCTCAAGGAGGTTCAGGTTCCTGTGGAGGTTGTTAGGGAAATTGTCAAGGAGGTGGAAATCATTAAGCATATTGAAGTGCCGGTTGAGGTTCCTGTTGAGGTGATCAAGGTGGTTGTTAAGGAGGTCCCAGTTGAAGTTATCAAGGAGGTTTCTGTTGAAGTCCCCGTTGAGGTTATCAAAGAGGTCATCAGGGAGGTCGAGGTCATCAAGCACGTTGAAGTCGTCAAGGAGGTCGAGGTCATCAAGGAGGTTCCTGTCGAAATCATCCAGCAAGTCATCGTCACCAAAGAGGTTCCTGTTGAGGTCATCAAAGAGGTCGAGGTTATCAAGGAGGTCGAAGTTATTAAGGAAGTCGAAGTTATCAAGGAAATCGAGGTCATCAAGGAGATCGAAAAGATCGTCTACCGCGACCCTCCTGTCCCTCTTCCAATCCCCACTATCAGCATCGTCCCCCCCTCATCTCGGCCTGCCTCCCCCGCCGAACACCGTCTCCCACAACACCAAAAAGACGTCGGAACCCAAGCGAATCTCCCCGGTGCCCCCATGGTCTCCACATCTATCCAGACCGAGCCTATCCGTATCGACCAACGTCTCGCTCAACTTCCTGCACATCTCCAACCGTCGGCTATCCGTTCGCGTCCCGGTTCTCCTGACATTAGCTCCCCTGTTGATGATAGTCGTGGATATCCTAGTGTTGGTGGCTATGTGCCGCCTAGAAACCCGCGCAGACTCACCAGCCAAAACACTATTCCCGACCTGTCATCGTCACCACCCGCTATCATGCGCTCAAGTGAAATCACCATGGATGCTTACCCGGGTAACAACGACGATGGTCCTCTTTCTGGTGAGAAGGCTCCTATGCGTAGACCTCATCGCATTTCTAGCTTGTTTGCTGGCTTTGACGGTGTTAGCTCTGATGAGGCGGATGATTACATGGATGGCGATAGTGACCAGGAATTCAACACGCCACTTTCTGCCGCTCCTAAGCCTGGAACCTCTGTCATTCGTCCTAAGCGTGTATCTTCTCTTGCTGCCATGCAACATGAAGACGTCACTATCCAGAATACCTCTCGTGGCGATGTGTTCCCTCGGTACACTCTCACCGACGAGCTGTCCGGCCCAGGTCCTATCCGTCGTCCATCAGTCCGTGGCAAGATCTTCAACAAGGCCACTGGTATGCGCAAGAATGCTCTAATCCAAAGCGGAATCGCCTCCCACACTCGCCCTCGCAGTCCCAGTCTACCCGAGGTTCGCGACCCACCATTCCCCATACCAACACGCGCCTCTTCTCGTCGTCCTCCCGCTACCGCCTCTGCTCCTAGTGACGGACAGAGAAGCCCCGTTTTGCGCAGAGGCTCCGGTCGTACCCATTTCCGTGCTAATAGCATTCGGAAGGTTAGATCGGCAGCTGCTTTGCCTAGGGCTGGTCACCGGAGAAGAGAGAGTAGATCGCCTGCTCCTTCTACGCTGATGGGTAGCGACATTCCTACTAGCCCGTCGTTGCCCCCGCTGCCATTGGAACAACTGCCTAGTCCTCGTGGGGCTAGTGGCTATAGAAGTGCCAGTGGTGGATATCGCCGTCACCGCTCGCAGCTCTCGTCGACGACTGCTAACACCGCTATGACTGGACACACAGCCAACACAGCTAACACCCAACAAAGCGAAACCCCCTCGGGCGCTGGGTCTCAGCAGCAGGCAACAGGTGTCGTTGATGCCATCGCGCAGACCATGATTGGTGAGTGGATGTTCAAGTATGTCCGTCGGCGCAAGTCCTTTGGCGTCGAGACTGGAAACCGCGAGGAACCTAGCAATGATCGGCACAAGCGCTGGGTCTGGCTGGCTCCCTACGAGCGGGCCATCCTCTGGAGTAGCAAGCAGCCGAGCTCAAATAGTATCCTCATGGGTGGCAAGGCAGGACGCAAGTTGGCTATTCAGAGTGTTTTAGATGTGAAGGATGATAACCCACCACCAAGAGGCGTGGGCGCTTTGTTTAACCGCTCGATTTTGATCTTGACGCCGCAGAGGGCTTTGAAGTTTACTGCTACTAGCGCTGAACGGCATTACCTTTGGTTGACGGCCTTGAGTTTCTTGGCGCACTCGGCACAGTCTGTCCCTGAGAACCTAGCACCACCACCACCTTCCGACCTTGTTGGTTTCGATATCCCCGCCCCTGTGAAGCCTCGTCGTAGTGGCATCCGCGATTCCATCCGCCTTACAAAGTCCCGTCATAACCTCCAAAAGACACCTCTCCCACTGGAACTTCCCGAGATCCCAGATCTTCCAGATCTTCCAGATGACCTTCCTAGCCCTAGTCTCCCGCCAATGCCGCATAGCGATAATCCAATGTACATGACTGCTGGACGGAGATCGTTCTCGCCCGTCGCAGCTAGCACACATACGCGCGACACATCCTTTGGTGCCGCTGAACCACCTATGATTCCCCGCTTCAGCGACCGCGCCCCACAACAAGTTCCTTCGGGACCTCTCCATGGAAGAAAACGGAGTAACACTGGTGGTCGGGTTCCCCCACCATTGAGTTTCCGCGGCTTTAGTGGACCAGCGGGATCCTCGGCTTACCACGTTAGTAACGGTAGTATCGGGGCTAACTCGATCGGCACGAACGGGTCGTCTGATTTATATGCACAGAGTATTATGGGGGGTATTTCGGGGTCATTGACTGGGCCTATTCAGGGTGGTAGTGGACCGGCGAGTATTGCTTCTGGTCGGATGAGTGAGGCTTCTTCAAGAGCACCGGCACCGGCACCAAATAACTTCTTTGACGCCATTGGAACGGTTCGCATGGAGGCTTTCATTTCCCCGTTGGCGTTGAGTGGGTTTGAAGAAGATCCAGATGAGACGGAGGAGTTCAGAATGGCGGCGAGAAGAAGGAGTAAGGAAGCAAGACGACGGAATAGTCGGAGTCGGCAGAGAGATTCTTATAATAGCTCGAGATGGAGTGGGAGCCGGATGGGTGGTGATGATGACTTTTTTGTCAGAGATGATCCTTTTAAGGGGTTCTAGCTGGGCGAGAGTGGTGATGGTTACGTTTCTTTTGTTCTGATTTGATATGTTTGGGTGTTTGGCATTGCTGGAGTTGGGAGTTGTGGGGGTTTTCTTTGTGACTTTCTTTTGTGAATACAGATTTTGTGTTTATTTTGTTGATTTGATTTTGTGAAGTGTGATTTTTGGAGTCTGGATTGGAGGAAAATGAATGTAGTTTATTAGATGTCAATGTATATACAGGAATTGCGGTGGTAGGTTTATCTTGGGATTACCCGATAACATCTACACACTTCTGACTTATTCACATGATGTATAGTTTCTTTGATTTGACTGGTCAGGAAGGCTGAATGGGTTAAGTACTTTAAGAAGCAGTGCACCATAGAATCAAATACATAGATAAAAGAAATACCATTCACTACCAGAACCCCACCGTCAGACTCATCTACAAAAACTGACCAAAGTGGCCCTTGAAAAACTGGGCTCTGTTGTACAGCATAGCCTGCTCATCCTGCCACTCAATCGTGTCCAATCTGCGTGACATTGTCGCTGAAAAGCTATACACCGCCTCAGAAAAGCTGGTATACACCTTCCAAATCTTGATATATACCTCCGGGTCACGATGAAGATAATCTGGCATCATCGCGCAAATCTTCAAAGTGTCATGTTTAAGAGCTTCAACGGCACCCATCACGGTAGGCTGTGTGATGATCCAAGTGAAGTCTCGTGGATCATGAGCGGCGCCACTTGAAGGGAGGATCTCGGTGAGATCGCGTAGGGTGTTGAAAAGGTCGTTGTGGAGCTTCATGAGCTCTGCATCGTAGGTTTCGGGTTCGTAAATGTCAAGGTTGGGGTCGCTATTGGAATGTTAGAGAGGCTGGGTTATAGTCTCCATTCAAAACTTACAAGGGAAGCGGTCCATCTTGATTGTCCATCTTGATTGTATTGTGATTTCGATGAAAAAGGCTTTGATGGTCAAACGTCGACAAATGAGAGATGAAGACAAATCGTGTGAGGTGAGTTGGATGAAGAACAATAGACAGTAACGAAAGTGAAGAAGACTCTTTTTGAGTGTTTGTGAAAAGTAGGGTGGCTGCCTAACTCATGTCTACAATTTCTCAGAACAAAACCATTGAGGACAGGTACACGCAATCTGCGAGTATTATGTTGGTAGTTACTTGGGGAAATATTGCCATGGCCCAATTAGGAAATAAATTAGTGACGTTAGATTCATAGAATATGCGGTGATGGACATCTGAGTGTTGACAGGCCTTGGAATTCTTTCGTCATAGACAGCGAGATTCATTAATAAAGCTTGGCCATTTGAATGTATTCTCGACAGGCAATGGATTATCCCTTTCAGAGTTCCCTGACGAGAACTAGTTGGCGCACATATTCAGCAACTCTGATGATGAGAATTCACGTTTCGTAGCAAACGTTATTGCCAATCAGATAATCTAGAGTCTTGCACCTGGATTAATCAACACTATATTTTGTCCATACTCCAGCGTCATGCTATCGAAAGCAACCACTAAACACGACCATTAGACGCCGCCAATTCTTCCAAGTTTATCCTCACAAACATCCGTACCTCCCCAGCGAAATCACCAAAATCTTCCCACATGATTGAAAGATCACGTAAAGTCTCTTGATCTGGAGAACTCTTCATGACCTCATCATAAAAATTGTGATACGCTGCATCGACCTTTTTCTAGAGAGTAGCGACCATGTCCACAAAGTCCGGGTCATATCTGACTAGTGAGTCGAAAACGGAGAAGATCAGGACCCTTTGAATGAAGAGATGCCTACTCGCGTCAATGAGGGTAGGTTGTTTCAGCACAGACGAAAAACTTTCAACCTTGAAAGGTTTCGTTATTGTGGTGGGGGTTGCGTTGAGGAATTCGTTTAGTGCCTCGAACCATTCGTCGTGGTACTGGCATAGTCTATTACTGTAGGTGGAAAGATTGTGTAGGTTTAAGGGTATCCTCGAGACATATTAGACGACAGTTTTACCGAGACATGTATAGATAACTCACTTTTGTGGAGACGAAGTCATGGTGGGCAATGGGCGTTTTTTTCTTCCGAGATGAGAATTAAGGCGTTAGAGTGTCAAGTAGTCATGACAGTATTTAGAAGGAACAGAGAGGACAAATGATGAAATACTACTTAGTTATATATACAGTGATGATTGACAGAGATAGGCTAGACGAGGACATATTCGAAATGGACTGTACTTTGAGATAGAATGAAATTATTTGACTACCATGTCCACCGTGCCTCGCTTTCGGCTGACACCCACTGCTTACGTCGGCCAACCTTGAAGTTTTGCAACCATAAGTTCTAGTCAAGATAAATGATAAAGACTCGAAAACCCCACATATAGTAACAACAGCTGGTAACCTTTTCATATCAGAGCCCCTGGTTCCGTCGCTCTGCCGATGCTATCGTTCAGTACAGATATCCAACATGGTTCTATGTTTGATGAGAAAGACAAAACATTGGACGTCGTTTGTTCCTAGACGGAAACTTCTGTTGTCAGAACGGACTAGAGTTATTTCTTAAACTCAGCCAAGAAAGGGTTGTTTGTCTATCTGAATTGCTACGACAGAGAAGAGCGGAAGATGTTGACGGGTCACAAATTTCCCCATGCGTGTGAGCGGCGAGTTTGATTTTAAAAGTTTCGGAGCTATATCTCGAAACAATGAAACGGTATTGCCCGCTCAAATGCGGGGATTACAAGAGCCGGGTCTCTTACAAGATCGTCGACAGCCCTAACCCTATGGTTAGATATCGTGAAGACAGTAAGACAGTTGTGATCACTTATGTGGGAAAGGTAGTTGTAGAGAAACACACTTTTATTAAGGGAGAGAAATTGTTCCACTAGTCTAGCGCGGGGAGAAGAGTTTTATACAGTCAGGCTTAGTAAGCCTGCTTATCTTATCTCACCGGGCCGGACTGGGTTAGGTAACAGTGTCAGGGTTCACATATCGCTTGTGTATCGTGCGTAACGTGACGTAGATAGACAAGCTGTTCAATATGGTTTTGTCTTTTGTCGGAGAAGATTTGTTTATTTGTGCCTGGATTGCAAGCAATTGATTAGGCGGCTTGGCCTCAAGCGCATTTTAGATGCATAGTTAAGGAGCAATACTAAACTCGTTGAATTGTTTTTATCCTCAAAAATAGAACAAAAATGTTCCAAGTCATTAATTGGCAGGTGGATGAAGATGAGCTTGCAGGAGAACACGAACATGAATTTGAAGATAATTGCGCATATATTGTGGCGTTATCCTTTAGTGAAACTCCAGAGGTGAGAGTCGCAGCTTGTTTGGTGTCTAGCGAATGTGACATCAAATTATGTACTGACGGACTTAGCGACCTGGTAGCATTGTTCACAGCAAAGTTGAAGGCGACGAACGAGAATCATGCGAGGAATACATCCGTCGAGTGATCCAGGGAGTGAGAGCCACGCGCAGTTGGTGCTCTTCTTGTGCGGAAATGATAATTAGCATGATGGTTGTCAAAGACTGCGCCGCGTGCTTTCAAAACCAGTTGAATAAGGTTCGTAACAAACACACCTACAAATACACTCTGATGACGCCAGATTGGTGGTCTGATAAAGAGCCTGAAATCCAACAGTTGTGGAACAGTACATTTCGTTTTGGGGAGGGTGGGCTTTCCCCATGGCTCACTGGCGTTAACGAAACCAACGGGATCGGGTTGAAAAGGCTTGGGCTTTCCCCGAATTGTCCACTGTGCTTCGGATTGGCGACAGGAATATTGCGGTCGAAATATAGAGAGAACGATGAAGGAATACGACTGCAAGAGATTCAAGCAATTCCACAAATGAAAACTACCTCTCGGACCTTTGGATGTAGGAATTCATTTCCCATTTCGATTTCGGTTGGATGGGAACGAGAAGAGGAACCGGCACACTTCGTGGCCGCCCCAGAAGTAATTGAATTGAGACTATTCCTAATGACCGACGCAAATGGACCGAGCCTCGTGGTCCATGAGCACAATCGGTGCAATGCGTTGGTTCTAAGGGATGAAATTCATGGCCAGTTCAATAAATATCCCAAAGCAAATCTAGAACAGACAGCAGGTGAGAGTGTTGTGAAAGCTGGTACTTGTCAAGTCTAACCAAATCCAACAGAATATCCCAAGTCTTTCCGTTTGATTGATGTTAACAAGCGATGTATTGTCAAGATCGGGAATAGACATACCCGGTACTGTGCAATTAGTTATAGATGGGATGCAAGCGACGACAACATGCTGTTGAAAGAGACGGAGAGTCAATTTTCTCAGCCAGGTTCCTTGTCACTGGCGACTATGTCACAAACCCTCTGTGACTGCATGACAATGGCTCAGCTTCTTGGAATACCATACATCTGGATTGATCGATACTGCATCATGCAAGGTGATGACAAGGAGAAGGCGGAACAGATTCATGCAATGGGGGACATTTACGCTAACTCGTATTTGACCTTCATCTGTGCTCTCCGTAGAGACATACATTCCGGAATCCCAGGTTACACTCGAAACTTTGATGGAACGTTGGAACCTCCACCTGATATTGGATGCTGGGGAACTACAAGAGGCATACCACATCTTTCCACCCACCGTCCATCAGTTTGGCAAAGCCGTGGATGGACCATGCAAGAAGAATATCTTTCTCCCCGTCGACTCTACTTTACAGATTCGGCTGTTCTTTGGCATGTCAATTGTCCAATGGTTTCATATCATCATGCAGACTTCACAAAGGAACCTGAGTGTCGGGATGAATGCACGACAACAAAAACAAAATCTTTCTTTGAATTGATTAACGAATACTCTGCGCGTGAACTTTCCTTTGCTGGAGACCGAATTAACGCGATTTCCGGCCTTTTGAAAATTCGAGCGCTTGAGCATGTCTTCGGGATACCCCCCCGCCACATGCAGCATGGGCTTTGTTGGTGGACGTCACTTGACAAACCATATGACGCCAGTAACGGTGGGTTTCCAAGTTGGTCATGGGCTCACGGAGATCAGCAAGTATCGTGGACACAATTGAGTCGCATAGCCGCTTGGACAAACTGTCGAATATTGCACACCATGATGGTACCAAAAAAGAGAATCTCCTCAGCTCGGCAAATGGGATTGCCGTTCTCCGCCTTAAGTCAAACTTCCGAGAGTCAACTTCTCATTCAAGTTAGAGCGCGGAGAATCCGACCGGATGAGCTGGTACTATACGACGGCGAAGACGAGGCAGAAGACTCAACAGGGCTTCTGGCTCTTGATATGTACCGAGGAACTGAGTATCACATTTTCTCTCTCGTGATCAAGCCATTCATTCCGTTAGATGATGCCATCAGTGGTAAAGTCGTACACGCCCGACGTATCGGGTACTTATGTACACAAATCAAGTGCCGTCGCCCTTTAAATCAACTTGCAATTATCCGCCCATTGGCAATTCAAACGTTGACGATACTGAAGAGACAACGCATCCGGACTTTCACAACGCGAAAGAAACCCTCGGTCAAGTCAAAACAGCGCAAAATATTAAGCCGTTTACGGGCTTGGTGGCATCGTATCAAATCTATTATGGCCAAGAAATCTCGACGTCAGAAGATAGGACTAGCGCAAATATCAGTTGCGGCATCACCAAAGAACAATCGCTCTTCGAAGGGGATAAGACCCGCAGACGGGGCGGCTCGGGACCACCAACCTAAGCATAAAATGGGTTCTCTGCACACTCCCCGTCGGGTAGCCCGAAAAAGAAAGCCAGTACTCCGGCCGTTTTTTGGGGATAATCCTTGCAAAGACAGTCCGTCATCATTCCGAACCTTTGTTCTACATTAAGACTGTTGTTGAGGATTAGGGAGTACAGTAGAGAATTCGTGTTAGTAAATATAACCGCCTTATATTCAAACCACATGTGTTGACGAGTCCGAAATAAAGAGGCTCTTCAAACATTTTGTACTGAACCTCTTGCACTGTGTACTGCCACATAACACACGAGGAAACCTCCGTTACCACGGCAGATTGAAACAAACACTACGTACATTATGGCATAGATAATACAAGAACATGTGGGCACGGCACTCAAACAAAGATCGTGCAGTTGTTGGAAGGACAAGCTTAGTTACACAAGAGAGATTGGGTCTTGGATCTACGACAGAGACCATATCAAGGGAATTTCTCCGGGTATGATAACTTCGTTAGGGGCGACTTGTGGATGTGCGTACATACATGCATACATAGAAAGTAGATTGGTATGTAGTCTTGTAGTAAAGCTCTGGGTTACAGGATATAATTGACCCTTGTGGTCCGGTAGGACGGATATCAGTTGAATATTCCCGTGATGATGTTGCCAGCATGGGCTATTCAAGGCACAAACGAAAGTATGGAGCAGAGCTCAATATCTGTGTGTATTCGATGTAGTTTATTAATTGCGTGGATAAGACAAGGCATATCATAACTGAAGCTATCTAGGTATGTACTACTCTACCAACGTGTATGTCTGACGGGTGATCACCGGGTAAATTAGATTCTCACAGGGGCAAGATAGACGGACCCTGTCCATACTTTGACACTTATGTAACCTTACAATGTAAGCAGTATGGTGAGGTAGTGTCACGGGAAGTACTATTAAAGAAAGCACACATGTATATTAAGATAGATAACCCTCACAGGAACCACCAGTCCGGGAGAAGATTTGATGTAGACAGACTCAGTGGCTGCGCTTATCTTATCTGGCTCCAGGAACAGGGATAGTCTAGTTGACATACAACCTTACCACTTGAAATATTGTTGTGACATGCTGCGATACCAATCTTGCAACGTCCATATTTATCAACACAATTATCCTGTGAACTTCATTTATCAACCATCAACATGCCAAACACCACGCATCAAACCGACGTCGATTCCGTCCAACAACCTAAAAAGCCTATCAGTGTACCTGCTAGACCCCGGGAGACGGATAAGGATAAAAGGCGGGACGGTGTACTACCAGGCGAGAAGCCTTCTGAGCCGCCACAGTCGGTAGAGCAGCGCATGTTGTTAGAGCAGCGCACGATGGCCCACAAGCACATAATGGAAAACCATCGCATATTGGCACACCAGCGCGTGTTTATAAAATCAATTCTGGAACAGTAGCTCGCGTTAGCATATCAGCCACTACTAGCGAAGCAGCAAATGGAGGCACAGCAAAATTTAGCACGGACAATGCTCGCACAGCAGCACGCGTTGAAAGAGCAGCAAACGGTGGCACATCAGCGCATGATTGAAGAGCAGCACATGCTGGAACAGCACGAAATATTGGAAACGCAACGTGTACAGACACAGCGGAGCACATCAGCACAGCTCCTGGCGAGACATTGGGAAGCATTGGAACAGCTACGTCTGGCTACAGTGAGCACAGCTCAAGAGTCGCAGAAGGTTAACCGGCAAGCAGCCCGGCAGGGTAGAGAGCTGGAGCCCCCCTCTAGAGAGAGGTCGGTATCCAGAGAGAACTCTACGGTCCAAAAGAATTTGGTTTTAAGAAAGTCCACCAAGCTGGGAGTTGACCACGCACAAAAAGAGAGAGAGAGAGAGAGAGAGAGAGAGATCTGAACGGGAAAATCCATCTGGCAAGTATTATTGCCATCCTTCACATAGGCTCTTGGACGAGCTGGAAGATTGGCTACGTGATAAGGATGACTCAGACGATTCATACGCTTCGGACTATGGGCCAATCGAGCTAGGCGGGGCAGATGGGAGGGTCTGTCCGTGTCAGAGGGACTGAAAGTACAATATGGACGATATGTACGAGGGGGACTGGGTGGATCAGGTGGAGCAAGTTTTTGAATCAGTAAACAATTCCTCCGTAATTCTCAACTAAAAGGAATTCCTCCATCTTTTGCGAATGAATACTGTAAACATGAGATTAGTAGCATAGATATTGAACATTGGACACTCAATTAAACCAAGACACAGACATAGTGACGGTACAAAAGTGCATAAAGGGCTCTCGCTCGCGGACCACAGTGTTCTATAATCTCCTGATAGGCAAAGGGAACTACCTACCATCATTGTTACACGCGAAGATAGTTGACATGGATAAATGCTGACAGTGCTGACTCGAACTAGAGACGGTTCTCCACTTTCCTTAAACAGCCCGGTGTTTCGGGACGTCTAACATTAGCTACAGCTTGAGCTTAGAGAGCCACCAGACATCTCAAATAACTTCTTCATAGACATGAGCCGAACACTTAGGCTTGATTTCATCAAGAGCCCTAGATTCGGCATATGTCGGTGGTCCCTAAAATTGCGAGCAACTCCTAACTAAAGCTCTCGGTTTGGTTGCTACAAAGACCACATTGAGCGCTTCTCCACCGGCAGAGGAAATGTCCTCAGAGTTTAGAGTAACAGAGGTAGCAACAAGACTGCCTACCATGGAGACAGCAGTAATGTGTGGAATTGGTTCATCGACAACGTAAAAGAAGAAGCGCCACGGGTGTATAGATATATAGATTTTTACATGATTCATGTAGGTACACACAGTTTATTTTAGTCATGAGTTCTGAGCAGGAGACAAGCCATTGCCATATCCATAAACCGGCCAAATTCAATAAGTAACCGCAAGAGGAAAAAAACATATGGACAGGGGCGTGTGACGTCATGACACACTGTGAGGTGAGAATGAGATTAACCGGGTATCAGCCATCACAGTGACATACAAGTCGGACTGGCGCCGATTTCTACAAAAGAGTCGACCTAAATACCCACACACAAAAGGCTATTCACCCACACAAAGGATTCTGATCCCGATCAAACGACCGCGCTAGACCAAGGGAGGGGGTGCACTGGGAGGGTGTGAGGTATTAATGTGGGATAAATCACTGTGAATAGTTTGGTCTAGCATAGTAAGAGTAACTTCGCGTGTGGTGGGCTTGATCCGGGTCAGATGGACAGGAATCTTGGGTCAGAGGAGCCCGACTCAGGAGATGGTCTGAATGGGGCTGGTGGAAAGCGTGTCCCGAGCCATGACTCCATTCGAAGAACTCACGGGTCCTCCGTCCGGAGTGTTCCGGCATGCTCCGGAGTGTCTAGATCCGGTGTCAGTAATACGCAATGTCAATATGGCAAAAGCATTTGACAGTGAAGTTTCCGTTTGAGCTCTGGCAATTTTGCAGGTCTAGGTTCCTGTATATACCGGGCATGCACATTATATTCGTCAATCAATCCGACCCCTCACACCGGAAGTCACTCTTATTATGTTAAACCAAACTACTCGCAGTGGTTTATCTCATATTCATACCTCACACCCTCTCAGTGCACCCCCTCCCTTGGTCTAGCACGGTCGTTTAATCGGGATCAGAATCCTTTGTGTGGGTGAATGGTCTTTGTGTGTAGGGTTACTTAGGTCGACTCATATTGACATATATATGTATGTACATATGTATTTACATATGTATGTACATATGTATTTACATATGTACATATGTAAATGAACACAAGCGTAGCTCGGCTAGGATGTCCGAGCTAGGCTGGATTGATTGCCATGTGAATTTGTATGTACATATGTAGGTCTGGAGGTATTTCGGTACTTTCACCTTCGACCACATTTGTTGACCTACTTGCATGTAGCATGGACAAAGTTTCAATGTCACTATGCTGAGAAGGGCTCGTGAATGACTTTTACAAAACATAATTTGACCCTTTTCACAAGTTACAATTTCAATTAGGATTCACGGCACCGCATTCTTAATTCACTAAATGTAACAAGTTGAGAATTTTAATACAGCGTGGGCCGGCATATAAGGTCATGTACTTCGGACCAGCCACAAAACCAACGACGGTAGTCACATCACTTTGTGTTAAAAAAAAGCAGCAGAGTTCTCTGTGCAGTTCCTTGTGCAATTCTTTGTTTATTGTATGTACGTTTTCAGGCGTACTTTCTGATTTCTATTATGACACCCACATATTTTCCAAGCGATCGATACGGACCAAACGGACCATGTTTACCACACCCAGAACAAATCCCCCCTCCCGTTGTGGATAGCCGCTCCTCTGTCGACACAGCCACTCCGATAATTTACTCTCAATCTACGTCCTTTCCCAACAGACTTTTATATATCGACCGAGAAACTGGAGAACTTTGCCTGGTTCCAGTTTATGTCCCTGTTAATTTCGTCATAGTGAGGCACACTCGGGTCCCAGGGCAAGAAGTAACTCTTGGTGAAATCACCAGCCATAATATCGATACCTCGAAACAAGGATACTACAAGCTTTGTTTAGTATTACAAGTCTGCCGTCTATTGAGAATCCAATGGCTATGGTGGGATACATATTGTATTGATTCCGAGAATGATTTCTTGTGTGCCAAGTTTTTGAACGACCCAGAAAGTTCTCCTATGGCCATCGCGGCAATCAATGTCAACATCGAGGCTGACTTTTCTTTGTCATGGTATCTCACGTATCGCAACATCCAGGGTTCATGGGAGCATGGTGAAGAAGGACTCCTGGGAGATACCAGGTCATTGTCGTCAAATCTCATGCCAACGGTCCCGGACACATCAAAAGAGCCTCTATCATATCCATCTATCAATGAACCCTACCCCTTTGAGCAATGCAACTATGGCTTAACAGAAGGAATTAACTACGACAACGATATCCAACATTCAATGACGAACATGGTTGCCCCGACCCGGCACTCTACAGACATTTGCTCGCATGTTCCACACAGCAGTGCGCCGACTAGCAGAGGGTTCAATACAGGCAGTGAAGATCTGGGTTCTGCTGGCGTTGAACGGGGGTTGAGGTTATCACCAGTCATACTGTCTGACCAAGAACAACCCACATACGATCTTGGTGATTATTCTGCCTTTCCAGACACAAGCGGTTCCCAGGACAACGGGGTTTCGGGCGGACCGTCTAATATTTTGGGTGGGGACTATTGTGCCAGTCCAGCGCCCACATCTCTCGCTGCGAGCGAACAAAATACACCCTCTTCAATGGACGAACCGTTAACGCCCACACCTATGATGCGAAATAGAGACTTGAACAAGAAGAATTCATCGAAAATTAATAAAGTACGGAAACAGTCAACGAGAAAGAAGAACACACCGATTAAATTGAAAGGGCCGGCTCGGCGCATGTTTCCACATGAACTCAAGAGATAACAGATCGAGGCATCGATAGTGTTCCCGGCGTAAAAGAGTATCTGTGGAGTTAATTGCCTCTAGATAGTAGTTGTTTTGGTGAAGAACAACACATCACCATGGTTTTCCAGGGCGGAAATATGTTTATATACATACATACATGAATAAATACATAAATATGTGCATATGTACATACACTTGTGTCTCCATATACGGGCAGGATTGTCGAATATCACGACGTCGTACGAGCGATCAATGCAAAAGATCATGTCACGAACTACAGATAAATATGTGACAAGCTATTGCCTAGCAACGGTAATGAACGGGCGCTTAATATCTTGAGAGTATAGTCCCTACGCCTCTCCCTTTTTCTCTACATGTTCCTCTTATTCTTCTGCTGATATATATCGCTAAAGTGTGGTTATCGTTGTGAATATCAGAGTATGGAGAGGGGGACAAGATCGTTGTATTGGTTATTGTTCGGTCACTGTATGTTCAGTTATCTAACTAGAAGAGAGAAAGAGGGAGGGAGGGAGAGACTATATCCCCAAGATATTAAGCGCCCGTCTATCACAATAGCCGGGCAACAGGTCGAAACGTAATCTCGCACAGCTGAATCAAGGATGCTGTGTAGGGGTCACTCTTGTGACGTCACCATGCTAACACATCTCCATACCCAATTGACACTCATCCGCTAATTGNGTGCTAAAGTGTGGTTATAGTTGTGAATATCAGAGTATGGAGAAGGGGACAAGATAGTTGTATTGGTTATTGTTCGGTCACTGTATGTTCAGTTATCTATCTAGAAGAGAGAGAGGAGAAGGGAGAAAGAGGGAGAAGGGGAGAGACTATATCCCCAAGATATTAAGCGCCCGTCTATCACAATAGCCGGGCAACAGGTAGAAACGTAATCTCGCACAGCTGAACTAAGGATGCTGAGCAGGGGTCACTCTTGTGACGTCACCATGCTAACACATCTCCATACCCAATTGACATACATACATATGTACATACATAACTAAACATATGGCGACGAAATATATCTGATACATAAATCTTGACCTCTTTCTCCATACTCTGACATTCGCTGTAATCTCTTTATTTCAAAAACGTGCTATACTCTTTAGGGCCATGTCAATACCAGTGCGCCAAAGAGGTGGGTTATTTAGTGTTATCTTGAAGTATGTACATATGTACACCATGCAGCCTTTGACACATGATTCAGCTTTGATGTATCTTGACGGTGATTATGAACGTTTCACTCGATGAAGATAGACACCTTAATACACTAGCAAACATTTTGTAGAATTACACAACCTAAGCAACTAGTATCAAAATCGTCTCTTTTCAAAACGACCTCAAGACGATTTCACCTCAAACTATGATTCTATCCACATTCTTTATTCATGCTAACGATCAAAAGGTACCCCCAGACTGTCTCCATCTGACCATGGTCAAGGTAGCAGGAGGGAACTTCATCTCATCCGTACTCCAAACTAAATCTACCTCGCTCAACTCAACATTCTTTGTATGCATATCCCCTGCCTCTGTTCCACTGACCTGATATGATTTGACAGTGGTACCAACCGGAATCCCATCCAACTTCGTACTGATTGTCT
This sequence comes from Huntiella bhutanensis, assembly GCA_002018275.1. Taxonomy (NCBI): domain Eukaryota; kingdom Fungi; phylum Ascomycota; class Sordariomycetes; order Microascales; family Ceratocystidaceae; genus Huntiella; species Huntiella bhutanensis. The sequence continues at coordinate 47,196 of MJMS01000086.1, forward strand.
CCGTCTCACTCAAATTAACAACAGCCAAACTAACAACTCCATTCTTCCTAGTAGCAGAAACATCCAACCACGGGATATCAGTAGCTCCTTGAAGCCACTTTGGTTCAGTAACCCCGGTATACGCACCACACCGAAGATTGACAGCAATAGATTCTCCGCGCATATACTTACTAAACAGTAATAATGGCCACCAAGTAGTCTGCTTCTGAATCCCCGTAGAGGTAGTCATCAACGGGGAAATAACGTTGACGCTCTGTGCAATGTTCGCCATTCCAATATGCTTTGCCTGTCGGATGAAGACGTTGAGCCACACAGCTACGGCGATGGCATCCGACAGGGTGTAAGATTCCTCCGCGCCGTCTGGCCCAGGGGCTCTTTCGGGATCCCAGACGTTCCATTCATCGAAGCAGATGGTGGCCTTGGGAACGGATGGTGGTACGTTATTCGCGGCACGGCAAAGGTCGATGAGCGCTGCGGTAGTCTTGATAGCGATTTCGGCTGATAGAGGGGCGGTGGCGTTGGGGAGATGCTGGTTTGAGGCCGTGTAGATGTGAATACTGTGCATGTCGATGAGTGCCTTGGTTTGGTTCCCAGAGAGTGCATGAGGTTCCCATTTGATACACTCTTTGAGAACGTGCATATCCCACTCAGCCAAGCCGGTCTCTCCACAAAGAATCAATACAATCTCGGGATCAAGCAACTTTAAGGCCTTTGCCCACTGCCAAGCTTGGCGGGCATACTCCTCTTTCGTCATTTGACCAATCTGCCATGGACCCCACATCTCGTTCCCCAGCGCCCAATACTTGACGCCCCACGGCTCTTCAAAGCCATGAGACCGTCTCAGGTTGGCATAGTAAGTGTCACCTGTGCCGTTACAATACTCGACCCAGCCCATGGCCTCGTCGAGTGTGCCGGTTCCAAAGTTCAACGCAAAATAAGGCTCAGTCTCAACAACCTTACACCAAGTTAAGAACTCATTGGTACCAAACGTGTTCGGCTCTATGCCAGCCCATGCCAACTCAACACTGCTAGGGTTAGTCTCGAGGTCCAAGGGTTATGTAAGTCGGAAGACGGGACTTACCGTTTAGGGCGTTTTTCAACGGGACCGACGCCGTCTAGCCAATGGTAGGTTGCGACAAAGTTACCACCAGGGTAGCGAACCACGGGGACGTCAAGTTCCTTGAGGGCCTCAATGACGTCGCGGCGGAACCCATTCTCGTCAGACAGAGGGTTTCCGGGGTCGTAGATGCCGCCGTAGATGCATCGGCCCATGTGTCTATGTCATGTTAGTTTTGAGAAGAAATGAGAAGACAAATTTGGTGACATACTCTGTGAAACCGCCATAAATGAGGTCATTCACCTCTGCAACCGGATGTTCCGGGAAAACTGAAAGACGAACCTCCTCGTCATCGCTACTCCGGGAAAATGATACTGACATGGTAACAGTAACTCGTGACGTCTGCAAAGCAACCGAACCAACTAACAACCACGAAAAAAGTTGCGGCTCCCAATACTTCTAATACTCCACACATTCCATGTTTATCACACACCCGGATTGGAGTACTGAAATTCTCCGACTGGCGCGGGTCTCATTGGCGCATCCTGATTGGTGCGCTTATACGCTCAAATAAAGCGTCCATTCGCGGCTATAGTTACTATGAATCTCGTGATGTGAATTTTATATTTCCGCGAAGAGGTATTATGATCGGGCGTGAAGGCGGATGAAGAACCACATGGAGTAGAGTTTTACTTGGAGGGAGAACCGCCGGATTGGGACGTGACATGCGGGGACGGGACTTCCCCGGATTTTGAGAATGTGGGGTACGTGGGGTTGGGAAGTATATAAGTGAGGTCTAGGGCTGAGCCAAGAGACATTGAAATTCGTCCCATCATCATCGCAACCATGGCGCTCCCTCCTAAGTGGTATCAAGTAAGCTGACATGTCAACGCTACGCTGACACATTCAACTAACCAACCCAGTTTTTAATCTCCCTCCTAGCCTCTCTAGGCTCTCTTCTATACGGTTATGACCTCGGTGTAATCGCCGAAGCCATCGCTTCTCCTTCCTTCAACACCCGGTTCAGCCCCAACTCTAAAGAGACCGGGGCAATCGTGTCTGTCTTCACCGGCGGTGCCTTTTTGGGAGCTGCTGTTGCCGGTTACACGGGTGATAGCCTGGGTAGAAAGTATACGATCCTGATCGGTGCATTGATCTTTTGTCTTGGTGGTGGCTTACAAACTGGGGCTTCCAACATCCATTATTTGTATGCGGGGAGAGCTATTGCGGGGTTGGGTGTTGGTGTGTTGACTATGATTGTGCCCCTTTACCAGGCGGAGTTATGTCACCCTAGTATCCGTGGTCGTGTCACTGCCCTCCAGCAATTCATGCTTGGTGTTGGTGCCCTTGTAGCCAGCTGGGTATCCTACGGTATGTCTACTTATTCTATTCCCAAAGAAACCCATCTAACATTCCTAGGAACCTATATCGGCTTCGCTGACGATGACGACCGCCAATGGCGTGTCTCCCTCGGCCTACAAATTCTCCCCGCCGGGATTCTCGCCATCCTAATCCTCAGCTTCCCCGAATCTCCCCGTTGGCTCCTTTCCCAAGATCGTCAACAAGAGGGTCTTGAAACGCTCGCCCGTCTCCACTCCTCAGGGGACACCAACGACGCCTTCGTCCAGGCTGAATACAGAGAAATCCTCCGTAGTATCGAGGTTGACAGACAACAAGCGGCCAAGTCCTATGTGGAACTCTTTTCTGATCCGGCTTCCGTCCGGAGATTACTCTTGGCGTGTGCAATTCAAGGAAGTGTCCAGATGACGGGTGTTTCGGCTATCCAATACTACAGTGTGGAAATCTACAGCAAGATCGGCATCAAAGGAAACGACACACTCAAGTACCAAGCCATCTCCAGCGTCATTGCCTTGGTCGCCCAATTCCTCTGTATGATGTTCATCGACCGCTTCGGCCGACGAATTCCCATGATCATCGGAAACCTTGGTAACTGCGTCACCTTCATCATTGCGACGATTCTCCTGGCAAAATTCCCGCCGGGTACTGACTCAGCTGGTGGTGCCGCTGGGTGGGGTTTCATTGCGATGACTTGGCTTTATAACTTCTGTTTCTCGGCGACTTGTGGCCCGTTAAGTTGGATTATTCCCGCTGAGATTTTTGATACACGGACGAGAGCAAAGGGTGTTGCTATTGCGGCCATGATTTCCTTTGGGTTTAACACTATGATTGGTCAGACTACAAGTGTAGCTTTGGATGATAAGCATGGGATTGGCTGGAAGTGGTATATCCTTTTCATCGTCTGCAACTTCACCAACGCCATCTTCTTCTGGGCCGTGTTGCCTGAGACGGCGAAGAGACCTCTGGAGGAGATGCGCTATCTATTCAGTGAGGCGCCCTGGTTTGTCCCGGGACGGAAGTTCAAGCGGTGGCAAGCTACTGATGCTGCTATGACGCAAGAGAACGAGAAGGAGAAGCATATCGCATCAGTTGAGCACAAGGAGACGTCAGTGTGAAGTAGTACAAGGAAACAGGATATCTTTTACACATAATTAAACAAACTAATTCAACCAAATTTAAATGCCCCGACCAGAGTACTTCTCAGAGTCAACCAAGTGATCACAGTTAATACCAACCATAGCCTCGCCCAGACCTTTGCTGCACTCGGCCAACACCTTGGCATCCTTGTAGTGTGTAACCGCACGAACAATAGCCTTGGCTCTCTTAGCCGGGTCACCAGACTTGAAGATACCAGAACCAACAAAGACACCATCACAGCCCAACTGCATCATCATAGCAGCGTCCGCGGGGGTCGCAACACCGCCAGCCGCAAAGTTAACAACGGGAAGTCTTCCCAACTCAGCAGTCTGCTGCAGAAGCGCCGCATCAACGCCAATTTCTCTCGCCAGAGCACGAATACCCAGGACACCCTCAGCCTCAAGGATAGCCTTAGCCCGCGCAATGTCCTTCTTGAGGGTCTTGACGTGAGTGACAGCCTCAACGACATCACCAGTACCAGCTTCACCCTTAGTCCGAATCATAGCAGCACCCTCCTTGATTCTGCGAAGAGCCTCACCAAGGTCACGGCAACCACAGACGAACGGCACCTTGAAGTCATTCTTCTCAATGTGAGCCTCCCGATCAGCCATAGTCAACACCTCACTCTCATCAACAAAGTCCACGCCCAGAGCCTCCAAAATCTGGCACTCAACAAAGTGGCCGATTCTAGCCTTCGCCATGACAGGAATGGTAACAGCGGCTTGAATCTCGGCGATCATAGCAGGGTCGGACATACGGGCAACACCACCGTCACGGCGGATATCGGCGGGGACTCTCTCAAGGGCCATGACGGCGCAAGCTCCGGCTTCTTCGGCAATGCGGGCTTGAACGGGGTCGGTCACGTCCATGATGACACCGCCCTTGAGCATCTGGGCGAGAGCAGCTTTGACGGCGAAGTCTTGCTGGACGGGACCGGTAGGGTCGACGGTGATGACGGAAGGAAGGCCGGACATTTTGGTTTGTTGTGGGGTAATTTTGAATGTGTGTAGAAAGTGATTATTTGGCTTAGAGGCCGTAGGAATAGAAATTCAAGATTGTGATGTATGGATAAGTTTTCAATTTCAATATAGTCAATTCTACGATTTCAAGTCCGTTTTATATTCCGCCAAATCTGTACAATCGCCGAATCTGACTCACGACTCCGTCTCTCGCCGCCGCCAAGCAGAGCAACAGTGCCAAAGGCGCCTGTAAAGCCCGCTATTAACAACCACCATCGCCTATCAACGGCCAGAACCGGCAGTCAACATAACCGGGTGTCGCGGCAGTCGCAAGCACGCCCTTGTGAATGATCATGACCAATAAATGGACAGCTCCAAATAGAGAAGGTGGGGCCTCTGACGTGGGAAGGATCTTGGCGGGGGGAAATGGCCAAGCAACTTTTTCGGTACTTGCTTGCATTGAAGCATGATATTTGCAACGAAAACTGTAAATAAAACGTCTTCTAGTTGTATATGTGCACCAAATAAGCTGACAGGCAAAAGGGCGTTCGTCACTTGACGGCCCTTTCTTTGCCGTCGTGATTTGGTCCATTTTCCGTCCACCGGACCGGTCCCGGGATCATATGACTCCTCTCCTCCATCTAGCATTATAGCGCACGACACTAAGCGTAGGAACTACCACCTAAAATTGAAAGTACCGCAGTTGGTCATAGTTGGGGCCTGGGCGGAAAAATGCGGAGCGATGAGTCGATTGCTGGCGGCATTGGCGGCCGTGTCGGATCTGGCGTCGGCATTGGATTCGGAGTGAGTCGTTCGGCGATTGAATGTTGGTAATATTAATGGAGGCGAGTGATATCCAAGAACATTCGGTTCAGTAAAGTCCTGTTTTGTTAGTTCAAACACATCATGTCTTCCCAGATCACCATCGGCGTTCTCGCCCTGCAAGGCGGCTTCCATGAACACCTTAACCTGCTGCGTCAAGTTCCGTCATACTTCCCATCTATCAACTTCAAATTCCTTGAAGTCAGAACACCGGAAGCTCTTTCCCTTTGCGAAGCCCTCATAATCCCCGGTGGTGAAAGTACAACCATCGCCAACGTCGCCACCCAATCCGGTCTTCTCGAGCCCCTCCGCACCTTCATCAAGTAAGTCTTCCTTTCCCGTAACCTGTACAATCCTAACCCAATCCAGCGTCGACAAGAAGCCCGTCTGGGGAACATGCGCCGGCCTAATTCTGCTCTCCAGCTCAGCAACCTCAGCAAAACAAGGCGGCCAGGATCTTCTCGGTGGTCTTGCCGTACAAGTCCGTCGTAACCACTTCGGTCGGCAAGTCGACAGTTTCTTCACGGCTATGACTATCCCATGGATTGAGAAGCCCGAGGTTCCGTTCAACGGTGTATTTATCCGGGCGCCCGTGGTCGAGGAGGTTCTAAGTTCTGATGTTGAGGTCTTGACGAGACTGGAGAGCAAGGACGGAGTCGAGGGGCAGATTGTCGCGGTACGGCAGGGTAATGTTTTCGGGACAAGCTTTCACCCGGAGTTGACGAATGATGTGCGAATGCATATATGGTGGGTAAAGAGCATTGTCGGTTGAAGCTTCAACCATGACGAAAGAGCGTCATGTCGAGATGTAGTAAAGAGCATCATAGATTATTGATTCCAATAAAAACAATTGAAACAAGATCTCGCAAGTTGCACTGACAATGAAAAGAATAAATCAAGAACTAGAATCATAGAACCCCTCCTCCTCTTGGTCATTCCATTTGCTATCCCACCAATTGATTCGGCAAACCGGCAAAACGGGCAACGCCATCGAGAGAAAATGCAGGGATTATTTGCCCGTTTGTCCTATTTGGGAAACGGGCAAGTGGGGTTGGGCAAATTTAACCCTAGTCCTTGTGTGGGACCCTAACGATGTCAGAATCGAGACCTGTGGGAGATGTGTAAGTGATCCTCAGGATAATAACTGTAAAAGTAGCGCCTAGGACCTATTGTGTGGTGATTATCGGAAGTTAATGACTCTAGGTTACATCACCATTCCTCACAACGTACTTTGCACGCCCTACTACTGGCTAAGACTCGGCGCCTATCATCTGACGAATACCTGAAAACTACCGGCCGCCTAAGGTGCTACGGTGTGGCGCCTAACCGGCTTCTACGATGGTATATCATGACGGTGCTCCCGGATAATCGGTTATATAGCCTTTTTCTCAATGATCATGTATCGTTTAACAAATCACAATGGCTTATCATAATATATATTTTGAAGGAAAAAGGCAAATCCATATTGATTAGGCTTCATACGCCAAGTTGCTGACGGAGGTTGGGATGCATCAGCATACTACTGCGCCGACAAGAAGTGGAACCATTGAACTTGTTATTGGTGCATGTTCTATCGGGGACTATATAGGAAGCACGTCTGGACATTCTTACATAGTAAAAAGTAGGGCAACTAATGAGTAGCTATCAGACAGGACAGAGGCTGACAACATATGTATGCACATGTCACAATCACCGTCACTATATTTCTAATCTATGTCAATAAGTCCTAAAATTCTTGAATTGTTTCTTTCATTAAAATTCAAACAAAAATGTTTGCATTCATTAACAAGCACGCTCGCCGAGGGGCTTTCAACATTTACATGTCCTTCAGCGACACCGAAGAGGTCAGAGTCTTCGCATGCCGGATTTACGGTGGATACCTCGTCCAATCATGTACATACTAACTTACTTAGCGGTCGGACGAAATTGTTCACAACAAGATTCACGGCGACAAAAGAGAATCATGCGCAGAATATAATCGCCGAGTTATCACAAAAGTGAGCCTCAATCAGACTTGGTGTTCATCTTGTACCGAAATAATCATTAGTTTGATGGTTGTTAAAGACTGCGATGAATGCTTGAAAGATAGGGAAACTAAAGTCCTTGGTTATCTTTCCCATGAGCACCGTCTCACTAATGCGCATTGGTGGTCATTTAAAGACCCCAAAATTCAACAAATAATTCACACTCCAACTACTTTTGGCTTGGATGGGCTTTCACCGTGGCCCGTTATCATCGATACTACAAAAGGGAAGATATGGAACAAGATCGGACTTTCTCCCGATTGTTTTATATGCGTTGGACTGATGAACAAATTATCGCTGAACATTGATAATTACGACAACAGAAAAATAAGATTGCGAAGATTAAGGGTCTTTCTCATCTCACGTTCTACCCAGTACCTTTTGGGATGTAGAAATTCTTTGCCCATAACACTTGAAGTTGAATGGGAGAGACCCAGGGAATGGAAGAGATTGTGGAGGCCTGAGTTCATCACGACATCAGTTGAGTTGAGGCTATTGCCAATCACTAACACCAATGGGCCAGGCCTGGTGCCACACGAAGCCAATCGTTGTAATCTAGTGGTTCTGAAACAACAAATAGCGACACAGTTCCAATTTTATCCAAGAGTAAATCTCGAACGCCAAACAGGTAAAGGAATCTCGCAAAGCACTGAGACTCAGGTCTAACATACGTATGTAGAATACCCCAAGTCTTTCCGTCTGATTGATGTTCGTCAGAGATGTGTCGTCAAGATCGGAAACAGACATGTCCGGTACTCTGCGATTAGCTATAGATGGGATACCAACGACACCAACATGCTCACGCCGACGTCCAAGCCCACATTCGTCATACCTGGTTCTTTGTCTTTGAACACTATGTCCAAAACGCTACACGACTGTATGACAATAGCCGAGCTTCTTGAAATTCCATACATCTGGATTGATAGATACTGCATTATGCAGGGTGATACAAAGGAAAAAGCTGAACAGATTCACGTCATAGGCGACATTTATGCCAACTCCTACTTGACCATCATATGCGCTCTATCAGATGATATACATTCCGGGCTTCCAGGTTACACGCGTGATTTTAATGGACGACTGGGAACGCCCTCTTATCGAGAGTGCTGGGGAACAACGAAAGACAACACATACTTCCAGACCTCTAACTCGGCATGGCGGCGCCGAGGGTGGACTATGCAGGAGGAATATCTTTCTCCTCGTCGACTCTACTTTACCGATTCGACTATCCTCTGGCATATCAATTGTCCAATGGTCTCATATCACCACGTAGATTTCACCGCAGTTCCAGAGTCTCGCACCGATTGTTTGACAACTAAACCGGTACCAATCACTGATATGATCGAAGAATACTCCAGACGTGAGCTCGCCTTCCCTGGAGACAGAATCAACGCAATTGCTGGTCGTTTGAAAACTCAAGATATTGAGCATGTCTCGGGGATTCCAACTCGCAAAGTGCAATATCGTCTTTGTTGGCGGGTTTCCCGGAGAGTATTCGAACCCGAAGACCCTAGCAATCAGTTCCCTACCTGGTCGTGGGCTCATTTGTTTCTACCACTACGGTGGGATGACCCTTCTGGAATAGTTGCTTGGTCGAATTGTAACATCTTGCACGCTATGACCGTAGTACGAAAGCGAGTCTCTATGGCTCGACACACTAGACTTCCGATCTCAACGTTAGACCAACTCGATGCCAGTCAACTTCTCGTTCAATGTAGAGCTCGACCGATTCGACCAGATGACAGGATACAGTACGATGTCGGTAAAATAGGTAGACGCCCCTCCACACTCCTGGCACTTCCGATGTACTGGAGTAATTTCCGCGTTACCTTTTCTTTCGTGGTTAAGCCTTTTACTCCCCCAGAAGATGGCATCGGTGGTAAACTCATCCAGGCTCGACGTATAGGATATATTTGGACGGCAACAAAGTTCGCCCGCCCAGTAAGTCAAATTGCCAAAATCCGTCCTATGGCCATTCAAACTTTGACAATCTTAAAACGACAACGCATCCGCTGTTTCTTGAGTCAAAAGAAATCCCCAATCAAGGTAACTTGGCGTAAAAAGTCAGACCGTTCGCAAATTAAGTTGCAGCAATCTGGATATACCTTGACGAGGACCACCGAGGGGGATAGTATACGACTGGCAACAACTCTAGCTGCGCAACCGCCGAGGAATACCCGCATCTTGCAACGAATACTACCTACAAATGGAGTGATCCGGACACAAAGGTCTAATCGCTGGGACGGGCGTCATTGTTCAACCCGTGATGCAACCAACAAACTAAAACTTGTGCCGCGGCCATTTTTCGGGTACAGCCCTTTCAAAGACGGCGTATCGTCATTCCATAACTTTCTTTTACACTAAAATTGCCATGAATATCGCCTACCAGCTCATCGAGAGGAGATGGATAATTGGAGCATGTATTCCAAGTACGATCGCCCGTTAGTCTTTACACCTTTCATAGTATTTGGATAGTTCGGAAGGGCAAGGATGTCTAGGAATATTAACAGACTATTCTGTTAGCTTTAACCAAAGCACTTTTTTCGGTGAAGCAGATTCTAGAGTTTGCTATCAACATATTTAAGCTTACTATAACTTGGTTTCTTTTTGATATTTAAAGTCTCAAGATCGACATTAAAAGGGTAAATCCTCAGACAAAGATAATGTTCATGGCCAAGGACAGTCTTGCCTGTCACATGAAAAGCTTCATGTATGTGGACTTCATGTCTCAAAAGCTAATCTCATTAATCGTAATCCTATAGTCCTGCCAAGATAGACATTGCCTTCAAAGATGCCTACCCTGATGAACATCCACTGTTATTGGCATCATCACGATACTTATTTTTGCTTTGTAACTCTTTCCCTGCCTTGCTCGACTATGCTTTGTTTATCTTTACCTTCTGACTTCTGCCTGGACCTAAATCTCTCTGAATTCACTTTCCAAGATATTTACATCCTGTCAACAATCATCAAAATGGCCCCCCATTTCGTTTTCACCACATGCCCCACAGGGGGGTTCGTCAATGACGTCATCCAGTACGGTTGCGTGGACATGAGCGGAACTGCAAACGATGATATCATTGCCTTTTCCACTATCCGCGACCCCGGAGGCCGGGTTTTCACTGTGACCATGCCGACTATGACGCCCCACCCGATGACCTTTGGACACAAGGTCTACCTATCTGGTCCCGGAAGATTTGAGATTGAGATTATCATTTGCGAGAAGGGTCAGCCTGGATTGCCCTTGACGGTTCATGCGAACTTGTCTCTTTCCATTGGGTCTTATTGGTTTTGAGCTTGTTGATGCCGCTCAACTACGGTAGTGCAAATCACAGGGCAGTTTCTGCTCTTACACAGTATTGCTACTCTAAATGCTAGGTCAGTACCATTCGTCTTCTCATGTCTTCGTCTCGCTAACTTTGTTGCTTGTTGGAACAGTCTATCACCAGACCGTGACATCAAAATACACTCTTCTCTTATACCATGGTCTCCTTTTTTGGTAAGCTCCAACTTTCCTACTCATTCCGGTTCGGGCTCCAAACGCCCCCGTGTTACATTGACGCTATTCTTCCACTCCGAAGACCATAACACTAACATTGTTTATCCAAGCAAACACCGTTCTCGACACCAGTCACTGGAGCCAACGTAATGCCGAACTCTTGACCCTGACTAGATTGGCTTTTTTATCACTACATATGTATTGTCCTAGCCCAATTGCCATGGCTACATGAGATGTTACCTCGGCCTAGATCTTGTGTTTTTTGTTCCTCTAGATTGATCATTCAATAAAGAAAACAGCTTCCATGGAAACTTCTTGAGTTACTTCGTTGGTCGTGTGTGTGTCGGACTTTGCTGTTGTTCGTGGGACCAAAGGGGATCGTAGTCCAGGGTCTTGACATGTGTTACAACTAGTTTATATCTCGGTGTTGCTGGGTGTATGGTACGGGTCAAGGCCCATCCACGGTGGACGTCAGAGGTTGGCCAGGCCTATAGTCATTGTAGATCTCTAGTATCTCAAGGACACAATGGCATCATAGTCACAAGAGAGAAGTCAGATCAAGCCCAAGCTAACTACAAGACTATTGCAGAAGAGGCCAAGAAAAAGTATAACGCAGAGTACTTGCTGTATGTGATGACGGATATATGGGCTATGTGGCGAAATGTAGTCGCGAAGGTCAAGCGAAGCCATTCACATCCAATTGAAATCATGGAGACCACCGAAGGCCCTGTTACCTACCGCGAGGCAATAGCCGATGTGCTGTGCGACCGTTTCTTTCCCGTTGCTGTACCATCACGACCACCACTTACATACGCTCATCCGTCTATACCTAAATAGAACACCGACTGTAATGTTAGTTCTGAGCTAGTTACCGAGGCACTCAAAGATACAGGACCATAGACGGCTGCCGGCACTGACGGTTTCCCTTGTTATTTTCTCCGCGACGCTGGACCCGAGGTTCATGCGTGCAAAGCTCGGCTCGCACGAGAGTCGCTTTATTACCAGTACGGGCCGACTGTCATTCTGATGCCCAAACCGGGCAAGGCCGCTCGAGACTAGAGGGAAGCTGATGCGTGACCCCCGATATCGCTACTATCAGCAACGAGGAAAGCCATGCAGAAGTGTGTAGATACTAGAGCAAAAGGGCGTCAGGAGTAAGAGAGTTGAGGCTCTTTCCGGGGACTGCCGGGAAGCGTAGACGGATCGGCAATGGAGACCGGTGAGAGAGATGCAGAAGGGGGTAGCATTAGAGCTTAATGGGTTTCTGACGAAGCTTCGGACGGGTGCCGTTCAACTAGAGTGTTGATACTTTGAACAAGTGCTCTTTTGAAGATCCTAGGGGAACTGCGTCCGATGTGTATGGCCGATACAATGACTCTCTTATGCATCGGTTGGCAATCATCGCAAGGGACGACTCTTTTACATATTCACGACAATCACAGCTGTTGGGACTCACGACGACACAACAGGTATCTTTCTTCTTTTCTTTCTATATATTTGTCTTATATTGTTTTTACAGACACACTACTTTCTTCGGTTGCTCCTTTATTCACTCTTTTTCTTCAATATCATAGTTCTTCAGTTTAACTTGCGGATTTTCTTCCTTTTCTCTGATTTTGCTTATGCTACTGTATGCAGTATGAGTCTTTCCTTCTTATTATGGCTCTTTGCCTCCGTGGGTGTGCCATACACCACCATGTTTGGAGCGACAAACGTGTATGTACACAGGTGAAATGCCAGTCAGTATATGCAATGATATTTTGCATAGACGGTCTTTGGACTGCAAGTACATATATGAGATGTGCGGGGTTTTCCGTGCTGTGTATCCGGTTTTTCACTCCCACTGTGAAGTCTTTTGAGCACTCGTGACTTATTCACATGCTGCGTATTTTCCCTGGTCTAGTTGTTCAACTGGATTGGGCCGGCCAGCCACTATTAAAGAAGCAGCATTTCATAGAACCAAATCAATAAATAAATACCGCCGTGTTATACTACATATGAACAATGTAACTAAGCTTCCTCCTCTCTCTCCTCTCTCCAAACATTCCCAGCCTGTCCCGGCAAAATCAACCGATGAGCCTGAGCATCCTCTACAACAGCTGTTCCAGAGCCCCGCGGGACATCCTCTACATCTCTATTTTCTTCATCCTCCTCCTCCTCCGTAACAACAGGGCCCAAAAGTGGCCGACGAACGGGGTCACTATCCTCAACACCCTGGTATGTCTGTCTCGTAGCCTGCCACCACGGAGACATTCCTCTTTCCTCTCTCCATGTCCCAAATGCCGAAAGAGCAAGCTGCAGTAACCCCACAATCACAACAATCGTCCCCCCCAGTACCGCATCCCGCTTATTCGCAGCCGCCCATGGACCCGCACACGGTGTAGAATAACCAAATGTTTCCTTACACGTCGCTGTAGTCGGGGCAAACGGCCAAGCACGGTCCTTAGGCGTGTTGAAGCCACAGCAATGTAAAGTCTCTTGGATCCTCTTAATCGAAGCACCGTCCTTGGAGGCATAGAGAGCCTGCCATTTTTGAGCAAGTGCGCAGGTTTCGCCGACGGGCGTGTTGAAAAGAAGAGTTGCGAGGATGATTATCACCACCAGTTGGATGTTCTGAAGGCGACTGGGTGTGATGAAGCGGTTACGAGAAAGACGGGCTTGTAGAGCTGGAGTGACTAGTGTGTGAAGGAAGGCGAATAGAGTAAGCACTGTCGTTAAAATGGGAAGATCATGAGTCGGGAGAGATAGAGATGTAGAGTTTATGTGAAGAAGGACTGCGCCCGTGATGAGAATTGTGGATATCTATCGGTGTTAGTGAATTGTGGAGACAACCGCTTATAAAGTCAGCATACATACCGCTGCGTACAGCCAAAATACGGCTGAGATACGAAAGGACATCTTGTCAATATGATCGATGATATCAAACACGTAAAAGCGAAAAACAAAATCGGGAAACACAAATTCAAACCTGATTCTTCCTACCTTATTACCTCATTTTTGGTCCGACTCCAACGTGCACCAAACCACATACTAGGGTTATTCAACCCAACCACACACATACGTCATGGGTTACATCATCTCAAACCCTACCGCTACAAAAAAGTGAACGTCCCCTGCGCCTGTGTGTATCACGCCTCCAGGAACACCAAAACATCATCAAAATGACTAGCCAAGCGGTCCTCAGCGTGCCCTCGGGCTCTGCCCCGGCCGAAACCCCACTATATTTAATTCTCCGGTTCAGCTCCACCACTTCCGATCTCTCCCTCGACATCCCGCGGCCTAGTGCCGTGCGCGTCGCCGCGTTGAAACAGCAAGTTAGGCCACATTTACCCGTGGCTGACCAGACGCGTGCATTACGGTTGATTTACCAGGGGCGGATGCTGGAGGATGGCGATGTTCTTGGGGATGTTGTTAAGCCGTTGAGAGATTGTGTTCCGATAGGGTTACTCTCGGGGGAGGACGACGGGGAAGACGATGCAGAAGAGACGGATAGGTTACTTGAGGGCGGGGCAGATACAGAGGCGAATTGGAGACGGAGGAGAAATAAAGGGAAGACACCACTTGTAACCCGACCACGAACCTATCTCAACGCCTCCCTAGGTCCCTCTCTACCCCCCGCAAGTCTCACCGCCGAAGCAACAACAGCCCACACACCAATCCACCCCGTCCGCTCCACATCACCCTCAGTCCAACCATCGGCCCCGACACCCACCGAGCCACGTGGTTTCGACCGTCTCTTATCAGCCGGTCTTTCCCACGCAGAAGTTCGTCAACTACGACTCCAGTTCACATCGATTCAAGCTTCACGATATCCGCCTGATGCGATGCCCGATGGGGAAGCTTTGTTGGCGTTGGAAGAGGAGTGGATTGATGGCGGACAAACGGAGGCTACGGCGGGAGCCGAGGGTGGGATAGACGCTTTGGTTGATGGGGTTATTTTGGGCTTCTTTTGGCCCGTAGGATGCTGGGTCTGGATGTTGAGAGAAGAAGGGATGTGGAGCCGTAGAAGACATTATGCTGTTTGGGTTGGGGTTCTTTTTGCTTTTTCTGTGGGTGTTTTGAAGTGTCTTGGTACGGATGATGTTTAAATAGACGGTTATACAGGTTGCATGGTTTTCGGATACCCAGGGTTTTTGTTTCTTAATCTATTTTCGTTACTCTATTCAACTATTACACAAGTAACTCCATTTTCTGAATCTACATCTACAAGTACAGCGACTGTGCCGCCACGATATCTCTCTTCAACTTGTTCAACGACTCCTCAAACTTCTTGGTCAAATCGTCAGAACCCATCACACGCGACGCCTCAGCCATTTGCCGAAGCAACTCTTCCAACCGTCTAAAGTGGCGAATGAGTGAGCCCTCGTAGGCATCTGTGAGCTTGCTATATTGTGAGACAACACGTTAGTAACCCTTGTACCACAGAAACCCATACACCCGACGTCCAATGTGTAACTTACCAGATATCGATGAACTGCTTGCCCATGCACCACTGATAGACAGTATCCATAAGCTGGGGCTTGAGCTTAAAGACATAAGCCTCAACATCCAACTCCAATTTGCTCTCCACAGAGACCTTAGCGATCATGCGAGCCTTGGCAACAGCCTCACGGTATGGCTTGTCGAGAGCTTCCTTGAGGGGCTCAGCAGTAACCTTCTCATCAAAGACAAAGATGGACAAGACAGCAGCACAAACCTCAGGAGTAAGCTCGTTGAAGAAACGATCGAAAAGAAGTTCAGCAAGCAGAAGCTCGTGACCTTCGGTCGAAGAAATCTCGCAGGCAACACGACCCTTGAGCTGAACGACTTCGTTCTCATTAGTGAAACCAAGACGCCGAAGGACACGCATGCGAGCCTTCAACTCATCCAGTTGACCAATGGTGTTTGCCTTGACAATCTCCTTCTTCTTCTCCTTGATGTTGTCACCAAGCTTAGCCTTGGTAGCATAAGCTTCCCAAACCTCAGGCAGCCGGGGAGACGAGTGAAGAGGATTGGCAATCAACCGCGACTCAAGAACCTCAGTCTTGCGAACAAGCTTGCGGAAAGATTCATCGTGAATATCCATGTGCTCAATCGGATCAAGTAGGGGTAGACCATCTGGGAACCGGCGGACAATCTCGTTGAGATGCGACTTGACGGCGTTGGTGTTGGGCAGAGATTGCAGCGCCTTGGGCTTCAGCTTGATCTGGGATAGAGCCTTGATACATGTCAGAAGGCAAGACACACGCTCCAGGCGCATCTTTCCGCCTTCAGTTTGAGGACGAAGCTCCGTGGGGAATGGCAAGCCAGGGTTAGTAGCTGAAGGCTCAGCAGAGTCGGCAGCTACAGGGAGCACCACGTCGACCAAGTACGCCTCCTGTGGCGGGTAGTCCTTGTCACCCATTTTGGGCGCGCGGCGCTCAACCAGGTTAACAACAACACCCCAACCATAGTCGTTGCCGGCATGAAGGTTGGAATCGTTAGCAGAAGCAGGGTCGAAGATGCGAACGAGACGACCCGGAGTCAAGTGACCCTTGCAGATCTCAGGAAGTTGCATGACGGCGAGCATATCGCGACGGTAAACGTTAATTTGTTGGCGAATAGTGTAGTACTCCTTGATAACAGCTTCATCGGTAACCACAAGGGAGTCACGCTCATGCTGCATATCCATAAGATCTTTCTCAAGGGCCGGGAGAGCGGCCGAGTTTTGGAACTGGTGGAAGCAGTTACGCAACATAAACTCGGGGGAGACAGACTCGATACGGAGCAAGTTCAGGATCATGCTATAACCCAAGTAGAAGGCCGAAACGAGGCGATCGTGCTCACCAACAACAACTTGACGAGTAGCTTCAGGGTCCATAGTGTCGTCAAACAGGGTAATAACAATACCACGGGCATCAAGACCACGACGACCTGCACGACCAGACATTTGTACGTACTCAGAAGCCGAAAGTGGACGGCGAGAAACACCATCAAACTTCATGACCGAAGTGAAAACGACAGTCTTGGCAGGCATGTTGAGACCAATGGCGAAAGTCTCAGTGGCGAAAAGCACCTTGATCAAAGACTCCTGGAAAAGAATCTCAATCACTTCACGCAGAATAGGGAAAAGGCCTGAGTGATGGACACCGATACCACGCTCAAGTAGCGGCAACAGATTCTTGATACCGGGAAGCTCACGATCAGCCTTAGGGAGAGTTTCCATAGCATTCCGAAAGACCAAACGGACCTTTTCCCGCTCCGACTCGTCGTTGAAACCGAACTTGGAAACCTGAAGAGCGAGAGACTCACACTCGCGCTTGGAGAAAGAGAAAATAATAGCCGGGTCGAATTTCTTGCTGATCATCATGCGAACAATCTTCTTAACATCAGCACTGGAGTCATTTTGTTGACGACTGGGCTTCTTTTTTCCACCGCCAGAGTTGGCACTGGAACTCTGTGGGCCCGCCTCCAGCATCTTTTTCCGCTCACTGACTAACTCCAACGCTTTGGCAAAGTTTTGCTCCTTGAAGTTTTTCTTCTCGTCGACCACCAGTAACATGCAGTCACTGCCAGCGGGGTAAAAGTAGTTGCGCAACGGTGTTGGACGGAAATCGGTATACACAACATGGCAGGCTTGATGATGGATCTTGGCAATCCACTCGGCAAACTGGAAGGCGTTGGGAATAGTAGCCGAAAGGAAAACGTAGCGGACCTTATCAGGAAGAAGAATGATGGTCTCCTCCCACACGACACCGCGCGTCTTCTCACGCAAGTAATGCACTTCATCAAAGATGACCCAGGCAACTTCGCGCATAATCTCCGAACCACGGTACAACATGGACCGCAAAATCTCGGTCGTCATAACCAAGCACGAGGCAGTTGGATCGGTGGTAACATCACCAGTGATCAGACCGACGTCACCGAAAAGCTCTTTGAAATCACGGTACTTCTGGTTACTGAGCGCCTTAATGGGAGATGTGTAAATGACACGCTGGTTCCGCTTAAGACACTGGGCAATGGCGTATTCAGCGACTACCGTCTTTCCGGCTGATGTATGCGCCGCGACTAACACACTCTCGTCGCGCTCAATCGAGGCCACGGAGTACGCTTGGAAAGGATCCAGCTTGAAAGGATATGTGCGTGCGGGTTCTGCTGGTGGCTTATGTTGCGAAATGGGAATGTAATCGTACGCCAGATCCGGTGGCAAAGCGACCTGATGGGCAATGTTGTGCGAAAGCTTAATAGGTCCATCCTCAGTGTCTTCCTCCTTGTCATTCGAGCTCTGGGCATCACCAGCGCCCTCCGTCGCACCTTCGACATGGCGCTCAGCAGCAGTAGAAAAGTTGTCAGCCATCACAGCCTCTCCATCCTCAATTTTCTTCTGCTTCTTGCCCGCAGGCTTTTCGGGGGTGTCATTATCATCATCATTCGCAGCTTCGTTATCCGATTCGGCAGCAGAGGTGGGGGCAGCTGAACTAGAGGGGCTGCTTTCGTGGTCACTTCCGCTGGCCTTGCGCTTATGTGAGACGGCAACGCGGGTAGGAAGCGGTGTGGTTTCCTCGTCGGAACTGACATCGGCGTCCGGAGCCTGTTCGAAGACGTCGAAAAGAGCATCCATAGTTGATGCTTGTTTGCTATAGTCGTGATCAAGGCGGGGTGAATGAACGTGGGGATTGCTACAGCAAGTGTCGAGGCAAAGGGTAAACCGGGCACTGGAGTCCCGAGGGTATCACTCTAAGAACAACAAACAGACGAACAAACAATGTAGAAGTATGCAACAAAAATGACAAGACTAAAATGAAGATAAAGGAGGAAAAACCGGTCTGGACGAAAGGGTTTGGATGACCGGTTCAGCAATTAATGGCTGTACGTACAGTGATGCTTTCCTAAACAAAAGAAAAAAAAACAAGCCCATCTGCCAAACTCCATCTACTTTTTTTAGTGGACCCCTTCCTATCAGCCCAATGCGGCCCAAACCCTGCGATAATGTTTTGACAAACTTCAACCTAGGGTTACACTGTCGCCGCAGATTATCTAATCATCGGCGGGCAATTCTCGGGTTCTAATTGGTCGGAAAGAAAAAGAGGGTCTCCCGTCACCCAGGGTGGACGACCATTTATCGCCGATTTGATGCCTCAATTGAAGACTTCCCTTGTTTGTCTGAATCAATTGAACTTTTTTACGAACCGCCAATTGCCCAAAATGCTGTCCGCTGTTCGTGCTCGTGCCGTCAACCAAGTCGCTCGCCGTGGCTTCTCCACCTCGCGTGCCCAGATGTCTTCGCCCTACCACTACCCCGAGGGTGCTGGCACCAACCTGCCCTTCAACCCCAGATCTAAGTGGGTTGGCCCCGGTATCATCATCTACGGTATCCTCGGCTTCGGTGCCCCCTTCGGTATTGCCGGTATGTTTTGTGTCTTGGTTGGATTTGTTACATGTGGTTTTGATTCTAACGTCTTGTTTGCGACATGCAGTCTGGCAGACTCACCTCAAGGGTTAAACGTCTCGACTACCTCAAGTTTTTCCCGCTGGCTGTTTATCATCATTAGAATAGATGCGCTAGTTTCTATTGTACACCATCACTTTTTATATTTTGTTGAATTCAATGTGACTCTATCGACGTATGTTCCTTACGCCCACCCACCGCGGCCGTCTTCTTCGCGCTTCCGCTGCGCCTGTCTCCCCAGAAGACCAGTCCATTGCGATCCCAAATTTGGACCACCCATTTCTAATTTCTGTTGCTGGAATCGGTCTCTCCTCTCTAGCACTCTTCGGAGATACCCGTGAAGATACTGCATCCGCGGCGCACTTAACTCTGACCGGTTTTCCAGCTCGGCAAAAGCCGAGACCACGGTCTGTTCAGGCGCACATTGGTTGAAAGCTCGTACGACCCAGATAAACATCCATCCGTCCACTTCTACTCCTGGGATGTGTTCGTCAAGTGACCGTAGTAGCGCCTGGAACACACTATTGAGTTGGTCTAACGTAAATTCTGCCTCCGGACCTTGTGATGCATGGTTTGCAAAAGCCTCAAAAATACTAATAAAGATACGACCATCAAGAGGAATCTCCATTGTGTGCATCTCATCTAAGTATTGAGCCAATTTAGGCATATTTCCCATGCGCACACCGTAGTGCTGGACCAAAATTCGGAATGTCCGTACGTCCGGCGCCACATATGACGTCGACTGGTTAGCGACCTGTAACGAGGGATGCTTATGGGAGACACGTCCGAGCATCATGAGCACCTGTGTCACGACTCTCCGCAGTGCATAATTGGGTGGATGCTCTGGTCGTCGGTTAGCTAGGGCTTTGCTATGTTTCTTCATGCGATTAAACACATATTCAGCCGCAGTTTCTTCCATACAGTTGAAGAACCCTGATATAACACAGTTGAGGACAATAGTATCAACCACTTCGCCTGCCTCGACCAGCTCGCGATATGCTGCTCGTATTCCGTCTACGTCCCTTCTGAGGCCGTACAGCTGCAATACAGTTACTCGGTGAAATCGATTGAATGAATACCCCCGCTTGACCATCTCATCATACAGCACCTTGGCCACATCATAACGCCCACACTTGGCTGCGGCATCGAACAGCATGTTGAATGTAACTTCATTAGCCCGCATTGTCGTTGTTGATTCCATCTCCTTCCACTTCTTCAAAGCTTCGTCAATCCATGTCTGTGTGACGTTTTCCACGCTCCGCTTAGCGTATGCAATAGCGTAATTCCACTCGGTGAGGGTAAGCTGGTATCCTGCTTGAGATACATCCCCCATGAGGGCAAAGTAGTGCAGCATTGCTGGTGTGTCGCGTCTCTCGGGGATACCAAATAGTCGTAGAAGTCTATGTCGCATTCGAGCTGGAATATACACCATGTAAGGCTCGGGTAAGCGGCGGTAAGTTTGGTAGATGTCTCGTAAGGTGACCTGCCCAGCGAATCCACGCCCTATATCTCGTTGATACTCTTCAACTAAGCTTTTAAGCTCCTCATATATGAGTTCCAGGTGAGGGTACTGCCCTATGGAGTCTTGATATGTTGGTGTCTCAAAATCCGACGGCACTTCTGGATGCTCTACCGTTGCTTGATCTGGTTTTCTGGCACGTCCAAGTAGGAAACTAGGGTCTTCTGGTTCGGCATGTACGTCATCGAGTAGACTGAGCATGTCGTCTGCCGTGAGTTTCGGTACTTTTGGGATACTGAGGATTTGGCGGGCTCGGGAGGTTTTCTTGGTGGTCTGTTCTGATTCTGGTGGAGCTGTGTCGGCAGCTTCTGGCTGCGAAGGCTCATTTCTATCACTTGAATTGGGAAAGTGACTTTTTGAGAAAGTAAATCCCCGGGTGAAGCTGGGGCTAAACCATGGTGGACGGTGGTGCTCTACTGCGAACAATATTTGCCGTGCATGAACAGGACGAGCAACACCTGTATTCCGAAATAACAAAAGGCGGCCGTCCGCACGAAGTAAAGTCTTCATAGATATGTGATAAATGAAAAGACGGAAAAGAAACAACAAGATATTATGATGTAGCTGCAATGTTACATGTGAGAATTAAAACCAATTAAGATCATGCATGGAATTTTCAGTGCATATGGCCTGTGACAATGACGGCAATTGCCAAATATGGCCAAGTACAAGTTCTCGTATTAAGCCCTCAAAAAAGCCACCAACCCACCAACCAGCTTGTCTCCAACAACAATGGACTACATGAACCGTCCAACACAATTAACATCTCAAGGCCGCCTCTTACATGAAGCAACACATCGTCATTAATTAGTGCTATCTCCAAGTAAAACCAAGCAATATCCCTGCTCATTGGCTTTAACCCTAACTCTGTCGTCGATCGGTTCATCCTCGGCAGAACATTTGTCGGCCCGTGAAACCCCAAATTCAACGACCGGCGTGATTGAAGCCGACCAGCCGGTGGGACTATACTGCCGTCTGCGACAACCACGATTGACAAAGTATGTTTTTCTTTATTTCAATCACTGCTCTATCTATCCACTAACTTGCTATCTTTTTCTCCTCCAGAATGGGCCGCCAGACCCGTCCGCGCAAGGTCTTCCAGGCCGTTGCGACGCACCTCGCCAATCCCATTCTCCCCGGCCAAAAGGTCCTGCCAACGCGCCCACCGTGGTTCAACGCTCTCTTCTCGATTCCTCCTTCCGAAATTCTTATCCGGCCGATCGCTGCGCAGATTGACCCTAAGCGCCGGCTGCCTAAGGCTGGAAAGTCTTTGCGGAATTTGTACAAGCCACAGCAAATTAGATACCCCGAAGATGTTCTCAGAGACACCTTTTACAGAGATCACCCGTGGGAGCTAGCTAGACCAAGACAGATTCTAGAGACGGATGGTTGTGATGGGCACAGAGTAGATTGGAGTACGGGAGTCAGACAAAAAGGGATCCAGTTAACAGGCGAGTGGTAAGTTATTAAAAGGTCCTTTGGTTCGGTCGATTTAGTTGCTAACACTCCTTGCTTTTTAGCGTTGTGCAACGCCAGCTTTGGCTCATGGAGAATGCCTCCCAAACCCGGGAACAAGCCTACGACATCGCCCGTCGTGAATTCTACGAAGATCGCCGCCTCGAACAAATGGAGCGTCGCATTGCTGTCGAAGAAGCTCAGTACGTTGGTGCCTACTTCGGCAAGGACCGTCTGCAACTCGGTATGGAGCAGGAAGACCGTGCATGGAACCGCTGGAAGAGTCTTGCGCAGGTCCAGGTGGAGAAGTTGGTGGCTATGCGGACTGTGGCGGATTCTGGTACCTCGGGGGCTGAGAATGACGATTTGGGAATTGAAGAGTTGACTGAGGCGGCCGAGAGCAAGACGGAGGATGACAAGGCTTGAGTCAAGGGACAAACTGTATTTTTATAAGCCGTTGGGCTGTGTACACAAGAATAACAACAACATCAAAGACACTATAAAGACTATAGAAGACACTTATTTGTCTTGGGGCAAGACGAGCCACCCTCCATCCTCAAGGCCATACTTAGTAGCCAACTCCTCGTGTTGTACGACGAAACGGTCCGCAATCTTCGTATGTTGGAACAACTTACCCGTCAAACTTAACGAACTGATTCGCGCCCATGACTCTACATATAGCCCTCTTAACTTTACTTCAGGCACTAATCCCAAAACTCTCATTCCCCAAGCTGCGAAAATCGCGCAAAATCCTGTCGCGGGCCCATTACTAACTACCACATCTGCAAAGCTCAAGTCCTTCCGTCCTTCCGGACGTCCCAATAGTGCCGGGAATAGCGACATCAGGGACCGGGACACTGTAAATGGCACTGTTGCCAAGCCTTGATGCACTCGTCTTGCCCTGGGGACAATAACAACGTCATATGTCCCAATTGGCTTACCGGCGAATCGTTCCGCTGTCACACGCTCCCAGGATTGCGCGTGTGACAGGGATAGACGATCTCCGGAGGAAATCAAGTACCGACGATGTGCTTTCGCATGCGCGGTGAATCCGTTAGACAGCATGTATAGCATCTCTTTGGTGTGGCCACCAGACCCAAGTACAATAATGGTGTATAAGGGTTTGTTTCTGTCTGGTGTCACGGGAAGCTTGGATAAGGAAGCCAGCAAACGGAGACGACGAATGTTAAGCTAGACGGGTTAGATTAACTACATCGTTGTATATGGGGAAAAACTCACGATTAATGAGAGGGCCGCCAGTGCTAAGAAGCCCACGGCCATGAGAAGTGATATGCCATCAGACACGATCCAGCTAGCTGCTAAAATGAAAGCACTCGCCAAGGCAAAATAAAGCGAGTAGGCTACAGGTTCACTCACTAGGAGCGCCACATAGAAAGCAAAACCTCCAATGAAGATAGTTGCTGAGACCATTTTTGCATTTGATACTCTTCAATGTGATGGTGAAAGTGGTCCTCAGTGTGGGTTAAATGACAACTTGCAGTTCAATGCTAACCCTATCAGGCGCGTCAGGGTCTGTGTGCCGTAGTTACGGAGTCTGAGCGTAGTTTGACAACTTCCCTGGCAATGACTTCTCTGGCCGGTCACACACAAGAGGCTCGGTGTCACAACGAAACTACTAGTGTGTAGCTTCTAAAAATGAAATATTGAGACTGGTTGAACGTCATCCAAAGATTCGCATAACAGATGAACGATGAAAAAGGATTGGGTTGAAAAATGGAAATACTCATAATAGCTAACGATTTACTCCTTTTCTTCGATATCATCTTTCTTTGGTTTACCTTGTGGATTGTTCTTCCCTCTTTCTTTGATTTTGCTCATGCTGCTCTATATTCCTTCCCCTTGAGGTGCTCTTTGACTCTATAGGTGTTCTACACGCCACCATGTTTGGGGCGACAAGCGTGTATGTATTGTTGTACACACATACATATGTGGATCAATTGCTTACTACAAATGGTTGTGTTGCCCGACAAATATGTATGTACACACTCGGCCATTTGGGGCCGAGGACACGTGATCGCTTGAGTGGCCTAAATTCAGGCTTATTTTAGACCGTACATATTTCAAGGGAAGCCAATGGATACCCAACTCATCAATTCCAAAGCTCGAGGAATCTTTCCCATCATCAAAAACAGACCAAAATGTTTGAAATCATCACAAGAAGGGTTGGTATCTGGTACAGTTTTGCGGCCTTATCCTTCAACGGGAATGAAGAGGTGAGCATATTTGCATGCTATGTGCGCAATGAATGGTACAAAAAAATGATGTACTGACTGACTTAGCTGTCCGACAGAATTGTTCACAGCAAGATTGAAGGTGATTCAAGAGAATCATGCGCAGAATACAATCGTCGAGTGATTGAGAGAGTGTCCATCAATCGTAGTTGGTGTGCATCTTGTACTGAAATGATTATTAGTCGGATGGTTGTCAAAGACTGTGCTGAGTGTATGAAGGACCAGGAAAAGCAAGCCGACAACAGTCATGCTCTTGAGCATGCTCTTGTCAAGCCACGCTGGTGGTCATTCGAAGACGAGAAAATCCAACGAGTACTCAACAGTTCACCTGTGTTTGTTCGGGATGGTCTTTCTCCGTTGCCCATTATCGTTCAGAGCGACGATGGTGATGTATCAAGAAGGCTGGGGCTTTGCTCGGATTGCCCGATATGTTTTGGTTTGGCAAAACAAATATTGTCAGAAATTCATGAATATGGCGACAGAACAGTGAAATTACTACGTGTCCACACTGTCAGAAAGCTAGAATCTTTGTCGGATATTACCGGATGTAGAAATTCGTTGCTCGTAAGAACTGAGGTTAAATGGAAATGGGCGAACGACATAAGATGGCTGAGATGGAGGGAGACTTGGTCTCCCGACACCTCAGTTAAATTGAGGCTATTCCCAATGGCCAAAGTTAATGGAGCAGACTTGGTGCCTCATAGTCTCAATCGTTGCAACCAAATGCTCCTGAAACAACAGATACAGAGCCAGTTTGAGAAATACCCCAAAGTTAATCTCGAGCAAACGGCAGGTGAGTAACTTTTACCATCCAGTATCGATCTAGTCTAACGGAAGTTCATAGAGTACCCGTCATCTTTTCGCCTAATCAATGTCAATACGAGATGCGTTGTTACGATCGGAAACAGACATGTCCGATACTCTGCGATTAGTTACAAATGGGATCCCGAGGACGAGAATATGCTCACCAGAAAAACTATGTTCAAATTTGCACGACCGGGCTCTTTATCGCTAGATACAATGTCAAAAACGCTATACGACTGCATGACAATGGCTCAATTGCTGGGGATCTCACACATTTGGATTGACCGATACTGCATTACGCAGGGTGATGATAACGAAAAGGCTGAGCAGATTCACGCCATGGGAGATATTTACGCCAATTCGTACTTGACAATGATATGCGCTTTAACCAAGGATATACATTCTGGACTCCCGGGTTACACCCGAGACTTTGATGGAGGCCTGGAATCACCAAGTGACGAATGCTGGGGCACCTCTAGCGGCACTCCATGTGTGGCGAACTCCAATTCAGCATGGAAAACCCGGGGATGGACGATGCAAGAGGAATACCTTTCTCCTCGTCGTCTCTACTTCACTGATTCATCTATTCTCTGGCATATAAACTGTCCAATGGTGTCATACCATCATACAGACTTTTCTGTGGAGCCAGAGTGTCTTCCTGAGTGTGCAAAAGTAAAGTCCAAACCAATCCATCGGCTGATATGAGAATACACGGCACGTGAACTTGCCTTTTCTAGTGATAGAATCAACGCAATTGCCGGTCTTTTGAAAACTCGAGGTGTTGAACATGTGTTCGGAATCCCCACTCGCCATTTGCATCATGGTCTTTGCTGGGCTAATTTTTTTGAGACGAAGCCCCCATTGCTTGACAATCAGTTCCCTACTTGGTCTTGGGCTCATATGTTTTTAGAGATAGCCTGGGAAGTGCCTGACAACGTATATAAGCGGTCGGAGTGCTCAATATTACATCCCATGACTTTACCACAGAAGCGAATCCATTTAGCGAGACAAATGGGGTTTCCTGTCGCCGGGTTAGCTAAACTTTCGAGTAGCCAACTTCTCATTCGAGCAAGAATTCGGCCAATCCGAATTGATGTTGACGTCACGTACGATGACACCGCATCGCACAACAAGCGCTCCAAAACTTTTGCATTTCAACTACAGCAAAAGTCTTGGAGTAACGGTACAAAATTTATCAATTCTATTATGATTGAACGTTTTATTCCGCCAGACGGTGTCATCGGTGGTAACGCCATTCACGCTCGACGTGTAGGCCACGTTATGATGTCATTCGAAGGCCCTTGCAACTTAGATCAACTTCCCAAGATCCGCCCAATGGCTATCCAGACATTGACAAGATTAAAACGACAACGCATCGACAGATTCCCAGTTCAAAAGAAATCTTGGACTAAATTGACATGGCGCTTCACATACGAACGTTTTCCAACTTGCCTACAACGTCAACAATGTATCTCTTCACAGAACCCGGTCGATCTGGATACAACAGTAGCTCGAGTACTACTAGCGAAATTGTCAAAGAAATATCGCTCTTTCAAGCGGTGGTTCCGTCGTTTTGTTTTACGTTCACCTTCCTCAAAGCAGGTGGTATCTACTGGCGGAGTGGCACTGGAACGTCAACCTGGACGTAAGTTTGGTCGTCGAAGCACTAACCGCCGTGTAACCAACAAGCGAAAACCAGTACTTCGGCCCTTTTTTGGCCATAGCCCTATGAAAGACTACGGGTCATTCCAAACTGTTATTTTGCATTGAGGTTTCATTTAGATTGCAGGGTACAGTAGGGATTTTAGTCGCGCAAATATAATAACTCTTCATTTCACCGAACCTTTCTAGTGAGCTCGAAGATCCTCTGCCGCAACTCGGGCAATGCCGAGGGATACCGAGTACTCAGCTCCAAATTTACGTTGTCAACAGTAAAACTGTAAGTGGTAGTCAGGGTACGTGCTCGTTTCATGACATCAGAATCAAGCTACTTGGATTCAGACACCTCAAGTAGCTATACTTATAGCCGATACTTTCTGACTACATACTCAGCCGAACAGTCGCCGTGGTGGTCTTCATACCCTCTTATTGTCACACATTAAAGTTCTCGACAGGGGTTCCCCCAGTTCTATACCAAACCCTCTACCCATGATACCAGCCAGCTGCCCGCAGATGTCAAACGACCCAGGATCATTCACCCCAAAAAGGAAGGCACCCAGTCCTCCACGGCACCCACAGTTTTCCCAATAAACGACGTTCTTTACGGAAGCAGTTACCAATCCCTGTTGAATGAACGACCATTCAATAGTAATATAAAAACTCCATGATGCCCGTTGCAACCAAAACCACCCACAGTCTCCCAAAATGATCCCACCATTAACCCTTCTCGGCCGCCACGCCGTCATAACTGGTGCCAGCGGCTCCCTTGGCGTCGCCATCTCCCGCACTCTAGCCGCACAAGGCGCCACTCTCTCTCTCCTCGGACGCCGCTCTGAACCCCTCCAATCTCTCGTTTCGTCGCTCCCTACTCAACCTACTGCTACACCTCACGAAATCCACCTTGTTGATGTGGCTGATGGCCCTGCTTTCAAAAACGCTGTAGCGGAGATCACCAAGGGACAAAGACCGGTTGATATATTGATTAATGCGGCGGGTGTAGCACAAAACCGGTTGCTTTCGGGACTGGATGAAGAGGAAATTGGGGCTTTGGTGGGGACGAATTTGACGGCGTCGATTTTGGGATGCAAGTATTTTGGAAAGGCTTTGATGAGAGCTTCTAAGAATAATGGCGATGGTCGGTTCATGTATAATCTACTGTGTAACCCAGTAACTAACGACCTAATAGCTGTAATTGTAAACGTATCAAGCTTATTGGCGGTCACTGGTGGGCGTGGGGCTTCAGTATATGCCGCTACGAAAGCCGGTGTACTCGGTAATCACTTCCTCTCAAGCAAGTAACTTTCCATAACTAACCTTTTCAATCCCTAGGTCTCACTCGTTCACTAGCGGCAGAACTCGCCCCGCGGATAAGAGTCAACGCTCTTCTCCCTGGCTATATCCAAAGCAAAATGGTAGAAGGTACGTCATCATCTCTATCTAATCTAACAAATACTGACTCCAAAAAGAAATTGTCCCAAACACCTCCGACGCACTCACAAAAAAGATTCCTCTAGCTCGTTACGGTACACCACAAGAAGTGGCCCACGCAACCCTCTTTCTCGTGGAAAATAGATATACCAACAACTGTGTGCTTAACCTCGACGGCGGGCTCAGTGTGGGGCAAATTTAGAAATAAATTCAAATACCTAAGCTTTGTCATATATGTGCTCATTCTGTCCAAGCGACATATTTGCCACAGACACGTCTTGAGCAATTTCTATATCATCCCCAGTCTTGTTACCATCCAAAGTAACTGGCCCAGACTCGGCATCAACTTCTTGAGTCTTGGCCTTCTTGGGCCCAGCTGCTTCTTGGATGTGGTCATCGTCATCATCCGCGTGTGGACGCTTGACTCCAACAGGTGCTGAAGCTCCACACACTTCAATGAGATCGTCGTCGTCGTCGTCGTTAGCTTGCACGCTCCCTTCTTCTTGTGGTGATGGAGTAGGCGCTCTTGGTTTAAGGTTGATACAGGTATCAACAACCGCCGCGACAAAGCCCAGGGTTGCATCCGGAGTGTGCGTGAAATGGAGAACCACATCTTGGCGAGTGTTCTCGTCCGATTCATCTATTATGGTTACGATGGAGTTGGTTCGGATCCCTACAGATATTGTGTTAGTCACCTAATGCAGCCCTTAATGATTACATATAACTTACCTATATGCCATAGACTAAAGGATAGATCAGCATCGTCGTCATCGAACTCATACAAAATGATACCCTTGTCATCTATGAGAGAAAACTCATCCCCATACTCCAATTTTGTTTTGATAATTTCGGAAATCAAGCGCAGCAATGACGTCTGTTCCAGGTCACACTCAATTGCAAATGACTGTGGCACACACACCCGGCAGTCCGGGTTCACTGTTCTTGGGACGTCTGGAGCCAATAATCTGTCCGGAGCAAAAGGTGTCAAAAAAACCTCTTTGACCGATCCTGTTGGGACTTGAAGTATTTGATAAGCCTGTAAAATCACTACTCCGGCAGTGATAGCATTGGTGGTAGCAATAGCCGGAATGATGTTTCCAGCCATTTGTTTGACATCGAATCGAGATTTCATGTCAATCCCAAAGATATGCGCCCGGAGGTTGGCAGCAGCCGTAACAAAGTTAAGTGTATCTTCGTCGTCTTTGTCAAAGTGGATTGCCAAGTCTTGGGGGTTAGTGCTCGTTTCCGCGAGTAAACGAGCCTTGAATTTGGCCATTGACGTTCCCAACATAGCCAAGTTCTCAGCTAAAGTCCAGGGACGTTGATGTGGTGGAGTTGGCACTAAACCCGTCATGGCCTGGTTGCTATCTTCCTTCAGTTTTTCATACTCAAGAGGAACTGGTTTACGCTTTCCCTTCCACATTTGGTCCATGCTCATCAGTCGTTCAATGTCCTTCTTAAAAACCTTTTCGAACATCATTGGTACCAATTCATCATCTTTTACGAGAGCCCGCAACCTCTTGAGAGCCTGGCTTTCCTTCTGCAACTCTTCAATTTCAGCCGCGTTGTTGGCATCCTGAGAGTGGTCGAAGGCGGACGCGTCCTCGCTCTCGCCATAAATCTCCTGGAGAAGATAATTCTTGGCCCATACAATGCAGTGAATAGGCTGGCTTGGGGTACTACGAATCGTACACACGGGGAATGTCTTTGGCGTCTCTTTGGGCGAGCAATCGTAGCAAGCCGTCTCTCCTCTTTTGATAACCTGAACTTGCCCATTGAAGCCAGTAGTTCCACTCTCAATCAATGGCACTTTAGCTGTTAAGCACATGCGGTTGACATATCGGCGAGCATCGAGATTGTCGAGAGCATTAAAGACAATGTCGAACTGTGAGAACCATTTGACAGTAAACTTGTCGTCCTTGATGTTTGCATGGTGTGCTGTGATGGTCGCTTCCGGGTTGAAACGTTGGGCCATGGCCTTGGCTACCAGCGCCTTGCTTTGTTTTATGTGTTCATGGCGGAAAAGAAACTGGCGATTCAAGTTGGAAAGGTCGATTGTGTCGAGATCAACGATGTGAACGTCCATGAACTTGCTCATGAGAAGGTTCTTGAGAAGCTCGCAGCCGATACCGCCAGCGCCAACCATGAGTACTTTGGCCTGTTGTGGTACCATAGGGGTTAGCCTGAATCAGGGACCTTGCTACTACTGTCCATTGCGGTTTTCTATTGTAGCTTTCCATTATAGGCGTTTACCTCTGTATTTCCAGAGTATCATGTACAAACACTTACATTCTTGATCCGGCGGTAAAGATCTCTCCCCAGCACGGTTTTAACGTGGTTAATGGTTTCCTCTTCACGGTCAATCTGGTTGAGTTCAACCCAAGTAGGACTGATGAGATCAGCCCGCATGCTTTTGATGACCTGCACCATCTCCTGCAGAGGAAGCACCGGCTCCTCGATACTTGAGTTCGCCATGTTTACTTTTGTGTGGTATAAAATACTAGTTCGGGTGTGAGTGTCGCGAGTCAAGCTATAAAGTGCTTGGTGGTAGCTTTTCTTTGGAGGGGCTACAGGAAAATAAGTATCCGGCTTTCAAGGGTCGCGCGGCCGTGAACGCGCAAAGTTGATCGATCGTCGGGAACTTTAATGGATGAGAAATAAGGCCAAAAGAAAAAGAAAAAAGGTGAAAACAAATATCCAGCAAATGTTTGCGATACTATTTATGGCGGGGTTGGCACTGGATCTATGTGTATTTAATTGGATGATCAATTCATAAAATATTATTCAGAAGTTTACGTATAAAGGTGCTTGCAATCCTATAGCAAAAGCTCTCTGGTCTTTGCTGGCTGACATCACTCAATCCATTAACCGTAACAACCCAGAAGCAGCCTTAAACCCCAAAGGATCAAAGAGATCTAGCGCCACAACTCACGATGACGCCACATAGTAACGCCACATTTATGTCCCGGTGCAGATCGACAAAGAAGCCCGACTACCAACGTTGAAGAATATCAGACGTCGTTACCACAATATGAATCAAAATTTGTTGTATTTTTATGCTCTTGTTGACTTGAAGGGTGTCTAAATGCTGGCCAGGCTTTGCTGTTGTACACAATACTATACAGTCCATCCTCGAAGCCACCGAGAAGGTCGTTGATAATGCCGTCTCTCTCGTCCCTTGACATTCACATTATATCATTCCTCTACTGCAAAAACACACCAGATGGGTTGTCTTCTTTCCACACCTCATTGATGCCTATATAATGTGTATTAGCAAGTGACCAGATGTTTGCTGTGAGGAATAACCTACGCTTCATGCAGTTTGGACACAAACGGTGCATTCTCTTGGTTTGGCCACATCCGGGGCATGTGCACAGCGCGTTCATATCTTCCAGCGCCTTTCCAGCCATTTGTCTATGTCTCTTCTTCATGTGGGAAGTCTTCTTCTTAGGCACAGCCTTGAGGATACCCTCCCAGATGTCCTGAAGAGAAGGTAAACGGATGTTAAAGCCGGGAAGAGGAATTGCTATTGAGGGAATCATGGGGAGCGACATGCGCAAGATCTGGTTGGAGATAGAGACGGCGAAGAGGGGTTGCGCCGACAAGCGCGGAAGAATGGAGGCCATAGAGGCCATGCGGGCCGGGGCGGAAGCCATGACGTAGATGATGGGTGTGAAGATCGAGAAATTCGTTGTCGAGGTTATGTACTCAATCTGAAGTCGATAAATGCACCGGGGTTGGATTTAACAAATCTGACGTCGTTGACGTTGAGCTAACATTTTGGTGATAGATTCTTACGGACCCACAAATTTGATAAGTATAAGGGTTACAGTGGTCATAAATAGGGTTGTATACAGCAAAACATGCGACAAACCAAGGACTATCTCCAATCTTTCGTTTGTGGATTGTTTAGTTAATTCTTGTCAATATACCCATTGACCAACTGATTACTGCAGCTAACCCGCAGTCTTGGGAATGAAATTAGATCTTTTAACCCGCCAAAGGGGAAGAGGAACACATCAAGGAAGATGAAGAAGCTCGGTTGACCCCTGGAACTAGTCCAATCCATAGCTCCAAAGCTGCCGCTTCATTACAGGACAGAACACAGGAATGGAAGCTTTTTAGGAAAGACAGTCAGTTTGGTACAGACATGACAGCTTGACTACATGATGCAACATAAACGCCACTTGTTGCTAGTGATCAATCACGGATGGCTGCTCAATGTGGATGTTCATTCACCGTAGTACCAAGGCTGTACTGCCTTGCACTCCTGCCTATCAAATAGCCTAAGCAAAACACCAGGTATTTACCAAAACACCTGGTAAGATTTACTGGTCCCGCCCCTCTGTTGTCGCAAGGACTCCCCCCCCGGAGGAGCGCTGACAGGTCTCCTGTTGACTGTAATTATGCCCCTGGAGCGTCTACTGGCTTCCTCCTTTCTTTTATTTTGTTTGCCCTGTGCACCTCGCGATCGACCCAGTAGCTATAGGCCTCTATCTCTCGCTCTTCTTTCCTTTTGCTTGCACGCGGTTTCTTCCATCTATTTTCTTCTGTCGTCTACCGTTTTTTTTTCTTTAATTCTTAACTCGCTTGTTGCATCGACACACGAAGAGAACGACTCATTCGGTCCTCCTTCACATCCGCCACTTGTTGCCACAATTACATTCATTCGTTTCTATTTTTCCATACGTCTCTTTCGCGATACCCCCTTTTAACGCCACGCCACGCTCACGTTAAACCACTAGAAGGAAGTCTTGCATCACGTCAACCCCCTGCTGTTACGGTGCATTTCTTCTTCACGTCTTCCAAGACCAACAACAATCCAGTTCAATAACCAACGAATCGACTCAGTCGTTTTTACAATTACCCACATTCATTAATCATTCACAATGGCCACCACCATCTACCCCAACAGCCATGTCGGTTTCGACAGCATCACTTCCCAGATCGAGAAGAAGCTGTTGAAGCGCGGTTTCCAGTTCAACGTCATCTGCGTTGGTATGTACATGTGTAGGATAGTGACTACTCACGACATTAGCTAACTAAATGCTTTTTACCCGCCAATTAGGTCAGACTGGTTTGGGCAAGTCTACTCTTGTCAACACCATGTTCGCGTCGCACTTGATTGACTCCAAGGGTCGCATGCAGCCGGATGAGACTATCCGTTCCACCACGGAGATCAACGCTGTTTCCCACATTGTCGAAGAGAACGGTGTCCGTCTTCGCCTCAACATTGTCGACACTCCCGGCTACGGCGATCTTATTAACAACGACCGCTGCTGGGACCCCATCGTCAAGTACATCAAGGACCAGCACTCCGCCTACCTGCGCAAGGAGCTTACCGCTCAGCGTGAGCGCTACATTCAGGACACTCGCATCCACTGCTGCCTGTTCTTCATCCAGCCCTCTGGTCACACTCTTAAGCCCCTCGACA
The DNA here is from genome assembly GCA_002018275.1 of Huntiella bhutanensis. NCBI lineage: Eukaryota > Fungi > Ascomycota > Sordariomycetes > Microascales > Ceratocystidaceae > Huntiella > Huntiella bhutanensis. Next base: position 81,011 of record MJMS01000086.1, read on the forward strand.
TTGTTGTTCTGAAGAAGCTGTCTGATGTCGTCAATGTCGTTCCCGTCATTGCCAAGGCTGACACTCTTACCATGGAGGAGCGCGAGGTGTTCAAGCAGCGCATCAAGGAGGAGTTCGCCTTCCACAACCTGAAGATGTACCCCTACGACAACGAGGAGTTTGACGACGAGGAGAAGGCTATGAACACCCAGATCAAGGTGAGTTTTGGAAACATTCAGTAAAACGTAACGTGTTGGATTTGTTGCTAACCACGCATTCCATTATAGGATCTCATTCCTTTTGCTGTTGTCGGTTCTGAGAAGAACATCATTGTCAACGGCAAGCAGGTCCGTGGTCGCCAGAACCGTTGGGGTGTGATCAACGTCGAGGACGAGACACACTGCGAGTTTGTCTACCTTCGTGATTTCCTTCTCCGTACGCACCTCCAGGATCTCATTGAGACCACTTCCCAGATCCACTACGAGACTTTCCGTGCCAAGCAACTGCTTGCGCTCAAGGAGAGCAATGCTCAGGGTAGCCGGCCCATCAGCCCCGCTCCCGACCGTGGCATGAGCGGCAACTCGCAACGGCCCGCTCCCAACGGGTACTAGCGTGAACCCTCTGGACGCGAGACAGTTGCCATGTCTGCCTTTTGAGTCGAGCAAGTCTTTGAAGTCGAGTAAAGCCAGTCTCTCCGCAGGAGGAGGAAGAGCATGAGGGTGGAAAAGCAGACAGATAGGGCAGTCAAGTAGTTGTTAGAGATGGCTCTCGCAAGGTTTGGACGAGTGACATTTAATGCGGTTGTTTTTTTTTGGTTGTTTCTGTGCTTGTTTCGGTTATCTTGTTTTCTGTTTTGGTTGTTAGTGTTTGTTGATGGGGCGGAATAAGATGACTATGGGTTATTTATTTAGTGAAGAAATGTGACTTGGCTTCCTGTGTCTTGTCCCATTTCTTCCCTTTGATCTGTTTTTGTCTTTGTTTTTTTTTGTCTCCCGTCTCTGGCTATTCATTGGTATTTCGCTTTTTTATATCTTTTTTTTAGGAGTTGTCTTATCTTTAGCGGTTTTTGTTTTCCATCGTTCATCGCTGGTTCTTTGTTCATTACACATTACATACACTACTCAACACGGTTAACCGCACTACTAGGATTGAAATGTCTCTGATTAAAAAAGCACGTGACTAGTGAATGAATTAATGGAGGAAGCTATGAAGATGTGAATCGCAAGGCGAAATCTATCGAACAAGATGCACCGCATGCGATCAAATACAATGGCCATCACCCGAAAAAATACGCACACTACAAACCGGCAAACCAGAATAAACTTTGGCCAAACCCGGCCACATGTAGCCAAAGAGCTTAAATCGCCATCTTTACCACGATCCCGCCAACCGACTTCTGCACCGCCAGAGACTCCCCAAATCTGCGAAAAAGTTGACACAGTTGAATGGCAAGCAGCCGAGCAATTGGATATAGCCGAAGTCGAAAGATACTGGAATGGAGTTGTACAAGGCAGTTTGGCGGACCGCATTCACCTTGACGGGGTGAGTTGTGCAGAGAAAGTATTGAGATATTTTGATGTTTGTGAGAAATATGGGGTTTGTGGTTCTCTTTTTATCTTATCTGATGAGGCTTGTTTCTAACGTTTTTGGTAGCCTTGTGTGGGTATTGCGAGAAGTGTGAGGTGGCAGAGGGCGAAGAGGTTGGGTTTGGAGCCGCCTTTGCCGGTTTTGGCAGCGGTGATTTTGGAGGGGAGAGGGAGAGGGAGAGCGGAAGATGCTCATGTTGACCTTCTTTTGAACCCGAGGTTGGATGGGAAGACTTGACTGTAGGTCGGTCTTGGTTTAGTACCAGACACTGCGTGTACGGTGGTGTGGAAGGGTCTCCTGGCCGGAGGCTTCAAGAGCCTTCATGGTGTCGTATAGATAGAAATCTATGAGGACAGCGTTGATTTCCGCTTCGGGATGTTTCCGGCGGATCTCGCGTAGGATTAACTCCACACACCAAATACTAGCAGCCCGAATTTGCATTTCGTAATTGGATTTGCTCTCGATGGTTTCTTTGCCTGTGACTTTTGCAAACAGTGGTGGACTGTACATGAGACAACCAAATGTACTCAAGATCTGTGGCACACGATAATCGGCGAACATAGTCAGACGGTCAATATCGTTGAACTCGCCATAACCCTTCCCTCCAAAACACGCCCATACATCCGCAACGAGAATCTGTGCACGCTTCAAGAACCGGACAGGTTCTTTCTGCCGAGGCCACTGAGCTTCATCACGGAAGCAGGGGAAGCGGTCAGAGAGGATGTTGACCAGTTGGGCGGCAGACTTTTCAGCTGAAGAGATCAGTTTGACGAAGCTACATTCGTAGTCTTCGTACATGACTGTTCCGGCTTCTCGGAGAACGGCAAGTCGCGCCGAGAGCATGGGGTCTTCTTCTGAAGTGGCGGAGCGGAAGATATGGCGCATTTGAGTGAGGGTTAGTTCGTCTTCGGATTGCCAGTAATCGGGAGACGTTATGGGGATATCTAGAGGTTGTTAGGGTTGGATGGGTATTATAGGGAGTGTGTTTTCTTACCTTCATCTAGGGCACGTTGAAGGGCAGCTAGAAGAGCAGAGTAGCCTGTCCATCGACGACCACGGTACTCAATGGAGAATCTTTCCTTCTCACTCTTCTCACTCCAGAAGCAAAAGTTGAGTAAATCCATGGTAACAATGAAAGCCAAAGTTGTCTCATCGCGTGCCTTGGGGTGAAGCTCATGGTCACCCCATGAATCCGTCGAGAACTTCTTCAAAGTCATCTGTTCGTAGATCTTGTCTGCTGCCCGCTTGGTCGATTGCATGTCAATTGACACATCGATGCTGTCGTTATAGACATGTTCGACGGAGGAGAGAACACCCGTGTCGGGGACCGATGAGGCGGCTGGCTTGCCGGAGATGTGTTGGCGGAGAAGTTCCAGGAGTTCGGGGTCTGCTTCGTCGTCTGACATTTTTATGGTGAGATGAGATGAGAGGATATGTGGTGGGGGTGTGCTTTGATCTGGGGATCTCTTGCAGGAACGGGGTTGAGCATTGATTGAGTAGACGGGATGTAAGAAGATTTTGCAAGAATTGCTTGTGAAATGTCACGTTCGTATGAATTTGTGTCTACGTACGTATTCACCTGTCTTTCACACACACATGACAACAGAGGCCAGCCCCTTTCTGAGTAATTTCACATTTCATCCATCCTATCTAGCCGGATCAAGAACCCTATCCCAACCCTAAACAGCCCCACCATGACGAAATCGTGAATTGAATTCGAGCTGTAGCTGCAGGACAGGCATTTTGTTAGTGATCGCCAGTTGCGACGAAACCGACTAGGTCTTATTGATCGACGCATTTCTTTTCTTTCCACTTTATTCCTGTTGCTTGAGATAGTTTAACGGGATATAATAATATCATAATGGTGCGTTGGTCTTAGTCAAAGGGCTACTATACATTGGCTGACAGAACTTAAATAGAGCAAACAATACCTCACTGCGCATTCTATCGAGAATGGTGAGTCTAGCTAGTCATCGTTCAAGCCCGAACATTTATACTGACGACCGCTTCACTAGCTCATCTCGCTGATATCTTCGCTATCGCCGTAACGCCCAAAACCATTCTATCTGCCAGTGGTGCTTCTTCCATTGCCATTCACGACACCTCGAAGCCCGAATTCCCTCTTCTTCAGACCCTTAAAAACGCCCACCCCACAGGATGCCATCACCTCGCCACTTCTCGTGATGGCCGTCTTGCTGCATCTGCTTCGTTCTCGGGCGACCTCAAGGTGTGGAGATGTGATAATGATACCCTTGAGTGGAAGTTGATGACGGCCTTTGCTGTACCGGGTACCCCGGAAAGTGGAACGACGGGTAAAGGGACCGGGATTTGGGCTGTAGCTTTAAGTGAGGATGGCGGGTATATGGCGGCGACTACTATGGACTCGAGAGTCTTTGTTTGGAGAGCTAGAGATGGTGTTATGGAGGTCCTGCACATGTTTGATGGGTTCAATGATTCGTTTGCCAACTGTGTGGCTATTTCTGGGAATGGAAAGTTCCTGGCTACAGGCCATCAGAACGGTTCTTCGTATGTGTTCGATACGGAGACTGGTCGCTTGAAGTATTCCCTTTCTAGTAAGTTGACAAAGGTTCCTTCAGTATCTTTCGTATTGGTTGTCTAACAGTATAAATCTTTTAAAGGTTTGATCCGGCCAATCCGCGCCGTTGCCTTCTCCCCTGGCGCTACTCTCCTTGCCGCGGCGGGCGACTCCAACACCATTGCTCTTTACGACGTTTCCCACGGTGAACACGTCGGCAATCTCGGCGGCCACACTGCTTGGATCACCTCCATTGATTGGAATTCTTCAGGCGAGTACTTGGTGAGCGCATCTTTGAACGGGCGTGTCAAGGTGTGGAGTATAGATCGTCTGGATTGCGTTGCGACCCATAATGAGACGGATGACCCTCTTTGGGCGGTGCGGTGGTTGCCGAAGTTGGGGCGGAATGAGTATTTTGTTTCGGGGGGAGCTCACAGAAGTTTGACTTTCTACAGAGAGGCCACGGGCATTTAAGTGGGACGCATAGGTTTGGCAACTTGGTGTTAAGACCTGTTAGCGGTGTTGCAGGATAAGTCTTGGATTGTATTGGCGTAATGGCGTTATGGGATTTATGGATAGTGACTGGGTTTGGTTACGTCATGATTGAAAAGCCTGCAGACGAACTTTGCGTATGGATGCCTATTGAGTTGGGTATGCATCACTAGTCTTGGCTTAGGGCGTAATGTATAAATACAAGTTATAAATGGCACATTGTTGAAAGTGAAGATAAGAAATAATTCGTGGACCGCTAAATTGTGGGTTAATTTCTTTACTGGACCGAAAGGTGAATGTGGTTATCTTTGAAGTGTACGTCAACTAATGTCATCATCTTATGTACTTGTGAAGAGATGCGATACCTTGGGTATTTTAATGTATGATCTACCGAATTAAAGCCCCGTCAACAAATTGCATTACCACGTACACACGTAGATTCCTCTCTTGAAGAAGTCCGTGTTACTTACCGCTCCTACATGGAGCTTTTTAGGGTATGTTACACAATCAGAAAGACGACAACTCCATTCAGACTGCAGAGGACCGACCGCGTTATATATGACTTAGAAGAGCCTGTATCCTAAGAGTTTTGATACAACATGGTGAAAGTAACTATGACTTCCGGGGCTACAAATAAATCTGGTCTAGATAGAAAGTTGTCACGTTGACGGAAGTAACTCTTGCACTGGAATATCCCGTCCGAAATAACATTATCAATGCAAACTAGTAGTTTGGAATGTTGGTGAGTTGTCTCTGAAAGGGTGGAAATACCGGGTTTCTTGGTTTGATTACATGACGCGTAACACCTCAGCGATCCATGCGTCGAGCGTATATGACTGTACCACAAATCCCGCCATGGCGTGTAATATCTTGGGGCTTGGTTAGGCAATTATGTTGGCACGGGATATCCAGAACTCCCGTAGATCTGGATGAGCCCAAGAACAAGTAGGAAACTGGTTGTTAAAAATTCTATGCTTTCCAGTGTAAACCCATACTGAATATGGCGGGTGGGAATCTCAAAAGCATGCTCAATCACCCGAGTTTTCAAAAGACCAGAAATTACGTCAATTCTATCTCGAGAAAAAGCAAGTTCGTGGGTAGAGCACTCTGTAATCAGATTAGTAAGATGTTTTGGTTTTTTTGTGATACATTCTGTATGACATCTAACTCCTCTGTGAAATATGCTGGATGGTATAAAATCATTTGACAATTGTGATATGCCACCACCTTCACAACCACTTCACTTCAGCCCTGGGGCTTTGATACAGAGAGCGCTATGTGTGAATATATCACTTAGCTGGGCAACATGGCGCAGATAGGCTGCTTACTATAGATTTTCTTTTTGCCTAGGAAATATGTGCACATTCACTTCTGTACTGCAGATGATGACCTGAAAAGCCTCCCTTCAGGATTTATTTTGGGGGTACATAATTCAGGGGCAATCAAGAAATTTCCAATTCATCAATTCCCGAACTAGTTGAAACAAAATCAAAATGTTTGAGGTCATTATCTGGAAGGGTAGCAAGGGCAGCTTTGGGGCCTTATCATTTAACGTCGCTCAGCAGGTGAGATTCTTCGCATGTTTCGTGGTCACAAAATTCAAGATGGAACCATTTACTGACTATTCTAGCGGCCCGGTGGAATTGTTCATCGTAAGAGTCAAGGCGATGAAAAAGAAACATGCGCAGAATACAATCGGCGAGTGATCGAGGAAGTGAGCATAAATCGGAGTTGGTGTTCATCTTGCGCTGAAATGATTATTAGCATGATGGTTGTAAAAGATTGTGCTAAGTGCTTGGATTTTCAAAGAAATGCGGCCCACAACAGACATGTCCACCAGTGCAAACTCGGCGAGTCAGATTGGTGGACATGCAATGACACCGAAATCCAACAAATACTTAATAGTCCAACTGAATTTGGGAAAGATGGTCTTTCTCCGTGGCCCACTACTGTTAACAATACCGACGGAAGTGGCTTAAAAAGACTCGGTCTTTCTCCAAATTGCCCTATCTGCTTTGGATTGGCAAAAAGGATATTGTTGAAAATTGGTGGACATGGCGACAAGAAGATAAGACTGCTACGAGCGCATCTCATCAACAACCCGGGTTCGACGTCGGGACCGTCCGGATGTAGGAATGTTTTTCTCATGACAGTTAATGTTCGATGGCAGAGACAGGAGAAGCATGGCAAGGCTGTGTTTGGTAATGATTGGATTGAGTTGAGACTGTTTCCAATGGCTGATGCTAATGGGCCGGACCTGGTGCCTCACGAGCTAAATCGTTGTCATTTGGTTCTTTTGAAACGACAAATACACAGCCAGTTCAGACAATACCCTGATAAAAATCTCGAACAGACCGCAGGTGAGTAGTCTCAAAAGGATGTGCCTATCAAGTCTGACCTCGGGACACAGAATACCCGTCGTGTTTCCGTCTAATTGACGTCAACCAGAGATGTGTTGTTAAAATCGGAAACAGACATGTCCGATACTCTGCGATGAGCTACAGATGGGATGCGAGCGACAATAACATGCTTACTCAAGAATCGGAGTCCACGTTGATTGTACCTGGCTCTTTATCCTTGAAGACGATGTGCCAAACGTTATACGACTGCATGACAATAGCCCAGATTCTTGAAATTCCATATATCTGGATCGATCGATACTGTATCATGCAGGGTGACGAAAAAGAAAAGGCTGAACAAATTCATGCCATGGGAGATATTTACACTAACTCCTATCTGACCATGATATGCGCTCTTACTCGCAACATACATTCTGGACTCCCGGGTTGTACCCGAGACTTTGATGAATACTTGGAATCACCAAGATCTGATAGATGCTGGGGCACTGCAAAAGATACCCCATACTTAACGCGGTCACGGTCAGCATGGCAACGCCGCGGATGGACAATGCAAGAGGAATACCTTTCTCCTCGGCGACTCTATTTCACTGATCGGTCTATTTTCTGGCATATCAACTGTCCAATGGTGTCGTATCACCATACAGATCTCACACAAGAAGCGGAGTCCCACCCTGAATGCACAGCATTGACACAGAAGTCTATCATGGGCTTGGTCGTCGAATATTCTGCCCGGGAACTCTCCTTTCCCGGAGACCGAGTGAACGCGATTTCTGGTCTTATGAAAACTCGAGAAATTGACCATCTTTTCGGGATTCCCGTCCGTCACATGCAGTATGGTCTTTGCTGGCAGGAACACTATGGGAAAAAGACTCTTGCTATCTCTAGCGGTCAGTTCCCTACTTGGTCTTGGGCTCATCTGTTCCAAACGGTATGGTGGATGTATCGTCCTAGTATAGTTTCTTGGTTAAACTGTAAAGTATTGCACGCCTTGACTCTGCCACAAAAACGAATCGCCGAGGCACGGGAACTGGGATTTCCCCTGGCCGATTTAAAGGGTCTTTCTGAGAGTCAACTTCTCATTCGAGTCAAAACCCGACCAATTCGATCTGGCGATGATATAAAGTACGATGACGGTAGATTGGGCAAGCACGCCTCAACACTTTTGGCGCTTCCGATGTACCGATTCTTGGACTATAGAGATACCATTTCTATTTTTTCTATCGTGGTTGAGCCTTTTACTCCGGTAGATGACGCCATTGGCGGTAGCGTCGTATACGCTCGACGTGTAGGGTGTCTTTTGACAGAAACCAAATGTACTCGCTCTTTGAATCAAGTTGCCAAAATCCGACCAATGGCAATTCAGACTTTGACAAGATTGAAGAGGCAACGCATCGGCAGTTCCTTAATCCGAAGGAAATCTTTGGTCAAGGTGAAAAGGTGCACGATATCTGATGCCCCGGGAGAGCGGTTACAGAACCATGAATACATCTCGCCCAAGAACAAGACTTTCACGAAGCAGAGATTTCGTTCTTTGATTTCACGTCTCTCTTCACCCAAACGGAGATTCCGTTCTTTTATGTCGCGTTTGTTCTCTTTAAAGCGGAAGTCACGTTCTTTCATTCCACGGTTGTTCTCTTCGAAGCAGGGAAAGTCTATAGATGAAGTGTCCTGGGACTACCAAGCTAGACCCACGGGGGTTCGTCTGAATACTACCCGTCGTGTAACCAGAAAACGAAGGCCGGTACTTCGGCCGTTTTTTGGATGTGACTCTTTCAAAGACAAGGCGTCATCATTCCGGGCTATTATTTTACATTGAGGTTGTTATTTTTTATGTTAGGGTTCAATTCAGTTGATATAACACATTTTTTCTTTAACTCGGGTTTCTCGTCAGCCCATAATCAATAGACACTTTCAATAGTCTGTGTTAGAACTGTTGTGCTCCGGACTCTTTCGTCACTTGGTCACGTTAGTGTGCAATTATCCCGGTTTATACTAACACATTTAGTAGGGTTATTCAAGTGACATTATACAGGGATACAATCACGTGTATTTCATAACCGGCGTCTAAGCGCGTAAAACAACGACATGGTAAAGATGTTTGTTCACAAATTACGGGGATACATCGGTCATGATACTCCTTTTTAATTCCTCACTTTCGTCAGTTATGATTCGAATGAAGCTAGACTAGGACATACTTGCCTTGGCCTCAAAAACAGTACACCACTGAAATGATTCCAAGATCTTGGCCGTGGCTATGAAAGACCAAGAATACCAAGAACACATAGGAAAATAGATTTACCCCTCTTACTGACCTCCTATTGGCCAATTGGGCAAGTCGTTTAGGCAGGGTTGTAAATCCGGTGCAACATTCCCATAAATCTCGTATCAGGGCTTCTGTTTTTACGGTCGGGCTTGATGCATTGTGACCATGTTAAAAGGGCATCACAAAAAGGGATACGACGGCATTGGTGATGTCATTAATGACAGACGAAGAAAATAGACTAGTGCAGTTTACGATTGACAAAGTCGGGTTTTGTGATGGCAGATCTTTGTGTGATTTGCTCATGGTTCTCCATCTCTACTTTTTAGTGTATTGAAGGAATAGCAAATCAGTGGATATGGAGCCATAAATGATGCAATACTTGAAACGCGCCACTGCTGTTGATGTTTCGGGAGTTTATATAAAAATCCGTGTCTTCATGCTCAACAGTGGTGGTTGGATTACAATTGTCAAGTTTGCTAGAAACCACAATATAAACACGCTTGCGATTGTCTTTTGTTTGCCTCCAACGTCAAATGAAGTTAACGTTAGTCCGACTAAAAAATATGCGTGATTCTAGTATGAATAACCTTAACACAATAAAAAAAACAATCAACCCTTAATCTCGATTATTTCCTCAAAGGGCCAAGCGTCATCCTAGCTCAGGGACCATTTCAATGCTATTGGTCAATTGCTCCTTGGCGACTGAGTAAGTGGCAGGAAAGGCAGGAGCAGACGGTTGTAGTTTTCTTGTTACACATTTAGATGCAGAATGGCGGACGTCCCGTTGGTTCCGTTGTGGTGGCGTTTGAATCAGCCAGAGACGTGGCTATCCGTGAATTTAAGTCATTGGCTTTTTTGTCTGTAGACAACATTGGATAAGTGAGTTGGAAATGACGATTATACATACATATCTTGTCGGCCTCTGCACGAACCTCCATTTCTCTCGTTTCTATGCTTGGACTTGGTTGTCTCCCCTAGTCCAAGTACGTATATCCCATGTAAATCACCCTTTCCCTCTTCCTTCTTTGGATTGTTCTTGCCGTATCCCATGTCCACATGTTCGTCTCTCTCACCCGTAGAACCTCAAATTCGGCCCTCCGCGGCAATCAGAAAACTCCTCAAGGCGCCCCGTCCGTCCACCAAAATATGTACAGAGCCAAGAACCTAGCCAACCTACAAAGCCAAGAACCAGAAACTGACGCGGCAGTGGTTTCCCTGTAGGGCAATGCCTTCCTTTGGCTGTTTGGCTGCTTCATTCCTCTCGTCTCTCTTAGACACCCACCCCCTCCCCGGTCTCACAATGTGACAGTTGCCTCCTTTGCCATACTCCCTGTTTCGACTTTAAATGGTGTAGCCTCGCTCAACTTGATTCGTGATTTTCTTCTTCTTTTTTCTTTTCTTCATCATCTTTCATTTTACTGTGAATACTCTTTTTCACGACACTCCTTTTCTTAATTGCAAATTCATCACGGCTGGAGCTTGTTTCTCTGCCTACTTTTCACTTCTTGTCACTCTCTACACAAGACTCACTCCGACTTTCTCAGTTGAGTCTACATTTTCAATTACAACTTTGAATCGCCACACATATTCATTTTTTATTACCACACACCACAAATCACATAATCACCATGCGTGTAAGTACTCATCACACTTAAGAACCCTGCAAGTAGTCACACAACTAACTCATATCCATCCAGTCCGTTTATGCTCTCGCCGCCGCCGGCGCTACTCTCGTCGCTGCTGTTCCTTCTCTGGAGATCAAGGGCAACTCTTTCGTCGTCCCCAGCACCGGTGATCGTTTCCAGCTTCTCGGTGTCGACTACCAGCCCGGTGGTTCCGCCGGTTACAAGCCCGATGCGGGTGAGGACCCGCTTACCGATTCCGACCGCTGCCTTCGTGATGCCTCGCTCATGCAGGTTCTCGGTGTCAACACTATTCGTGTCTACAACCTTTCTCCCGATCTGAACCACGACAAGTGCGCTTCCATTTTCAACGCTGCCGGTATCTACATGGCCATTGACGTCAACTCGCCCCTGGTTGGTGAGTCTCTGACTTCCTACGAGCCCTGGACCTCGTACTACGCTGCCTACCTCAACCGCACTTTTGCCGTTGTCGAGGCTTTTAAGAGCTACCCCAACACTCTTCTCTTCTTCTCTGGTAATGAGGTTATCAACGACAACCAGACTGTCGCCGTCACTCCCGGTTACATCCGTGCCGTCACCCGTGACTTGAAGAACTACATCAAGAAGCACTCTGACCGTTACATTCCCGTCGGTTACTCTGCCGCTGATGTTCGTGAGGTTCTCTTCGACACCTGGAACTACCTCCAGTGCGCCATTGACGGTGAGGATGATGATGAGTCCCGCGCCGATCTCTTTGCCCTCAACTCCTACTCGTGGTGCGGTGACTCTTCGTACGAGAAGTCCGGCTTCAACACCCTTACTGAGGGCTTCTCTGGCACTTCCGTCCCCATTTTCTTCTCCGAATTCGGCTGCAACGAGGTCACCCGTGAGTTCACCGAGGTCGCTGCTATCTACGGTTCCCAGATGAACACCACCTTCTCCGGTGGTCTCGTCTACGAGTGGACCCAGGAAGACAACAACTACGGTCTCGTCCAGGTCAACTCTAACGGCTCCGTCACCCTCCTTGCCGATTTCAACCGTCTCTACGAGCAGTACCACCTTCTTGACTCCTCCGTTATTTCCGGCGAGACCCCCGGTGACTCTCCTTCTGCCCCCAAGTGCTCTAGCGACCTGATCACCGAGTCTGGCTTCGAGGCTAACTGGACTCTCCCCGCTATCCCCACCTCCGACGGTTCTGACGAGATTCTCGCCAACGGTGTTGAGAACGCTCCCTCTGGCCAGATTGTCGACATTGATGACTTCACTGTCAAGCACCAGTTCTTTGACGCTTCCGGTAACGAGATCACCGGCCTTCAGATTAAGGTTGTCGCCGATGACTCCTTCAACTACCCCGGCTACAACACCATTGGCGTTGATACCACCGCCACTGACTCGTCTTCTACCTCCACCAAGTCTACCAACTCTTCGTCTTCGTCTTCTTCCTCCTCGTCCTCCTCCAACTCTTCCACCTCGGCTGCTTCTGCCTTCAAGCCTGCCATGCTCGGCCTGGCTGTGCCTGTTGCCCTGGCTCTGTGGGCTTAAATACCCCCAATGTCCTTATTGCTAGTCACCTTGTTCTTTATACTCCACGGCTCCGCCCTGGATGCCGTATGCAATGTTCAAATTTAGATTCCCCATTTTGTCTTGTTCACATAATGTCTCAAAAAAGCGCATACGTATTTTACTGTATTCAACTCCTTATCCTCACCAACTACTCGTAGCAACAAGTCCTTGGACAAACATAAACTCATAATCACTATCCCCCATTAGACTAACAAAAAAACAATAGACCCATGGTAATTTTGGAGTACAAGACGGCCTGGAAACCAGCGTACTCAGAACAGAAAACAAAAAAAACAACCCACCAGACTGGACACAATCGGCCCTGTGACTGTTGAATCTCATCCGGACCACCCAAAAACTTGGTTACTGCTGGATTTAACCAGAGAACTCAGCAACCTTGTTCTGCTCCCACTTACCAGGCACCAGAGCCAGAGGCACGATACCCGACACGTGCATGTCAGGACCGAAGATGTGGGCGTTCAGACCCAGCTCCTGAGTGGCCACCTTCATGTTCTTCAGACCCTCTTGGTAGTTAGGACCGGCACGACGGACCCAGATGGCAACATTGTGCTCCTTAAGCTTGCCAGAAAAGTCCCGCAGAGCACGGATAACACCCTTGAAGGTGGAAGCGACGTTGGTGAAGTTGGCGATACCACCTGAAATGAGTTAGTCGATTGTTGATATATACCAAGAAATTTGAACAAGTTTAAACTTACCGCCAATGAAGAGAACCTTGCCCTTGGGATTGACGGCCGAGCGGAGCATAAGGTCCAGAACCGTCCGGGTGTAGTGGTAGGTCTGAGACTCGGTGGGGGCACCGGAGTACTCGCCGTAGTTGGCAACTAAAAACATTGTTAGATTCACGAAACCAGAATCCTTTCTAAATGAAACTTACGCTCATCGGCGAAACCACAAGACGCAATGGCATCGGCGTAGACGACCGAAGCACCACCACCAGCGACCAGAGTCCAGATACGACCGTTAGCATTGAGGACGGTCAGCTTCAGCGAAGCACCGGTCTTGGCATCAAGATCGGCAATGTAGGCCTCCTCCTTGGTCAGCTCACGACCGAAGGGAGCGGGGAACTCCATGGGGGGACCAGCGTCAATGTTGATCTTCTCGCCGGTCTGAGAAGCAACGGCAGTGATGCCGAGGGCAGCAGGGGAACGGGCAATGGCCCACTTGACACCGCACTCGTGGTCGGCAGTGCCGTCAATCTTGGCAGCCATGTCCAGGAAGTGGACGCTGGCCTCGGTCTTGGCCTCGTTGGGGATGACAACCAGAGGGTTGATCTCGAGGTAAGTGAACTGGCACTCAACGTAGACGGCATACAGGCGGGTGATGAAATCAACCACTGTTGAGATGAAAATGTTAGTTTGTGTACCCTAGCATGGTGTACCTCGCTAAAGGTGAACCGGCACTTACGGATGTTGTGAAGACCAGCAGGGACCTTCTTGAGCAGAGTGGCGGCAATCTCCTCGTTGGAGGGGTACTCAGCAAGATCCACGGGAATCAGGATCTTCTCCGCCTTGGCGTCAACATCGCCAACATCAACACCACCCTCGTGGGTGAACAGGATCCAGTCACCCTAGTTTGCGCGTTAGTTAAATGTAAAGGACTATCAAATAGTATAGTAGGAGTGACTTACATCACGAACGGACATGATGTTGATGTAATACTCAGTATCCTGAGCATGGGGGACGAAGGGCTCGACCTATCAGATGAAATGGTTAGTTGCTGTTCATAAACCGCATTATATTGAACCATCGTTACATACCAGGAAGTGTCTAAGGACACCAGTGGTGGTCTCCACAAGCTGCTCCTTGCCGGCGCGGGCAGCAACCCACTCACGGGCATCAGCCCAGGTCTTGTTGAGGGCCAGAAGACCCGACTTGCCGCGGCGCTTGATCAGCTGATCGGGCTTGGCGACGAACTTGGCACCGGGGGCCAGAAGCCAAGGGTAGGTGGCCTCGGCGGCATCGAGAACACCGTTAACGTCGTCACCCTCGTTGAAGTGGAGAGTGGCGAGCTTGGAGGGAGGGTTGTGGGTAGCCGGGGCAGGAAGAGGAGAAGGCTTGATGGCCTTCGCGCGGGTGAGGTGGTAGTTGACAATGGCCTTACCATCGGCCTCGTAGATGGACTTCGCAGACATGATGAATTAGAGGTTTGTTTGCGTTGAAAAGAATCGGGAGATGAAACTTGGTCAAACAAGTTGTCGATGGTGGTGAAGGAGAAGAAGAATTAAAAAATCTAGAGCGAATTTCTGCGGAAGATAAAGTCAGAGGACAGCCGGGTGCCTGTGGGAACGTAGAGAAGGTATATAGGTCAAAACAGCCGTAAATATGGTGTTTTGGTCAAAATTGGGAAGGGACGAGAGCTCTCGTTGACGGCGAACAGTGGAGTTGAATATCAAAGAGACTAATCCACAGGGAGTCCACCCGAATTTTAGCGCCGGTTCACTGGTAGATCAACATCTATAGTGGATGGCATAGAAGACTTGCGAAGTCGGGGCGGGGCATCCCGGAGTCTTTCAGAAGGTTTGCTAGATGATCCAGCGCTGAAAACGGTGCGGATTTGGTGATGGCGGGGCACCTCCAGGGAACGTCTTTGGGGGCAACATAATTCCAAAATCGACGAGATTCTATACATCGTGATATTTGGAAAGAGCTTGTTTGTAGAAGAGTTCCATGGCTTTCTGCTGACAAACTCCTACTTCTTCAAGCCGAGGCTCGGCGGACTCCGTGATGTTGAGAGAGGAATGACTTACGGGACGAAGGTGCTGTTCACGGCTATGGCGTTCACAGAGGCAGGTCCGCTCGGTTTGATTAGAAACAGAAATAAACGTGGAAGAGGAACAAATTCACTTGAGCGAGATGGGAGTCGTTGCCTTCAATAAACAAATAGGAAGGGAGCAGAGAGGAAGGAGTTTCCACGAAACCATAAAACCGGGGAAAGTGGTTAGTTGAGCAAGTCAGCACTCGGATGGAGCTTGCGTCGTGGAGGGGCAATCGACAGGGGCCTGAACACTGAGCAGCCCTGCGGTTAGCACTGCAGCGGTCATGATGCGAATACCTTACAAGCTTAGTGGGTGCAGCAATGTGACAGCGGGCCGTGAGCAATTGAGTTAAAGCCTACCGGACGCCCCAAAGATCATTTTCGCATGACGGGGCAAAGGAACGGATTAATGCACAGTGTGTGCTTACTGTGTCATGATACAAGCCAGGATTTCTCGTTGAGCGAAGGATTACAGTGAGTTTTGACAGAACAAGGAACGCTGAGCCGAATGCCGGTCAGAGCGATCGCAATGGAACCTTACAAATAGCGGTACAACACGCTTTTGAGACGACCCGTTCGTTCATGACAACCACAAAAGATAACAGCATTGCACAACGATTATTAGGAATTCAGCAGTTTGTGGAATGTTGGCTGACCCGGACTTGTCTAACAAGCCACCAACGGTCAAGTGCGGGGTTCCGTCAGATGTACTGGTCCGGCGACGCACGGGTAGACTGAATTGGAGGGTTATAACGGAGACGTGGGGTAGAATATAGAGCTCGTATAGCGGTCACGATGTTTTGACTTGCACGACATGGGAGCGGGACGGGGCTGGGCAAGGAAACCTAAAGCTAACCAGAGAGTTTGTAAGTGACCCTTCGGGGTTTATGAATCTAGCATGTCTAGGTACACACGAGTCGTGAGCCTCCGTGCCGAGTTGCGAGATGATTGTCCAATGGAGAGATATGTATGTACCATCCTTTACAAAGGACGACCGGTGGTCTGATACTTCCCCATGGTAATCGCAAGCGCAATATTAACCGTCTTTCATCACAGATGGTGGCGTTGCACATCACAGAATGTTGAGCGCATGCGACATTTGGCTTAGGGTTGGAGAAGCATCGGACTAACACACCGTATATATTGGATGTAAGCCCCGATGGGGAGCCATAGCGGGCTTAAGACCTGATTTGTTGTGTAGCTTCGCCTCTCTTCAACATGTTGGGGCTTAGAGAGCTCTCCAGGTAAAACCGTACCACAAAACTTGTCTCTCTTGATTCCGTCACTCAACCTGCGCCGCTTGTACTTGCTTAAAGTCTGGTGACCTGCGCTTACAATGGTTACTTCCGGACCTCTTAGTGGGGAGTCGAAAATGTGGGGTATTTCGGCCAGGAGTCTCAATTGTAAGCCGTAAGGCAAACTTCGAGAACACCCGAATAACAAATACTGTAACCTGATGTTTACAGAACATCCCGAGAGTTCCGCACAAGCGGGCGGGCAAGATTATGCAACCAGCCGAGGGCAAATGTTGACATTACAATGTACACAAGCCATAAATGCCCACAGTTGATTGTATTCGTCGCATATTCAATCCTTTTTCCTGGACAAGTGGATGTCGTCGGCCAAATTCGGTTCGCACCAATGGACCATGCTGTCAGACCATTTTCACCCACTATAAATCGCCAAGTAACCTGGCAAAGTACTGAACATGTCAGCCCATAACTACATAAACAATGAGCCCGGTCAACTGTCCGCCGTCGGACACGCGGATTGTCCGGGTCTTTAAATCGGTACTGCGGTCGGCTAAGCAGTTGTTATAAACTGACGTTGCTCAAGATTTGTAGTTAACTCAAGTCTCAAAAACGATGGATGGTCGTCCCGATTCTGCCCGCGCTACATGTGCCACAAGTGCGGCTTAGTCAGGGCATGCTCGGTAGGCTAGCCGCCAGTAAACTCCACATTAAGCACCGAACGTAGGAACACGGATATCAAGCACAAATTCCTTGGAGAAATAATTACCATCTCGGACATGATCCCAAGACATTCGCCAAAATAAATCTCACACGCTCATAATATTTCTTCTCCATATCATGTCATTCACTTCTGTAGCTTGGGGCGTTCTTCTCGGACTTCCTTGCTCGACAGAGTCGCATTGTCGTCATGTCATTTGGTTGGGCCTAGTTTTGCCCCACCAAAATGACAGAAGCTATTCCTTCTGTAATCCCCAATGGGGAATGGCGCTTGCAGAGCCCCAAGTTACAGCTAAAATCGCAGCTAAAACTGAAGCTCAACTAAAGTCAAATCCCAGCACACAGTGTCAATTTTGTCCGTCCCGGACATCCCTGTACTTGGACACATTGGCTGGCCCGTGGCTTTGGCGGGGTTATTCTGCCCCTCACTTGCGTTGCAACACGGAATGTCCATGATTATAGAGCACGGCACCTGTATAGCGGCCGCTTTGGCAAGTACCCTCTTTCATGTTTGACGTCCCTGCTCTTCTAAACGTCAAAATCCCCTCCTTCTGCTTTTCTTCCATCCGCCTTTCCCAAATCTTAATAAACCTCGTCAACTTTGCTCTTGCGTTTTGTTTCGTAAAGAGAGTAGGAACCTGTGTTTGTATCGAACCACTACAATATACCGAGGTATGTTTTACGCCGAGGAGTTTTCTATAACATTCTGTTGTTGATCTTGATTATGAATCCATATGTTCAAGTCTTGTCGTGGCCTAAAATCTACTATGGCCAGTGTCATAGGCCTTCTTACCGCTGTTTATACAGAGGGTTGGCATCTTTTCAGAGCTAAAATGTCGAAAATTTGGGCACTGCGAGCTCGGCGCCGGAGCCTGGGGTCAGTGACCACCCACTACATCGTCAACTAAACCAAAACGGCTACCCGGATGGGCATCTTGTACTTAGCTCGCTCCGTTTTACTCAAGAAATCTAATCCCTTCTCCATTCTCCACAACACACCAAGTCTTGGATCATAATCTGACGGCTAATCTCGCCTCACTCTTCTCCAGGCTTTGCTTTCATCTCGAGTTCTTTGTCGTAAACGACTTGTTGGCTTTTCTTAGACGGTATCGTCACCCTTTTCTTCCGTCTTTTTCATACGACCCCCACCACCAAACATGGCTGCTCCCGCCGCTGCCGCTGGCCCTTCGGCCAACGACAACATCACCCGTTTCGGTGCTCCCAGCCGGCCTCTGAGCCCTCTCCCCGTCGGGTCTCTGTTCTCGGACAAGACTCGCTGCTTTGTTTACGGTCTGCAGCCCCGTGCCGTCCAGGGCATGCTGGATTTCGACTTCATCTGCAAGCGGAAGACCCCCTCTGTCGCCGGTATCATCTACACTTTCGGTGGCCAGTTTGTGTCCAAGATGTACTGGGGCACCAGCGAGACCCTCCTGCCCGTCTACCAGGAGGTCAAGAAGGCTATGGACAAGCATCCCGACGTGGATGTTGTCGTCAACTTCGCTTCCTCCCGCTCCGTCTACAGCTCCACTCTTGAGCTCATGGAGAACCCTCAGATCAAGACCATCGCGATTATCGCGGAAGGTGTCCCCGAGCGTGTAAGTATTCATACTCTGCTCTTGTTTTCATCTGATTTTTTACTTGTATTAACCTTCAACCTTTGACGAATAGCGCGCCCGCGAGATCGCTCACATTGCCCAGAAGAAGGGCGTCACCATCATTGGTCCCGCTACCGTTGGTGGTATCAAGCCCGGTTGCTTCAAGATCGGTAACACTGGTGGTATGATGGACAACATCGTCGCCTCCAAGCTTTACCGCAAGGGTTCCGTTGGTTACGTCTCCAAGTCTGGCGGTATGTCCAACGAGCTGAACAACATTGTTGCTCAGTTCACTGACGGTGTTCACGAGGGTGTTGCCATTGGTGGTGACCGTTACCCCGGTACCACTTTCATTGACCACCTTCTCCGTTACCAGGCCGACCCCGACTGCAAGATCCTTTTGCTTCTCGGTGAGGTTGGTGGTGTTGAGGAGTACAAGGTCATCAAGGCCGTCGAGGATGGTGTCATCACCAAGCCCATTGTCGCCTGGGCCATCGGTACCTGCGCCTCCATGTTCAAAACTGAGGTCCAGTTCGGTCACGCTGGTGCCTTCGCCAACTCGGAGCTCGAGACCGCTGTCGTCAAGAACCAGAAGATGCGCGAGGCCGGCTTCCACGTTCCCGAGACTTTCGAGCAGCTTCCCCAGACTCTCGAGAAGGTCTACAAGGACCTCGTTGCCAACGGCACCATTGTCCCTGCTCCCGAACCCGTCGTCCCCAAAATCCCCATGGACTACTCATGGGCTCAGGAGCTCGGTCTCATCCGTAAGCCTGCCGCTTTCATCTCCACTATTTCTGATGACCGTGGCCAGGAGCTTTTGTACGCTGGTATGCCCATCTCGGATGTCTTCAAGGAGGACATTGGTATCGGTGGTGTCATGTCTCTGCTTTGGTTCCGTCGTCGTCTCCCCGACTACGCCTCCAAGTTCCTTGAGATGGTCCTCATGCTTACTGCCGACCACGGTCCCGCTGTCTCTGGTGCCATGAACACCATCATCACCACCCGTGCCGGTAAGGACCTGATCTCTTCTCTGGTCGCTGGTCTTTTGACCATTGGTTCTCGCTTCGGTGGTGCCCTTGACGGTGCCGCTGTTGAGTTCACCACTGCCTTTGACAAGGGTCTGTCTCCCCGTGACTTCGTCGACGGCATGCGCAAGGCCAACAAGCTCATTCCCGGTATTGGTCACCGCATCAAGTCCCGCAACAACCCCGATCTCCGTGTCGAGCTGGTCAAGGACTACGTCAAGGCCAACTTCCCCACTCACAAGCTTCTTGACTACGCTCTGGCCGTTGAGACTGTCACCACGTCCAAGAAGGACAACCTGATCTTGAACGTTGATGGTTGCATTGCTGTCTGCTTCGTTGATCTTCTGCGCAACTGCGGTGCTTTCTCTCCTGAGGAGGCTGAGGACTACATGAAGATGGGTGTCCTTAACGGTCTCTTCGTCCTGGGTCGCTCCATTGGTCTTATTGCCCACTACCTGGATCAGAAGCGTCTGCGTACTGGTCTTTACCGTCACCCTTGGGACGACATCACCTACCTGCTGCCCAAGCTTTCTACCGGTCCTCCTGGTGCCGAGGGCAGAGTGGAAGTGTCGCTTTAAGGGGTTATGGGCTAAGACGCTGGGCTACCGGTTCCATCACAAGGCTGGAAATATGTGGCTGAGACGACAAGGCTGAGGTTGTTGATAAAACGGAAAAGGGGAGTTTGCACGTGCTTATGGTGACGTGATTTATGATGGGTTTTTCTTTGTTTCCTTTTGTTTGTAGTATTCTCATTGTTTTTTTTTGGTTTGTGTGGAGTTTTGGGGTTTTGTGCCAGTTGCCGAAACCGCAATAGTGATGCTCTTGGAGAAACGAGGGTATTGAATGTTAATTGAACCTTTTTCGACAATGTTTTGAGTTTATCGTGTGCATTTGTATGATGTTGTTGTATTCTTTAATGTCTAGCTGAACAGCGCGAAGTATCAATACGAAGTGTATTTTGTATGATGTTGTAGAGTTGTAGTTGAAATGCTTAGTCATGAGGTATGGTTGATGTGTGTAACTGTAAAGTGGAGTAGCGTGGGAAGCTGGGGTGGTTTCGCTGGACCCACTTTTTGATTTTGACGAAGGGTCGGAAGACTGACGACATAATTGATGATTTGCGACAAGTGACGAGAAACGACAAGGACACTGGACACTGGACACGAGATTTCATTGGTGAGTAAACATTTGATTGAGGCGACAATGAAGAAATCCTAATTAGTTATTGTTTCGTTGGAATAGTTGACGAAGCTAAAGCCATAGAAGCCCGTCACAACAACGAAAGCCCGACAAAGACTTGGCCATCCACAACAACATAATCCGGTCCCCCAATTATCCGACGCAATCATGTCCTTCTTCCAAATCACTCTCAAGCGGTCAGCGATCGGTCTGCCAAAGCGGACACACGGCGTGCTGATGGCGCTAGGTCTGCGCAAGCGTGAGCAGGTGGTGTTTCACCCGGTGCGGTCAGAGTTTGTTGGTATGATTATGAAGGTTAAGGAGTTGGTGGAGGTTAAGGAGGTTCCGAAATCGTTGACTAGAGCCGAGGTTAAGGCGGGACGGACGCCGGATACGGGGTTTGAGAAGATGGGGAATGTTAGAGAGCGGGTGGAGGTTTAGACGGGTTTGAAGAGTCGGTCGACGGTTCTTGTATGATTATGTTTGTAATGCGGGGATATTATGGGTTGTTCTATTCAGTGTGCGGTGTATGCTCCATCCAGACTGAGAAATCAAATCAAGTCAAAACAAAGCAAAAGGATAAAAAAAAAACTACAAAACAATGGTCTCTCCTGTATGCTACATCTGTCTACATGTTTCCAAGCTTGGCCTCGTCGACGTATTCCTGATCCGGCGACTCGTACGTCTTGACAAAGTACTTGGTAGCGTGGCGACCTAACCATACGGAGAACTTGGAAAGTTCCTCACGGAGACGCGCTACGGATTGGAGGTCCATGTTGGTTTGGGCTACGAGTTCGGGGAGAGATACTAGAGATTGTTAGTGTTGGTTTATGATGAAGACTGTGAAAAGACTTACCCAGAAGACGAGCGAGATGTTCGGCACCATATGTGTCGCAAGGTCCGGAATGTTTCTCTTTGCCAGACTCCCAAAGTTTGACCATGTCATGGTACTGTGGTCTCTCGAATCTACTCAAGTAGTTAGCAACTATCCCAAGCAGTGCCCTCAAGGAAACTCACCTATAAAGCAAAATCTTCCCCAAAGCCTTTTCAAAATATTCACGTAAGCCCGCAACAACCTCATGCAAGATATCCCAACTCGCACTCTGCGGCGCACGAATCTTCTTCTCCTCCTCCAAATAATCCGCTAGAATTTCCGAAACAGGATGTGGATGCGGCATAGGAACCAACATACTATTCTTGGTAACATTCTCCCAGTCGTCCACCAACAACGCCTTCACATGATCAGCAATCGGCAACTGAATAGCCGGCCGCGCATGAAACGCGTCTTCCTGCTCCAAATCATAATCCCGTGCCCGTCTAGGACCCCGTCCTGTATGTCCCGTAATTCTCTCTTCTGACCCTCTTGCCGCCGAGTCGCCACGTCCCGCCTTTCTCCCGGCAGTCTTGGTCGCAGAAGCGGCGGCAGCGCCGCCTGATGCGCCAGCTGAAGCGGGTCCCTTGGTGTGGTTCTTCACTTGGGCGAGAAGCTTGGCGGCTAGCTCTTTGTTTTCGTCGGTAAATTTGCGCATGCGGTCGCTGGTTACCCAGTCGTCCCAGGTGTTTTTCCAGCCTTTGTAGTGGATTTTGAATTCCCAGCCGTCGATGTTGTTGGCGGTTGTGATGGGGACTTTCTTGACTTCAAGGACCTTGGCTTCGTAGAGCATCTCGTGGTGAAAGCAGAGAACTCTTTCATCTTTGGTGAAGGGGGGGACGGAATTGCGTGATGGGGCCATTTTGAGTGAAACTTGGGATGATGAAATAGAGAATGAAAGGAGAGAAGGGAATAAGGTGGTGACGTCTTGTCCACTAGACAAAAACAGATTTGAAAAGAAAGTTCCTACTCAGAAAAGGTCAGTATAAAGTCTCTCAACTCATCACCCACACAAACTTACAAAATGAAATTCAACAAAGTCAAAACTACTCTAGATACCAAGAACCCTCTACAATGTAGGCCGTGAATGTGAATTATAATAAAATACTTGCTGTAGTCATTCAATCCCTTATGGCAACGAAACTTTACTCGTATGTTCCTGCCTTTTGCGTCGTCGTTTGCTTAGGAAAGACAAGTCCGGGAACTATCATAGAGTGGGTTAAGATATTAGGGTATTACGGTGCGCGATCAAGTTTGCACTGTCTTTGGGGGTGTCAATTGTGGGGGTTGACGACGGGAAAGAAGAGAGTAAACATATAATACTACAAGTTCAAATTGTAGGTTCAAAATTTGAAGTTTTAACCTTCTTTCAGACCAATCTGACAACCATTGGCCTCAAAATATGCATGTGGTTGTCGTTTGTCGTGACCCTTCCGCACTGTCCACACGCGACGCGCCACTTCGTCATATACTTTTGACCCATTCCATGCGACTTCACGTTTCACGACACCCTTTTAATGAGTGATTGATAGGGTTACTTCACGAACCACCACTCATCAACATTAACTCATGAATACACACTACTATTTGATACTTTCTTTACTTATTACTACTACCCACCATCTCACTCAAAATGTCCACGGAAGAAAGAATCCTCACCAAATATCTCGTGACTCCGGCACCCCTTCCGTCTATAATTTCTCTTCAAGACTTCATTCTCCTCTTTCCTAAAGCCCATCAGTCATCACCACATATCCGGACTCTTTACCATGACTTACAAGAGCAACGCGCAAGTCTATTAGCCACCGTTGCTGCAAATATCTCTGCTGAAGTTGCCGAAGGAAAGGACCTCCGGAGGGCCGTGGCTAAACAGAGAAGAGCACTCGAGAAAGAAGAGGGAGACGACGAGATTGCAGTAGAACAGGCGGTATGTAATTCTCAAACAATATATACATATC
Organism: Huntiella bhutanensis; assembly: GCA_002018275.1. NCBI lineage: Eukaryota > Fungi > Ascomycota > Sordariomycetes > Microascales > Ceratocystidaceae > Huntiella > Huntiella bhutanensis. The sequence continues at coordinate 104,786 of MJMS01000086.1, forward strand.
ACAAAGCTGACCCGAATTTCTAGCTTGCTGGAGCCAATGGTGACAATCGTGCATTACATACCGCAGAGACTCTCCTGCCAGCAATGGAATCAGCCGTAGAAGCAATGGAAGCGGAAATAAGAGAACTGGAAAAGTTACAGGCATCACTGCTCGAGAGCGCACAAATGTCTATCGGTAGTCTCAGTGACCTCCGGTACGGTAAACTCGCAAACAGTGACTTACCCGAAGAAGTCATGGACAGTCTAAAAGCCGTGGAAGAAACATGCAAGAATAAGTAGCTAGCACATGGACACCACTAGAAAGGATCACAGAACTTTGATATCGGAAAACGGCTGTATTGACCATATCCTCCCATATAAAAAACCACAAGATACAAAAACCCAGAATGTGACGCCGCATCGCCTCTACAAGAGTATCCCCCAAGTAAAAGAGCCATTATAAGAACAAGAAAAACGGATGACAAAGACAAAAACACACAACACCAGTGAAAAAAATCCCAAAACAAAAAACAAACTATGAGGGGCCCAATAAGCACAGGGACTACCGCAAAGGAAATGATGAACAATGCCGACGAGACTCGAGATCTCGTCACCAAACTATGTGCCCGAAATAAAGGTGGAAGAAATGATGAAAAATGTGCGTGACGGTGGGTTTTTTATGAAATCGTAACAAGTAACCAAGCTTGGTCATCAGCCGTTTAGTTGGCAGCGGCGGGGGCAGCAGGAGCGGCGGCATCGGGCATGCGACGGTTACTATAGAGACAAAATTGTTAGAACCTAGATGACGAATAAAGTACAAGCTGTGAAGAACTTACACAAGGTAACGCGTAGCAAAAGAGATAACGAGCATGAAAGCCCACTGAGGAACCTGACCGAAAGCGGTCAAGACCTGAGCAGCGGGAAGAAGAAGGTTGTTCTGAGCCAACCAGCCGTCAAAGGGGTGCATGACACCGTCGACCGTCATCCACTTGTGCGAACCAAGCTGCTCAAGAGCAAGGAGATCATCCACAGACACAGTGGTAAGGTTAAGACGACGCGCGTGGATCTCAATAGGAGCAGGAGGGGGAAGCATGTCGAAGGACCAGATGCCACCGGGAGAGGCGCTCAGAGCACTGCAGAGAATAGGTTCGTCGTCGCAGTTGACAATGGCAGTGTGAGGAGCGGAAGCGCTCTTGGCAAATTGAGCGGCGGTCTCGTTGAAGACACCCTCGGCGTGAGCGCAGACACCTATATTCGCAATACTGTTAAAATGGATTCTTGGTGTTCAAACGAAACGGAAAAACTTACCACCGCAAGTCTTGTTACCACCAGTAACGAAAACCCACCACTGCTCAGGAATAGTAGCTTCAGCCTCAACTGGCTCGTACAAAGTCTCCTGCCAGTTCTCCAAAGTCAAAGGCTCAAGAACCTTCTTGTTCAGCACCTCAACCACAGGCTCCTCAACAACGGCGGCAGTAGTTTCAGGAACAGCGGCGACAGCAGCGCTCTTGAAGTTGCCCATGACCTCACCGACCTTGGCCTGGAGGTTATCGAAGAAGGAAGCCTGGGCAAGAGCCGGCAGGGCAGCAAGAACCATCGAGGAGCGCATTGTGAAAGTGACGTGTTGTGATTAAACGACGAGAATGTTGATAGAGTGATACACACAAAGTTGCGTCGGGTAATTGGCGATAGTAAAGTCTAAAAGACAAAGACAACAAATCGAATGGTTAGCTTGAAAGCGGCTGGAGAAGAAAAAAAAGAAAGGAAAAAAGGAAAAAGAAGATATGCGCGTGGTTTAATGGCAGCGGAGGAAAAAACTAGCGAGCCAATTCCACGACGGCATATAGAAATTGAGCAACGATGCACACACACACACACACACGAGAAGCACAGGCATTTACTGTTGCTGTAGAACAGGGGACTTTGCGAGGAGTCCAAGTAAACAAGCGAAAAGAAGGAGACCAGTTCAAGGAATGCTTTTGCCTGGACTTGTTGTTGATGGGACACGAGCTAAGCTAGCACAAGATGAGGGGGAGAAAGACAGTACTGAATCTGTACAGAGATGACTTACCAGATGATGATTTTGATTTGAATGAATATCGAGATGTGTGTAAGGTTTAAATCGAAGAATAGAGTAGATGGTTCGTTGTATTATTCAAATGTGTTCAGTATCGATATGTGGCGATATGTACAAAACTGGGCACCCTATTTCGCCCGTTACAAACCCTATATTGAAAATAATATCAAAACGGTAATTTCGCTGACAACCAACGGTCTACAAGTCCAAATTCAGCATTACAGTTACTTCCGACATCTCTTTACATCGAACTTCCTTCCTTCTGTCGCCACAATCTGCAATGAAGTACCTTACAGCGCGCAGCCAGGGTTAAACTCTCTGCAATCACTTTATTCTCTTTGGTTATGTCTCTTCCTCCTTCGTCACCTGACCGTACCATGAAGACATCACCAATGTGCATTTGTTGTGTAAACCTCCTTCCTGCCTGCTTGCCAAACATCTAAACCAATCGCAATCTCGCAAACTGGTCAGTGAAATTAATCCCATCTTATCCAGGGGCAACACAATACCATCGCTGCTATGCTTGCCTGGCCACAACCGTGAACGATGATTGGTTAAAGCTTGATTCCTCGTGAGGGGTCAAAGCTCTCCAGCCGCCACCAGCCGTTGCCATGGCAGTTTCCTAATTAGGAACTTGTCACGCCACATGTTGTTTATAAACCCTTGTATGACTGTGGCGTCGTTGGAACGCGACAATCGCCAGGGTTTGGTCTGGATGTATCGCGTTGTATGGGTTTCAATGACGACGAGTCGTAAAAAGAATATCAACATCAATTACCCCACATAACAACAAAAACATGGTAGGTTTTATATCCAATTGATAGCTTGTATTTTAGGAATCATGCTGACTATCTAATTTTCACAAAAAAGGTCAAGCCACGAGCGCGACCGCCGGTCCCGCGATCCAGAGGCAATACTGACGCCGAAACCTCAAATACACCTGCGAAACCGACCAAGAAACCCGGTAGATCCCGAAAAGCTAGTATAAGGTCTACATCCCGATCTCCTACCGCCAAGATCAGACGATCACCAAGGAGCCGTAAACAAGCCCAAGCAACAGAGACCAACGGCGAATCATCTACTTCCGCGCCAATAAAGCGCAAGCCTACTCGGAAAGCCAAAGGAAAACAACCAGTTGCACAGGATGAACTGGACAGTGGCGAACAAGATCAATCTACAGTATCTGTATCTTCAAGCAAGGGTGCAAAAAGAGGAAAGAAGCGGAGGCAAGGGGGTGATGAAGATCCACTTGGAGAGGAACAAGAAATGGGAGCACCGTCACGACCAAAACGTGCTCGTAAAGCTAGAGTGTCATCAAGGACCCTTCGTGAAGCTACAGAACCTGACGATGGTCCATCACGAGGGCGAGATCGGGCTGATGATGATGACCAGCCCGAGTCCGAGTTTGAGGATTCGATGACGAAAGGTCCATCAAAAAGTAAACGCCGGAAATCAGCAGATGCAGATGTTTCACAGTTATCAACAGCATCCTCCAATCGCCGTCGCTCCGGACAATCTATAGATGCAGATAACTCCATGCTGGGCGAACCTGTGATCTCTGCCAACATCCCACACATTGCCCCACGTATCAAGCGCATTCCACAATCCGTCATGACCAGCAAATGGACGCCACTTAATACCACATCACGAACGGCTATCGCATCAATCCTCCATCTTGCCTCTCAGCCCGCTCTCTCAATGACGGGTACCAACGAATTCCGGCATCGCGCAGGCGCCGTCGCTATTCGTGCCGTTTCAAAACGAATAATTAATCAACTTAATCGTGGGCTTCCATTCCCACCAGCCTCTGTGGGTGGTGTCCCTACCCACCCTAGTGGACGATCACGAATTACGAAAGACTCGGACGGTGGAAGGGCAGATGAGTTGCACTTTGATAAAGTAGCTGGAAGTGTAAAGATACTTGAGGGTGGTTTGGATAGTCTCCTTCATTCTGTTGCACTTTTGGAGCGCGAGAAGGAAACCATCATTGCACAGATTGAAAAGGAGAAAAAGGCCGTTAGTACGCTTGAAGCTGCTGCTAAAAAGGAAGCCAACATGTGGAAGGAATCTCTCCGTAAGGCACATGTGCTTGCACCTGGCGAAAAGCTTAACTCTACTACTAAAGACGAAGTTCGTCTCTCGACATTCAAGCCTGCTACTGACGCGAGCTTGATAAATCCCTTCTCTAATCTTGCCAATATCACACCTGAAGATAATGAGCCCGAAGACGTCGAAATTCGTGATTTGGCTCGTCAGGTTTCTAGTCACATGGAAAGTATTGGGAACAATATGAACCAAATCGATGGTGTCATCCCCCAAATTGGAAAAACTCGGGCAGCATTACAAGCCGTCCTAGGTAAAGCCTTGAGCGAGGAAGTCATGGCTGGAGTTCTTTTAGGTTAGCTCTAAGGACTCGTAATTATTCGTGTAACGTTGTATGCTTTTGTTAAACAGAATTAGGGAATAACAGGACCAGTTACTATTACTTTAAGCAATAATATTCACATTTAATACAATAAGATAGGCCGGAAGTTAGAGGTGGGGTATGAGACACTCCGCATTTTTTGGAAGACGGGGCTGAGGCCGACTTTAACATATGTACCCGGAGCATTAGCGCACGCCGACATCTCCCAAGTCTAGATGGACAAGCTGGAGGCTGGCCAGTCTGAGGCTCTACGCGTATACACCGGTGCTCAAAATAGTACGCCTCTACCCCGCCTTCGCATTGAAGCTGCTTGTGAACCACTGCAGGAATATTGGTTCACCGCGCTGCCCGTAGCGAGGCCCGGCTTATGGAATCCCCCGCGTGGACGTCAGTTTGTGCGAGCAACCGGTGCTTTACTCGAAGAACCCTTTCCTTAGTCAGAATAACAGCGCAAGGTTAATGTTCCCAGGTTTGTGGAAGATGAAAGAGAGAGGAGGTGGATGTTGGAGCGGAGGAGCGCCGGGCATGAGAGAGTTGATGCTCTTTTCAGAGATCCTGGCCGAGAAGCGTGGATGGACTGGCAATGGAGACGAGTGAGAAAGATACGGAAG
>MJMS01000087.1:0-83958 GCA_002018275.1 Huntiella bhutanensis
TTCAGGTAGACGTAAAAGAATACAACAACAACAACAACAAAGTTTTCAATGCACTGTGTATCTCGTAAATTGCGACTGTTACACCGTGTCAATTGTCTTCCCAGGACTGTATTGTTTTCAACCCTATTTGTGAACCTCATGTAACCCCAATTTTCAGGCTCCTAAGAGTCGGGACAGTTTACTGCTAGGGATAATTACTAGTTGATGTCTTTTAATGTGATCGACGTTAGTTGAGTTGTTGGGATGTCACGTTTGTGTCCTGTTTTAGAATGTTACACGGGCGTGTTTAGTTACGATTGTTGTTCCATTAGTACTTCTCCAGTATGTTACCGCAAAGAATTAGTGATTCCATGTGCTGTTTCTCGTCGTGCCTGTCTTGGTTTTATTTTTGGGAATTCCCTGGTAGGTCTTGTAGAGTGGATTCCCCCGGTAGGTATTGACTTCCAAGCGAAGCATGTAAACACACTCTTGGCTACAACACCCATCACCGTCAGCCTACGCGCTAGTCAAAGTTTACCCAAGCTTATTACCATTTTGGGACAGTGTTGTGTAAGGTCATAGCTAGGAATATCATAAGATACCCCTAGTCTCACACGTATGTAGATGAACTGTACATTATCCCTAACTCTTGTTGGCGTGACGAGTGTTTTGAGTCCATATTCCATTGGGTGTCATAGCCAATAGCATCTAGATACCATCTATCGCCTTCTATAGACCTCTCTTTAAGTCTTCCTAAGGCTTCTCTACTATTCAGTTGGTTTACGGGCGTCTATAGTCTAATGTGATTTAAAGGTTCATGAGCTGATATAAATAATAGCATGGCTTCCTCATATTGTATTCAAGTCTGTAGTTATTCCGACTAGTTCTTGTATTTACCTAGTAGTTGATATAGGTAGTCTTTATAGCCAAGTCCTGTAGAAAACATGACATCATTCACATAGACTCATTACCTATGCTGTGAGCTTCTTTCTTAAAAATCTCAGGTCTTAGTATCTCTTCAACTTTCTCTGGCTTTCTTTTTTTGATGCCTTTACCTCCTTCCTTTTAATTGTGTTGTTGGTTGTCTCCATGCTTGACAGTTACTTGTCTACCCAGCGACTGCCTGATGTGTTATTGTATCGTGTTTACAAACTTCATGTGTTCAGGCAGTTCACTCATTCTTCGTCATCCTGATTCTTGATGCCTATGTTAACTGAGTCTGGATGACATCGTGTGCCTCTTAGTCTATTTCCCATATCAGATCGCGAGACAATAGCCCAATATTTCATTTTTTGGTGGGTTTGTGGTTATCATTTTGCATTTGTGGGTTGTTGTGGTTTAGGAATACTTCCTTGGTTTCCAGCTCTGCGGACAAGTCATTTTTCTACTTCTTCTTTTTCGCCTTACTACTATCGCCAATTCACCTCCATCCTCTCAATTGCTTTTTTTAAATCATTCCCATCGACAATTCGATCTTTTCATCGCTCGCTCGTATAGCTCTTCGCAATGGTACCGTCGTACCCGCCTGGTTTTACCCGTCCTTTGGACAAGTCGCCCCCGGGTCTCCGTCGTTGTCCCTACGCGGGAATGCACTCAACTAGATCCGCGATGCCACACTTTCAAAACTATCAACAAAACGCAACCGCAGCTGGCAATGTAGGAGCTACGGGACCCGTTCAACCTCGCCTGTTGCCTTTGGGCGTGACTCTTCCTTCGCACGCTAACCACTCTGCTGTGCAGTGGAACACCTATGCCAACGTTACGCCATACGTGCCCCGTCCTCCTCATCCGTACGGTGCTATTGGTGATCACCTAGAGCCGAAGGCAGGTGTTGAAATGGCTAAAAATACGGTCAAGCCGCGGGCTGGGTTTTACGATCCGACCCAGACGCTTAGCAATGTACAATCCCATCGCCAGACCCAGTCGTACCCACACCTAGAGGCGTATCAGCAGCGGCAATCGCAACCTCAGGTTCATTCGTACCACCAGGGTTGGCTGCCATCTGAATTTCAATGGCCACAAGCCAGACTCCAGTCGCAGTCTCAGCTTCAGTCGCAGTACCAGCTTCAGTCCCAGCTTCAGTCCCAGACCCAACTCCAGTCACGGCCTCAGCTGCAATCCCAGACCCAGCTCCAATCCCAGACCCAGCTCCAATCCCAGACCCAGCTTCAGTCTCAGGCCAGGTTTCCATCCCAGCTTCAATCGTCTGCACAGATTCAGGCCCAAGCCCAGATCCAGTTGCAAAATCAGCTTCGGTCCAATGGGCAGTTTCGGCCGTACCCGCGCCTTCCATCTCTAGTTCAGGCTCAGATGAACTCCCAGCTTCAAGCGGATCAGCAGTTCCAACCGGGCCAGCAACCTCAGTCCAGTCAACAATTTGAGGTGCACCAACAACTTCAATTCCGGCCCCAGGCTCAAATGGACTTCCAACGTCAGCGGTCTCTAGTGGCCCAACTTCAGTTTGAAGCGATGAGGCATCACCAGGCTCATGTCCAGCGTGACCACTCGTACACGCTTGTCGACGACTCTGGGGCTTCATCTCCTGCCACTTCGCCTATGGCCTCTCATGTTGGTCATCGTGTATCTCCTGAGGTTCCGGTTCAGTTTTCGACTCCTCTGCATCAATCCGCCGTTACTGAACGGACAAATGCCACCCAACCATTTTCTTCCCGACTTGTTGGTGTGCCAATGAACAACTCATCCCAGCTCCTGAGGCTTTCGACCCCCAGGCAGCAGCAGCTTTTTCCTCCTACTGAAGTCGTAACTCAAACTCCGGCTTCCTTTGCCCCGACTTCTGAGGCCCCACGTACCACCATTAGGGCTCCTCCTGGGCTACCGATGCCTCTTCCGTCGTACCCGTCTCGGCTTAACCCTTACTCGGTACTGTCTCCTCCTACGCCTGCACGTCCTCTTGGTCGCCCGGCTGGAACTGGAATTCCCCTTCTGGTTCCCCCCTTTTATGGTAACTCAAGTGCTTGGATCAAGCGCCAGAATGAGCTCAACGCCTCAATGGAGGAGAAGCCCCGTTCTCCGTTGCCCTTTGAAGGTCTAAACGTTCCTATTTCTCTCTACCCTGGACATTTTGTAGCTCAGCATAAGTATATTGTGGATGCACTAGCCTTGGTTTGTGCCGAAATGCATCGTCAGAACGACTACACGCGTGAGTCCTTTGGTCACGACGACTTTTTCTATCTAATGATGGACTTGAAGATCGGTCCTATTGGTTTCAGATTGTTGGCAGAGAAGGAAGGTTATAAAGAAGTGGTCCGGGAGAGTGCTTTGGACTTGGTGTTCGGTATGCCGAAGGAACATTTGGGAATATTGCGTAAACGGGGTAACTAAATGGTTTTAGCAGAGTATATTCCAGGAAGGTGTCAACCTAGGATGCCTTGATAAAGTACACTAATCTAACTGCGTTTTGCCACCCCCGTCGAAATATAAAGTGTGTAGTATGTTTAACCAGAGTGAATCTCAGTAGAGAGTCGCTAATCTATTGACCTAGCCAGCTAGTAGCTCAGAAGCTCCTTTGGGTGTCAGTTCATATCACCATCATCATGACTCATGTGACATCATGGCTATAAGTAGTACATGATACCGAATTTCCCTAATATAGACATGCCGTTTTAGGAAGCTCTCTGATACGACGTGACCAAAAGTGACGAGGGATGATATCTACAAGGCTAAATGGTCTATTCTTGACCGAGCCCAAACATGTATAAATACATACCTTCCTCGCCCAAAGGTTGAGACAATTCCCCTTCTCTATATCATCCACTAAATGACCAACTAACCCTACTGAATAGATACATCTGTAAGTTCTTCTTTCCCATCCGCCGGAGTCTCCAACTAACATATTTCCAGCACCACCATCTATCGATCCCATGAACCGATTCAACTACTCTAGTTAAATCTTTTCCGGAGCTATTCAACATCCATCATGATCTATTAATCACGTTACTTGGGGCTTCACTAGCTTGTGGAGCCCCCATCTATTCATCCATTTCATGAGCATGAGTTAGATAACCCCTCTATAATATATATAAACTTTCAGGCCTGAATCTCTATGAACCAGTGAATCGATGTACATGTACGAATAGTAGCGGCTTTGGATCTGCTTGCGGGTGGTAGGCGAGGCACTCGTGATATTCCGCCCAGTGTCTTCAGAGCAAGTCTCACCCTAAGGAGCGAGTGCCTCGCCCACCACCCGCAAGCAGATCCAAAGCCGCTACTATTCGTACAGCATACAAAAGTGCACAATCCTCTTCCTTTATACATACAACCCCAAAACATGTAAAAAAGCAAAAAGAGGACCCGTAGGTAAGGTTCGAGTATCCAGTTGAACTGGAGCATCGGGAATTGAGCCCAATGCGGGGGTCGAACCCGCAGCCTTGAGATTAAGAGTCTCACGCTCTACCGATTGAGCTAACCGGGCGTTGACGGGGGTCCTTGTTGAAATAGTGGGTGTAATCGGCGATAATGGCCGGAACATCCGGCTTCGGGCCCGGAGGCCGGTCCGGGTTCTTCGGAATGTCGCCGGTGTCGTCGGTTTATATGGGTATAGGTCTAACTTAGGTGATGTGTCAATAGAACTTGTGGTTCATGATATACGAAAGATATTTGGTTGGAATCTGGGAAGAATCAACCTCTAATCGTGGATGTAAATACAAGTCTGCCATTTTTTTCACCAGAATGCACGGTCATTATCAAGGTTTTTTTTTCACACTCTTATAAAACTACACCAAAAACGGTATGGTCATTGGTAGGGTTAACCAACGAAGGTCCATGTAACACAAAATCCAAACAAAAAGCGCCACATTTCCGCGCCACATATCAACGCGCTATAATGTGGCGGGCGCGCAAGATAGCCATGAATTTGTGAAGCTTGCTTTGGTTTATTGAGGAGCGATCTATAAGCAAGGTGCTTTTCATCCATCATCGGTGCTTTTTTGATTTTGTTTCACTCGCAGTTTTCCATTGGGATTGTTTGTGCAGGGAGGCACTCTTTTCCTTTCATCTTTGTTGAAATAGATTCAGTAACCGACGACTCACGGCGATTCACCGCGGTAGCTGACGGACGCAACGCTCAAGAATTAGAGTGAATTGGTCGTCGTCATTCTCATATACCCCCGGCCTATCGATTTCCAAGGCCCCCGACACTCGACATAATCCATCTTGACACCCCGCACCCCGCCAAAATGGATAAGTCTCTTCAACCACAGGCGTTCGTATCGTCTTTCGGTACGCGCTTGCGCATGTACAACAATATCCTCCTCACCCCGTCTATCCAGTCCGGTCCTACCGCCGGAGGCTCCTCCTCGCGCATAACCAAGCGTGGCACCACGATGATCAACTATGCCGAAGATGGCTACGACGATGTCTTCGAGGATGAAGCCGATAACCCGCGCCGCAGAAACAACGGCTTTCGCTCCGCTAGACTTGCCGCGCAACAGGAGGATACCAGCGCGGCTGCGGCTGCGAAGCAGGATTGGTTGGATAAGGTGGGCAAGGAGACTGATCGGCCTGTTGATGTGCAGCCGGTGTGGCGCGAATGGACGCGGTTTCGCACGGTGAGAACAGACCAGCAGAATGCCTCACAGGCGGCGTTACCGTTGACTTTGATTCCTATCCGGATTGATGTTGACGTGCCGTCGTTTACGCCGGATCGGGCTTTCCCGGTTACGCCGGCTATGGCGAGTAAATTGGATATGTCAAAGCCTCAGTTTCGGCCGTCGGATCCTACGGCTCCATACAAGCTTCGGGATTTCTTCCTGTGGAATTTGCATGAAACGTTGATTACCACGGATAAATTCGCCCAGACGTTGGTGTCAGACTTGGATTTGAATGTGGGACCCAAGTTAGTGGCAGAAATCAGTCGGCAGATTCGCACACAGCTTGAGGAGTACGCCGGAGTCGCTTTACACCCTCTATTCCGGTCCCAACAGAACGGCACTGGCCAGCAAACTCCCGCGATAGAAGGACAAGAACAACCCAAACCCACAGTCACAGCAACGGCCGCCATGATTGGCCCCGATGACGACGAATATAACCCAGACGACACTTATCGCTGCATTATTTCAATCTCGTTGATATTGTCAACGGTATTGTATACTGATCGCTTTGAGTGGTCCCTTTCGCACCCACCAGGCACGGCCGAACTATTCGCCAAACAAACCTGCGCTGACCTCGGTCTTGCCGGTGAATGGGTGCCCGCGCTAACCCACGCCATCTACGAAGCCACCCTCAAACTCAAAAAAGAAGCCTGCGAATCCGGCGGCTGGGGTGCCCAAGCCCACGCCAATGACACCGTTCCGGGGGCTACAGCCGGATGGCGTTTCGAACCAGACCACTACGCTGAGGCCTGGGAGCCACGTATCGAGCACCTTACCAAAGAGGAAATTGAGAAGCGTGAGGGCGATAGAGAGAGACAACTGCGGAGATTGCGTCGGGAAACGGCGCGGTTCAGTAATAACACGGGGTCGGGGATGGCGGTGGCGTTTAATGGGTTTGGAGCGGTGGTTGATGCGACTGAAGAGAGAATGGGACGTGGTGAGCGTAGAAAGACGAAGAGACGCTTGGGTAGAAGTGTTTCCCCTGGGAGAGGCACACCGGAAGGTGGTTATGCATTGGCGATGACGGACCAGGAAAGAGCGACGTGGAGATGTTCCCACTGTAAGGTATGGGGCTCAAGTGTCTGGGCTGTCCGGGATGGTCCTGCTGGACCCAAGGTAAGTTTCTTTTCTTATCAACCACATAGGAGAATCAAGTTACTAACGATACATAGACTCTATGCAACAACTGTGGCCTCTGCTACGAAAGAGACCACGTCTTACCAAGACAGATGCAGAATCTGCATCGTACAGCGGCCCGGGTTTTGTAATGAGGATAATCAGTAGACAGTGTTGGTGGCGTTTTTCGGTTTTTGGGTTCTTTTAGCGGAGTTTGTGTCTTGTTTTTCTTTCTTTCTTTCTTTGGGAAAAGGGTTGAGGGGCGCGTGGTTTGTATGTAAGTAAGTAAGTACAGAGTTACAAGTTAATGTGTCGACTGTCTGATGAATACACTGTTCTTGGGTTCTGGTTGTACAAAGTATGAACGGGTCAATGAGAGTAAGAAGTCTTATAAAACCATGGTGAATGAATACAATTGTAGAAGAGAAGAAAAAAATATACAAAACATGATACAACAACTACAAGTACACTCCTAATCGTACAAAACACCCTGACCCTCGTCTAGTCTACATGCTTAGTCTAATACCAATCTCTCCCACTCTTTTGCATCTCAATGATACGCCACCCGCGAGTTTCGGGGTTATTTACCTCCTCAGGCGTTCTCGTGATACCAATGGCATACGTAACTAACTGCACCTTATCCTCCATACCAGCCGCCAATTCATTCGTCTTCGCATTACGATAGACATGAACCTCCTGTGTCCGGCACGTAATAATGAACACCGGAATCTCACCGGGATCCAACATACGCGCCTTCATGACATCCACATTCCGAATATCCAGGATGCGTCCGTCGGATTTCATCCCCATGGTAAGATACTGCTTCGTAACCGCCTCATAAACCGAGAACTGCGCGGCCGAAAGCCACTCTTTCAAAGTAGCTACATCCCCCTTGACATAGGCATCCAGCACCTCGGGGAGGATATAGTCGCGCAGTTCATTCAGGAACGGCTCAATGCGGAAGTTGGCGTCCATTTGCTTGAACTTCTTGATTACCTGGGCTTGTTCGTTTTCGGCAAAGAAGCCGGCGATGGTATCGGTGATGCTTCGGGCGGTGCTGACGATGGCGTTTTCGGATTCGTGGTAGGCTTTGTTCATGTTGAAGAGGCCTTGGACTACGCCGCTGGTGTCGCGGAATTCACGCCAGGCTTCCTTCCATGCGGCGTCTTTATGGAGGGTTACGTTGGTTCCGGCACTGTAGGGTGGATGTTAGCCATGTTCTTGATATACCTTCAAAACGCCAATAAACTTACTCAGGGTTCTCAGTCATGACCTCCTGCGCATGAGGATCCTTGGAAAGTTTCTCAGCACGCCGTCTCCGTCTCTCCTCCTTCTCCACCCACCCACCATATCTCGACGAGCTCCCATCATCAATGACATCCTTAACATTCTTATAAGCCTCCGTTTCACGGATCGGCTTAGTCGCCTTATCAAGAACCTCCCCCGTAGCATTCGCCGCCACTCTAGCGCCCTTAACAACGGGAGTCTCCCACGTCCACTGGGCACCCTTTCCGATGGCCGAAGCGGTACTCTTCAACACCGTCCCGGTAGCCTCTGACACGGCACTGGTAGACTTCTCGTATGCCTCGCGAGCCTTCCGGACTCCCTCACTTTCAGAGAATTCATGGGCCGAGGAGGCTAACGCCTTGGTCGATTCATTCCATTCCTGTGACTTTTGGAATTCCACCTGCATAGTCTCACGGAAGACCTCCCAAGGCGTCTTATCCCCATGTGGCGGCGGCGGCGGCAAATCCTCCTTCTTCTCCTCCTTCTTCTTGCCGTCTTCCTCCTCTCCTTCCTTCTTCTTCTCCTCCTCCGTCTTCTCCTTCTCCTTCTCCTCGCCCTCCTTCTTTTCTTGCGCCGGCTCCTCGGTGGGCTTTTGTCCCGCGGCACGGAGAACGGTGGACTGGTGGAGAGGTCTGGCCGTGGGCAAGCGGATGGTAGAAGCCGTGGCGCGACGGAGCGCTAGGCGCTGGATAACGGCTATTCTGGGGAACATGGCGGCGACGTGGTTTTATGGCGTCGTGGATGTGTAGTGGGGGTTGTCGTGAACAGCGGCGGGGCCACTTGAATTAGGAAATATGGGAGGTTTTCTCTTAAACCCCAGATCTCTCTATCGTGAAGATGATGACTCAGCACCTATGTATGTATGTATAAAAAAAAAGACCCCAAAAAACAACAAACTCAAGTAATTCCCCTCCAAGAAGCCGGATATCAAAGTCCTTAACTTCCCTAGTACACGATAATTCAACCAGCAAAAAAAGAAAAAAAAAACTGCCAAAAATGAACTTTTTTACAGGCCAATTATTCCCAAGCCGAACGTTCTAGCAGGCTTCCTAGCCACTATAAATCCAGGCTTTAAGGAACCCAGGGTTACTTAGTCAGGTTTACCCACAGAATACCCGTCTTCCAGTCCTTTAGCCAAAATTAACGAATTGTACAACGGCCGGTCTGCAACGGCGTCGTCGACTTCCGAATTGACCCGTCCCCGTCCATCTCCACCCGTCGTCTCTTCCACCCGCGAGTTCCTCGCATCTACAAAGATGAACTCCGTCACCAGCGCCTCCCGCGCCCTTCGGCCTCTAGCCTTCCGGGTATCCTCCCGCCCCTTCAGCACCACCATCATCCGCCCCTCCGACGAAAAACCTACCATTCCGGCTCCTCCATCGGCCCCCAAGCCGGTGAAAACACCCTTTGGCGCCCTCAACAGTTTCCTCCCCCTCCACAACCCGGTCGCCGCGCGGCCATCCACTGCCATTCGCAGACCACAAAGAACGAGTCTTGTTCAGGACCTCTTCCAAGTATCCTCGACCTCGCCGAATGTTCCCTTGGTAGATGGTGCCGAGGAGAAACTGGTGGACAAGGATGTGGGAGAGAATGACACTATTGAGCCGTTCCATTTCCATGTTTACTCGCATAAACATAACACGCACATCACGGTCACCCGGCCGAACCGCAAGCCAATTATCACAATGTCGTGTGGAAACATTGGTATTCGCAAGTCACGGCGGAAAATGTTCGATGCGGCGTATCAGTTGACGGCATATGTGTTGGAGAGACTTTATCACCAGGGTTGGCAGCAGAAGATCAACAGATTAGAGGTCATTTTGAAGGGCTTTGGCCAGGGAAGAGAAGCTGCTACTAAGGTTCTGTTGGGGTCGGAAGGAAAGCAGCTTGCCGATAAGATTATTCGGGTATCTGACGATACCAAGATCAAGTTTGGTGGATGCCGGAGCAAGAACCCTCGTCGCATTTAAGGGAGACGGGAGTGTGTACCATTACTGTACTGTATTTATATCTGTTTCTTTTTGTTGGTCCAATTGTGATGGCCGTTATACAAGTTCCTGTTTCTCTAATGGTATTCAAGTGAAAATGACAAATGATGTGTATGAACAAAGGCTGATAAGCCTACAGCAAAGGTCCACCAGGACGGGCTTATGAAGAGAAAGAAAGACTAAATAGATATAAGAAACCCACGAGACCAACGCCATACTCCAAACGCAGACAATTCAAACCCAAAATCCACAAAGAAAAACAATATCTCGACCTCGGAATCTACATTCGTTGAAGGTGAAGCATGCGCGAGTTCTCATCGGCAGACTCGTCGACCTCCAACATGGAGCTTTCGGGAGAAACCCGATCATCTTCTTCATCTTCGTCTTCCTCGTCATCGTCGCCGTCGTCAATAACAGGGACATCCAAACTCATAGCATCATCGGCCTCGAAATCCGGGTTATCCAACCAAGCCCTTGGTACCAAACACGGGAAAACCAAGCCTAATCCCGCCGCGCGATTCAACCATGCCGGCCCCGGACTTCCTGTTAACTTCTCGACGAGATATGCGGTAAAGTGATTACAGTTTTTGGTGAGGATGTTATAGTTTGGACCGAGGAACTTTTGTGAGGCATCGGTTAATACGGCGTCGATTTCGGAGGCACTGGCGAGTGTGAAGCCGTGAAGAATCTCACAGCGGAATGTGCCGCCGGGTGGTAAGGTCTTTGGGTGGGTCCAATATACGCCCGTCATTCCGCGCTTTTGGTGGCCACCGTAGGCATATTCGCGGTTATTAATGACGACACCTGAGTGTAAAAGGGAGGTTCCAAACGTCCAAAGAGCCGAAGATAGACGCCCAGGCTGGAAAGGTGGGGAATTGTGAATGTTAGTCAAGTGTTAGGGTCTAGCGGAATCTGGGGAAACTTGGGACTTACGGGGAGTAAATCGTAGACATGAATGGTGATTTCAGTTTTCTGAAGTGACATTGTTGAGCGATGCGACATTGCTCGTTTTGGGGCTTGTTGTGAAGACATTTTTGGTGTGAAAAGAGGACTTTTGAAGAACAGAAAACGGGAAATAAATGGGACTTGAAAAGAAAGAGCTCAAATGACGGAGGGTGGCGGCTGATCAAGATGTGAAAAAGAACTAAATATGTAGACAGTTGTGGCTTCTAGTTGTGGCCAATGGTTACCGAGTAAACTCCAGAACGGAAGTAAGCAACGCAAGCCAAAGACATGAATAAAAACAGAACCACAATGGCGTTTATTAGGGGGTGATGTTGTTTTTTTCGTAAAGTCGGTAACGAATAGAGGCGATGGTTATTTCTGGCTTTTGTAAATTAAAAAGAGAAAATGAATTGCTGTGTTGACGTCGGGGTATGTTGTTTAACACCTTGAACCAGAATCAGAGCTAGATAAAGAAAGAGCCGGGGAACGAAATGTGGTCGGGGGTGCAGTGACGTTTTTGTTGAATACATGTGTACAAGATCTCAGACCTCTGTAAAAGAAAAGAAAGACCTCATCTAGTCTGGGTCAGAGTGACACAAGGGAATGTGAACATTTTGAAATTGACAGACATGTCTGAATGCAGGACAATAAGAACACATGTACGGAATCCTCCTTTGGTGAAAATGTATGTATAGAAAGAGCTCGTCTATTCAGTTTATAATCCTCTCTTCTTATTAGTTATGAGAATAGTGCGATGTTCCCGAACGTGCGGCTACAGACTATCTGCATGGTGTTCCCATAGCTCGCAAGGAGCCGGCGGATTTGGATACTTCAGTATACCATGAAGAGTGGCATTGCTTCGAGAATATGACAATCTCGCAAGATCGTTTCCGTCAGCCAGGCACCGACTTTGACATAACTACTAGGGATACTTATCTCCATGACTCTCGTACCGGAATGGGTTATATCGTTTGGACTGGGTTGAAAGACTACTGTACATCACCAAAAGTTAAATCTAGACCCCATGTCCAGCCAGTTCGGCTCCGCTCGCATGCACATTTCCAACCACTGCTTTTTCACTTTGAATCCGTCCATGTATAAAAATCCATGCACAATACAAGGTCCCAGCCCACCTCTCAGCAAAATAATACCCGATCAAAAACGTCATGATGCATCCAATCTGATCAGGGTATTCTCAACCACGTGACACATCACATGACATCCCAGCTGTCACCACCTGTCAAGATTAAAAGCTCCCCAAGCTCCTCGACCCCACCTTGTATTATCACCAGCCCCGCTAAAGCGGCCCCGCCAACGGTGATAATTTTTCCCTGTCCATCAAAGTCGCGCAATCAGTAAAACGACCCAACCACTCTCCCCGCATCTATTTGATCTTTCATTTCGCCGGTTAGCTCTCATCTTAACAAAATCTTTTCTTCTTCTTCTTTCCTCTTCGGCAGAACTTGACTGTTCTTTGTCGAATTGGTATACACTTATATCACAAAAAAAATCCAAGTGCATTGTCTGTACTGGTACATCCAACTCCTCTTTTTGCATCCTCCGCCACATTGGTAGCTAGCTTTGCCCCACACAGGCTCGGCTGCTACTTTTTTCCCTCCGTCACAATCACTTCTCTCTTTGCTGGTTCTGCCGCGAGTGTGGTTTCACTTTCGCGTTTTGCTATTCGTTCTTCGGTTGGCAGTGCTTCAAAGTGTTCTTTTATTGTCTGTTCTGTTCGTACATACGCAAAGCGCGGCAGTAAATCCAAAATGGCCCCCAAGAAGCCCGTTGTTGAGGAGAAGATCCTTTTGGGTCGTCCCGGTAACAACTTGAAGTCCGGTATTGTAAGTACCTTTGGTTCAGCATCTTCTGTAATCAATGAGCCTTTTATGCTAACCATCATAATCATAGGTTGGTCTCGCCAACGTCGGCAAGTCAACCCTTTTCCAGGGAATCACCAAGTCCAACCTTGGTAACCCGGCTGTATGGTACCTTTCCCTTGCTCTAGATGAGTGATTGGCTCGTATGTAGACGGTAGTGATTCCCCGGCGAATCCTCCAGATACTAGAAGCTATCTCTGCTATAGACCACATCTAGCTAACCCCGCTCGTGTGTCGTTCCACAGAACTTCCCCTACGCCACCATTGAGCCCGAAGAGGCCCGCGTGGTTGTCCCCGATGAGCGTTACGACTGGCTCGTGGAGAAGTACAAGCCCAAGTCTCGCGTTCCCGCCAACTTGACTCTGTACGATATCGCCGGTCTTACCCGCGGTGCCTCCACTGGTGCCGGTCTTGGTAACGCTTTCTTGTCTCACATTCGTGCTGTCGATGGTCTGTTCCAGGTTGTCAGATGCTTCGATGATGCTGAGATTATTCACGTCGAGGGTGACGTTAACCCTGTTCGTGATCTTGAGATTATCTCTGATGAGCTTCGTTTGAAAGATATCGAGTTCGTCGAGAAGGCTCTTGAGAACCAGAAGAAGAAGACCCGTGTTGGTGGTCAGTCTCTGGAGCAGAAGAAGGCTGTCCAGGAGATGCAGACTATTGAGAAGATTCTCAAGTTCCTCCAGGATGGCAATGAGGTCCGCAAGGGTACCTGGGGTCCCAAGGAAGTAAGTTTTTTTATGAAGCCTTTAGATTTAGATTCCCCCCATCCCATGGCGCTGATGAGACGGACCAGAAGGTCCCACTATAAACCCAGCTCTTCGAATTGCAATTGCATTCATGAGACAAACCTATACTCTGAGCCGATCCTCCACAATCACTTTTTTTTCCACAAAAGTCGTCGAAACGGTAACTAACCCACTCGACAGATCGAGGTCATCAACCCCCTCATGCTTCTGACCGCCAAGCCCGTCGTCTACCTCGTCAACCTGTCTGAGCGTGACTACGTCCGTAAGAAGAACAAGCATCTTCCCAAGGTCGCCGAATGGCTCAAGACCAACGCTCCTGGTGACCCCATTGTCCCCATCTCCGTTTCGTACGAGGAGCGTCTTACCCGCTTCGAGACCGAGGAGGAGTCTCTTGCCGAGCAGAAGGCGGTTGGTGCTGAAACTGCCCTTCCCAAGCTCATCGTCATGATGCGCAAGGCTCTTAACCTTGGTTCCTTCTTCACTACTGGTACCGATGAGGTTAGACAATGGACGCTCAGAAATGGGTCCAAGGCTCCTCAGGCTGCTGGTGTCATTCACGGTGACTTTGAGAAGACTTTCATTCAGGCTATTGTTTATAACTTCTCGACTCTTAAGGAACTTGGCGATGAAGCCGAGGTTCGTGCTAAGGGTAAGATTATGACCAAGGGTAAGGACTACATTGTTGAGGACGGTGATATCGTTCTCTTCAAGGCTGGTGCTGCCAAGGGTTAAACTAGCTCTAGTCTTAGTAAAAATGCAATGAATAACGTCCATTTATTTCCAAGTGATTGATGATGATGTAATTAATCTAACGAGTGTGGTGGTGGGTACTTGATAAAATATCCCAATCTATAACTAACAGTAACAACTGTGACGTCCAGCGTCTAACTAATATCTTACACCCCTCTTCCCGATTTCCTTCCTAGTAACCGGATCCTCGGGACCAGCCCACCCCCGCACCCTCTTCGCCTCTCTCTTCTCCGCAATCTGCGGCTTCGGCATCCACCCATCCCGTTCCCGCACCTTCCGTCTCGTCCCATCTACCGGCGCCCCGAAATCCGCAAACCACCCCGGTTCCCCCGGCATACCATCCTGACTAGCCAGCAAGCAGAGGTAATAAAGGCCTAATAATCCCGACATGTGGGCGGTAGAAGCAGCGGAGGTGAGAGACTCGGGGGATAGTTTCTGACGCCAGGGGATAGAGTGGAGTTCTAGATGGCCGAAGAAGGGGGTCTTTTCAACGCCGAGACGGATGAAGGTTATTTCGACTTCGTTGATTATGAAGCCGTAGCGGGTGTGGTTTTCGCGGAGGGCGTGGTGGATGGTGGAGAGCCCGGATAGGAAGGAGATTATGGAGAGGGGGCCTTGTAGGCGTTGAGAGGTGTTGAAGATGGTGAAGGGGAGGATGAGACCGACGGCGTGGGTGTGGAGGGGTGATTTTATTGAGATGAGGTTTTGCGAGTGGCTTATTGTTAGGTTGGTGGTGAGAGACAGGGCGATGGAGAGGGGTTGGAGATTCCGCATGGTTAGAAGGGTTAAGTCCTCTGTGGTGGTGGGATAGCCTGTTTTAGTGGATATGGGCGGGAGAAGGCCGGGGGCGAGTGGGTATAGGAGGTTTTGGAGAACGGGTTGACAGGCTGTTAATGAGGAAAGGGAAAAGGTTGTCCAGGGACGAATCTCCCGGATGTCAAACCAGTAACTCTTCCGTCCGGGCTCTCGACCAATAGGCTTTGTAACATGGAGAATCGAAATGGCAGCCGGTGCGCCGCCTAAATACCCCGCCAACGTGCCTGTCCCTACTGTCACCGGCACCGACACTGGCACCGACAATGGCGCCGGCACCGACACTACCACCGGCTCCGGACTCGAACTAAGCAACACCTCCCAACCCACTCTCCCCATTTCCTTCTCCTTCCTCCTCTTCATCTTAACCACCCCCCGCCCCTTCAACCCCCGTGCTTTCCGTGCCGAACACGGCCCTCTCACCAGATTCAACCTTGGGTCATCCATCACAATATAAGAATCCTGAGCTCGTTGCTTAGGAAGTAACAATGGGCCTAGCGACATGCCATTTTCGGGGGGAACGGGTCTTTGAAGAAGAGGAGGGATATCGAGGTCAAGACTAAGGTCGAGAGGGATTCCGCTGACGAGGAGGGCGGGGACACTTGTGGGTGGGGTTGGGGATGTATTTGGGGTGTTTGTGGAGAGGTCCGGAGGGGACGGGGGCGTTGAGATGGGCGCCGGGAGTGTGAAGGGGAGGCTGGAGAAATTGAGGGGGATGGGGGGGAGGTAGTTTGATGGGAAGAGATATTCCGGTTGATAAATGTGTGGTTCCTGAAATTGTGAATCCGACGAGGTATATACCTCCTCCACCGGAAAAGCACACCACTGAGCAAAAGAATCCATAATAACTATATGTCTGTATACTTAACAACCATCCCACCACCTCCACCTCCATCCCCGACCCTCCCACCATATATATATACAAATTCCACCTCCAATCATAGCCACATCATCCAACCCTCCATCCCATCATCAGCTCCTCAAAAACGACACCTCATAAACGCGTCTTCCAAATCTGGAAATCCCCCATCCAATCAGCTTTCAAAGCCCACCCAAATAGGCATCCTGTATTTTACAAAAAGAAAAACCCGCCAGCCCTACCGGGGCCTCATGCACGTATATAGTCAGGATAATGCATCCCGTTAGGCAGAAATGAGGGACATCACTGGTTGAATGTTTGAATGTCGTGAATTGAGGAAAAAAGATGGGGTAGGAGTGACGCGCCTATGAATGTGGAGGGAGTCATAGAGTCGCCTTGGATAGCCTTGGATATGAAATTCTCCACAATGCATCTTGCAATGCATCTTGCCCAAGGAAAAATACTCACCGCCCATCTTTGAAACATGTCATTTATGGAGTCGCCGGCCTCAAATAACGTTTCAAAACACCCGCTTATTCCGTTCCGCTTTCCGTCTTTCCGGCCCGTCTGGCCTCATTGATCCTTTGTTTCAAAATATGTACAACATGTACATCAAAACCCTAAATTTTGACTCATGACTACATACATACATACTCTAGGCCGCCTCATGCTCATCCCACAAACGGCCTCAACAACACCCGCCCCATGAACCAGCCTCGTAACTCCTACTTACGACGACTCTTCGAACTACCTTCCCCATTCTCATTGCCATCGGCATCCTCCTCCTCATTCTCAGCCGAAGCAATCCTTCCTAAACTCCTCTCCTCAGCAGCCTTAAACTTCTCCTCGTCATTTCTAGACTTCCGGATCCGTCTCAAGGCTCTCTCAAGTCCCTCCAATCTTTCACGTTCCTGGACAACCATACCCCCCACAAATCCCCTAACTGCCTTCCGGACTAGCCGCACGTGAACTTCTTGCCAGCCTGCCAATTCTCCAGCAACAGTCTGCTGACAATGTCTCAACTCTCGCCCCAAGTCAAGTAGTTCGTCACGGCTCTTCAACGCCTTGGCCTCCCGCTCGTCATTATCTCTTTGACGAGCGTCATCGAGAATTCCCAAAGGCCAACGTGTAGCCTTCCCCATGGAGTTGAAATGTCTATCCATGTTCCGTTGAGCCGCACGAATCTTGGTCACTAGTACCGAAGGTCTGTCAAACGCCTTTAGCAAAGCCTCAATCGTGCTTTGCAGTGCCCCGAATGCAGAAAACAACTTCACATTCTCATTCGTCTCACGGGGCACCATGGCCTTGACATAGCATTGGAACGCAGCCTGATGAGCATCAGGTAACCAATAAACTGTAGCAAGGGCCCGTTGAAATATGATGGTCGAGTCACTAAGATCTACACCATTACCATTGTTAGCATCACTCACATACACAACACAAAGTAAACTCCATATGAAAAACTTACCGGCCGCCGCTACAACGAGCCCATTCACCCTCCGCGTAACGCTTCTAGTCCGGTGACTGATGCTGCGGATCTTCTCCCTAGCATGGTCAACAAAGACCTCGACCTCGCGGACATCACGCACCGGCTCAAGCTCTTCTCTAATACGCTCAGCCAATGACTCTGCCTTGGCCCTAGACCGTTCCTCCATCTGCTCCAGCTTCAACTCAGGAACAAGAAAGAACTCCCAAAGCATCTCATGTAGAGATAATGTAGGATGCGCAAGCATCAACTGTAAAAACCAGTGTGCCTTGTGTTGCGTATCATACATCACAGCCCGAGACATCTTTGAGTGAATCTGCAACGCTGGTCTTGCAGCCGAGATAAGCGGGAGCCATGAATAAGCATGCTCAACCGCCAAAAGTCTCTCCAGAGTCTCAAACTCCATGAGACTTCTCTGACAAGTAGTGACCGTATACTTAATAGGTCCATCTACCTTGTCATCTTCATCAAACTTTGGAGCTGCACTCTTCACGACCAATCTGACCGTGCCATCTTCAACAAAGCAGCCACGGACAACTCCAGTATACCGCCCGTCATCTCCTGGTGTCATCCCAAATAACGCCAGTTCATCCAGACGACTCCGTATTTCCTCGTCCTTGGCTAACTCTACCGCCGTCAACCCACGCATCTCACGAGCCGCCACATCCACACGAGCATCGGCGTAAAGGGCTCTAATAAGGTCCAACCGCCCATACTTGCTCGCAACCATGAGCGGCGTAAACGCCCGGTCATTAGTGGCATTCACGTCCACATCACAATGACCAAGAATTCTCTGCGTCATCTCGCAGTCCGTGACAATGTGCAGCAACGTATTGCCTCGCTTATCCACATGATCGTCAACATGAAGTGGGAGACCATCTCCCTGGTACTTTTGTGCAGCGTTTAAACCCGCCGCAACCATTGTCCTGTAATCAGCCTGGTCATACGACCGACAAAGTGCAAACAACGGTGTTTGCCCATTGCCATCTTTCTGATCCCACGCAATCAGGCTAGCCATACGATTAATGTGTTGTGGTGCGTGAATCAAATAATGCCCCAGACTACGCCCATGGATATCCTGCACCGCACAATAATCCTGTACCGTGACATTATCTACCTTGCTGAAAAGGAAATCCAAAATCACATCAGTGATGGCATTAGCGCCCACCTGAATAGCCGCGCTGAGTAACGTGATTCCCTCAATGTCTATGTCCGCAAGAACTACCTTCACTGGAAAGTACGTCGACAGGGAAAATAAATACCGGAGAACCCGGTCATGGCCATTCTGCACAGCCATCATGAGAATTGACCTTCCCATGGAATCATTCGTCTGTGAAACTTTCTCAACTGACGTGTCTCCTTCAATGGCAGAAGAAATAGACCCATCAGCAGTTCCACTAGACTGATATGAATACTCAGATTCACTCTTGTTACACGCAAGGTCCATCACAACATGTTTAACCTTCTTCGCCTTAGGCGCCGTAGCCGCATCCTCCGTAAACGCCTGTTCAAACAGGTCATTATCAACTTCACCATCCCCGTCAATTTCCCCATCGGGACTTCCGAAAATGCCCCCATCTGAATCAGGTAGCCCTGCCTCACCGAGACCATCATCATCATGATCTTCGTCCGGCCCACCACCCGTACTGAAAGGGAAAACATGGCTCAACCCCGTGCCTCCCGAATACGGCTGTCCCGAAAATACAAGAGCCTCAGGAACCTCCGATATCATGGCCGAGGGTCGTCTAGATGGTGCTCTATATCCTAGAGTTCCTCGTGTGGACCCCAACAACTCACTATAAAGTCCATCAACAGTCTGGAACCCACCATTCAACGAACTAGGTTCCAAAATGTCCTGAACACCGCCAACATCTCCCAAACAAACACAATCCCATAACATACGGTTCTTGCGGCTGGCCCTCCGTAGTCCGGTACTATCAATCGACAGATAGGCCAAAACCGCCTCAAACGTACTCAAGGCATACCCCATCTCTCCACTATCAACATCCTCCAGGAACAAGAAATTCCGGATATAAACCAATCTGGCCTGCAAGTTACGCACCTGCGACCGAATAACAACAAATAAAAGCAGCGAAACCAGCGTGTCCGCATTTACTGTGAAAACAGGCTTCTCTACTGGACTCTTCACCTTTGATTCCTTCGCTTTGGTGATATCACTGACGTTTTTCATCGTAGAAAGAAGCAGTGCAATCATGGCATGTGGTGATGATGCAGTAGAAAGCTTACGCATCTCAATCACTGCACTATCGAGCTGTTTGATCAACTGATGTTTCCCAGCTGACCCGCCATGGATTGGAATGCCCAACTGACTAACATCAATACAAGCCATTTGCTTAATCTTTGCTTCAAGAACCTTGTCATAAGGCTTCTTCATCGCACACAACCGCGGGAATATAATATGGTGCACATGCTCTGTGATAAACCTCTCTATCAATCTCTCAACATCAGCAAGGCTCAATCCCGTGGAATAGAAAACAGAAGCAAGACAATCTTTGTCAACTGTCCTAAACAAATCAATCCCAGCCAACACTGCAGTCTCGAGGGAGGCCCTCATGAGGTCCTCGTCATCCTCCGCATAAAAGTCCTCGGTAACCGGCAGTGCTGTGTCTCCATTCGTAGTGGTAGCAGTAGCTACACCACTATCAACTCGTGGTGGTGACCCCATTTTTCCATTAGAATTAGCTGCTCTCAAAACAGCCGCTGGGTCTATCACTGGCTCTGGAGAATCAGCCTTTGCCCTTCGTGTTGCCCCACTGTTTCCTCTGGCACGATTGACTGCCTGTTCAAACTGACTGGCAGGTATTGGGTCAGGAATATCATCTGATGATGGTGGTGGAGGCAAAGGCTTCTCAAATACATGCTTAAATTCATTAAACAATCTTTCAAGACCTGACTGCATGTACCTGGCTACAGTAGGGAAGTGGGCCAGTAATTCAGGAAATGATTTGATGTCTCTAGGAATATTCCGTTTCATATTGCGGGCAAGTGAAGCCTCAAAACGGGTTAGGGCTGGAGCATTGGGGTCAATAATTTGTTCTGGGTCGGGCTTTGGTTGAAGTATAGCCGGTACTATCGGCACTTCTTCCCAAGAGCCGAGTAATGGCCTTGATATGTAAAAGACAAGCCATTGTCTAGCCTCCAGGGTATCAGCATACCACAAGGCATCATGTAAAATCATAGCATCAATGGGAGATTTAAAGCCTACAACAGGTTAGTCCTCTGTGTGTTCCATGTACATCGTGACCACCTAACATACCCTTATTTGTAAAGACATAGTTATCTCTAATAATCACGTTGCGCCCGTTAACCGTGGTATAGGTTCTTGGCTTCCCCTTTGTCTCCCTGAAGCTAAATGGGGGGCCATCCCGTGGACTCTTTCCTGCGGAAACCTTAATAACATGGCTAGCAAGGAAGTCCTCCGAGTTGATGAAATCAGCCGTTGAAGTTGAGGCTGTCTCTTTAAACAAGAGTAGTAGATCTGTAGTGGGGGCTAGAAGAATATGTTGGTTCGAATCGGAACACTGTGAAGGGATTTTGCTTTTGAAGAAAGCAGCAAGAAACGGATTTAAAGGCTGCATGACGGGATAGGTATGTGGCGTATTGTAATTTCAGATGTGGGGTATCACGGGGTCTGACGTCTCCGGGACAAGTCAATGGTGATTCAGAATTGCTATGGTCGTGTGATTTCAGTCGTGGCGGTCGTGGTGATTGTCTAGTCTATCGTCTATGGTCGTGATCGTGATCGCAATCGAATTAAAAAGCGCGTGGTTCATCAATCATAAAAGCTTATCCTAATGGAAAAAGGTAAGTGTCCAAACAATAACCAGCTGAATGTCTGCGAATATCGCGATAACAAAAGTCGCATTACTCACCAGTTCGTTCATTTGTCTTCAACTTTTTAAACAACAGTGATGCAATACTCGTCAAGGAAGAGGTCTATGCGCAGCTATGTTTGTTTCTCCGTAGACGCATGTAAAGGATTAAAGGATAGAACCAAGGTACGGACGTATCCAACTTCCCCAATCAATTAAATAAAGCAGGTAGATAAGTAGGTAAAGCGTGCGTAAGTTGTTGCTGTAACAGATCTGTATGTTGCGTATGTAATGTATGGGAAGGGTAGTATTGACGGATGGTACAATGTCTCACATGCGAATCTGTTGCTGAAAACCGAGCTTATGCAGAGTTGGAGCTTTTCCTAGTGCTGGTTGCTTACTTTGCGGGACGGGCAGATGAGTGAGCGTGCGTGCTTGTGTGTGTGTGTGTGCGGTCTGGTCCTAGTTGTATTGGATTGTATGTATGTAGGCTGCGGTATGAAGGGAGCGGACCCTGCTTTGGCGTGGTTTTGGCAGGGTTGACAGGGGTTCTGGGCCTATACAATGGAACAGGACGGCGGAAATGACGTTGTAGTGGGATGACTAAGGAAGGAGAATGGATTTACCTTTTTCCTAGGTGACTAACTTGATCAATGAATGTCTTGGAATGTTAAAAAAGAACAAAGGGTAAATGGGAAAATCCACGTGCGGGAAATCCCAGCTAAATAACGGATGCAGCTCATATCCACAAACATCACCATATTGCTCCTTCTATCCTTTTATCTGCACTCTCCACAACTCGCCCTGAAAATGCCGTGCACCGTGACTGTAGGCCGCCAAATTCAGCAAGTCGATGAAGATGTCCGTAACCCTAACATGAAAATCACGAGTTAAATACGTTGGGTTTGGGTAAAGCCAGTATTATAGAAGTAGTTCAAAGAAGAGATAAGCATATCGGATAGAATCTATTTTAAGCATTTGGGGGAGGTGCATGTGGAGGAAGAAGACTAAGACTAGAGGATCGTGACCTTGAAGTTATCGGTACAGTCACAACGGGTTCTTGCACAGTCGTCTGGCCATTTGTATCCGCCACGGCGGCATTTAAATCCACCACTGAATAAGCCGGCGGCGGTGTAACTGGTCTCTGTCTTGACCCCGGGGTAATAGGTCGTAGTCGATTTCTCTGAGCAATAGAAGCTAATCTTCCCAAAACGGTCGGTCGTCTTTGTATTGGCTCGGATGTAGCAGGTGCGGCAGTCGGTTGAGAAGCCGGCGTACCTGGTGGTTTGTAGAATGGAAGACGGCCGAGTTTTTGTTGTCTGTAGTATCTGTAGATACAGATTCCTATGAAGAAGAATGCAAAGATCCCGATGCATATGCCGATTATTGCGTGGGCGGAGAGAGAGGAGGAACTAGTCACGCTTTTGAGATTTCCTAGGAGACTATTATCGTCGTCATCGTCATGGTCTCTAGATAGAATTCGTATGTATGCTGGCATTGTAAAGATGGATAATCAAAAAAAGGAAAGATGGTTTATAAGAATCAAACAAAAAGAAAAATAAAGAACAAACAAGTCAAACTCAAACCACTGACCGTATGTCCTCTTCATATAGCCATCATCGCAAGTCAACTGTCTCCCTCCAAGTAAGCTCATAAAATCGATAAATCAGCTCCCCTTTGATGGATGGTGTGACGGCCACCAAAAGTGTCTTTGATTGATATCAGTGATTATGGAAGCCCGTCTTTGTGCACATTTGCTTGAAACCTCATGATAGGCCATACTTATTCTCGGAGCCCGGGCTGTCTTCAATGCTGACGAGAACCGGCGCCTTTAACCAACGTCGGTTATATCCTAGTTCAGCCCAAATATCAAGCCTTCCCAAATCAGAAACATGACGAAAACAAAGTAAACCAAACAACACCATAGCCTCATCTTTCTCGCCAAAAATAACCGCCCAAAAGTCTCCCTCAAAACAGTCTAGCAGCCAATGGTGTAACAAAGATCTTCCAGCCCATTCAGCTTGTACATACTATAACAGGGCCCCCTCAACCAGTTAAACTAACCCGTCCAGAATAGTGAACAGCCCGCGTCTGGTGAAACACGCGAGGCGAGCATCCGTCCAAGACAGACGACCCGTCCAGAAACAGGGGAACGTGATACATAAATCTATACAATAAACATGATTAACTCCCTTCGGACCATTCCGACGCTATCTCTTCGAAAAAAGAAGTCCAGTTTCTTTCCGCTCCATTGACAAGCGCCGTTATATTGATTAACCCTAACTGATAACCCCAGCTAATTTGAAGCTAATCTCCGGTGTAAGTCACCTAAATAGTCGATTATGTTTACGGCCGATTGTAATGACGGTTCATTCGGGGGTCCGAATGGGTAGATTAGCATGGGCTTGGTGGATCTATCAAGGTTACGCTACGGGTATTCGGTGAAACGACCCACTAAAGAGAACGAAAGAAGTACCGTCTGACAAGCCGGTTCCGTACAGGTATTTCAAAAGTCGCGTGAACTGGTTTATTACGCCTGCATCAGCCACAGTAACCATGATATTTCCTCTCTACAAGAATAGAAAAACGCATGCAGTCAACAAATTACATGTGTATAGATGACGGCGCTTTTTCTTCTTCTTCTTCTTCTTACAATCGCCGAAAATAACTAAGTAGACGTCGTGGCTATCTCACCACGTGCATGTCAGAATACCCCCGTACAACCACCAGCCACGACATCGCCGGTTATCTCCAGAATCTTCTTCACCGACAATACCAGACGGAACCTCCAAAACTGAGACTTGTAAGACGCATGTTCTTGTAGCATAACACCATCATCTTCTCCACAGCACATCCGTGCCAGGTTCTTTCCTTTCTGACCTCCCCATCGGGAAGTCTCCTCAAAACCAAAGTGCATCCATATCTGCATACGTATGTAACCAACCACGCCAGATAACCTTCCATTGGTTGGTTGGTTGGTTAGTCATTCCATATCTATGAGTCTTTGTACCACGACACATTCTCACCTCCAAACAAACAAATTTTCTTCCCTTGGAACAAACACTACCACGACAAAAAAAATATAGTGTCGACAGCTTCATCTAAAACCCTGCTTGAAAAACCCTTAGATTTCCTCGTCTCACTTGTGGATTTTGTTTTCCTGTTTGTTTTTTTTTTCTGGCGATTTTACACTTTCAACAACTACGACGACGACGACGACGACGATAACAATAACAACGACAACTGTCTTTACCTCTATATCTATCCTTATCACCGAATCAGCTTATTCCTTAGCACAAAATGGGTGGCAACGCTTTCAAGTCACTTTATACTCCCCGGATTCCAACACCCCGGTACAAGGAAATCTCGGCGGTCGTTTTGCAGAGGTTAGCCCCACTTTTCCATGTCTTTGATATGCCTATTCCGGGACCGGAAAAGAAAACACATGGCGATATAGATGTGATTGCGGGGTATTCACTATCTGGTTTAGACGGGTTATGGGATCAAGTTGGGGAGGCATTAGGTGCTGTAGCTACAGTTGGAGCATCCAAGATACAGTGCAGTTTTGCAATGCCGTGGATAGGTGATAGGGAAGAAGATGATCATTACCCGACACCACCAGGAACTCCAGATGTTGATGGCGAAATGGAAGAAGAGAGAAAGGCGTATATCCAGGTTGATGTTACTATCTTCAACACACCGGAGGAGTATCAATGGTCTCTTGTACGACATAGCCATGGGGACATGTGGGGGATTCTGGGCATGATAGTCAGGCCTTTAGGTCTTATTGCGTCGGAAAAAAGTCTCCAGTTACGAATCCACGAGGCAACACATATAAGCACGGGACGCAGTCGAATCCCACTTACGACTGATATTGGCAAGGTTATGGAATTCTTGGGGTTACAACCTACCGAGGTATTCTGGAAAGAGCCGTTTGGAAGGTTTGAAGAGTTATATCATTTCCTGGAAGAATGTCGGTTCTTTAACGTCCCATTGGTTGCCAAGTACCTCGAAGTTGAAAAGGGGGAGATTCTAAAGAGACATCGAGGTCGAGGATGTATAGAACGATGGATCAAAGAGAGAATCCAAGCAGACACCACCATGGACTCTTCCACACTAGACTTCCCATACAGCGAAAGGAAGATGCTTGCGGAAGCTACATCCTTCTTCGGCCCCCAGGTCACCACTTCCTACGTCGAAACCCGTGATAACCTCCTCGACGAAGGTGCCCAACTAGACCTCCGAAGACGTCTTCCATCACTTTGTAAATCGGCCATGGCAGGGTCACCTCGAAGTTGGAAGTCGGCCGCCAAGATATTCAAGGAGATTTTCCAAAACGGTCGGTGGGAGTTAGTTCCCTCGGACATTGTGGTTCCCGAGAGTTTGAAAGGTCGGTCTGGGATATGGGATTTCGGTGAGTTGGAAGGGTTTGTTAAGGGTCATTCTGAGAGATTGGTAGAGTTGAATGACGTTGAGGAAGAGAAGACGGAAGGTGGGAAGAAGAAGAGGAAGAAGGTGCAGGAGGATGTTGTTATGACGGAGTAGTTGGAGATTTTCAATGTATTATTACCGGGTTGGGATAAATTCCTTGGAGTGTTTTGGATTGTCTTGGGATTTGGTATATGGGGTTTTGAGAATGACTTATGATTGTATTAGTACATAGTAATTAAGATATTATTCATATATTCATCATGTCTACAGAAGATGTTGATTCGTTACGGGGTCTTGAGAAGTATGCTTGGTTATTAGTAACTCTAGCCAGTCAATGTCGATTCACTCTTATTGACGAGAAACCTCACATGTCCTTACTACCTACATTCCAAAATCTCACGATACCCTCACCAAACGAGGAACTACCTCCAACACCAGCACCACCACAACCCCGTATGTACTGGCCACCCCGACCAATGCCACCCCTCCGAAACTTCAAACTCCTCCACGACCCACTACCCCCATCCTTCTATAACCCCAAATGGCCCGCCGACGCCTGTTTCTGCGGTACAATCCACCCTACCCACCTGCACATGAACTGTCGCGGCGGCCAAATCCAACATGGCGGCCACATCTACGAACACGGCAACATGATTACCCCAGAGATGAAAGACCTTTGGCCGGGTATCGATGACCAGGAGTATATTATGAAAATGGACCGGTTCGCAGGCGAGTGTAATAAGCACTGGTGTCGGGAAGGTTGTCAAGGTTGTGTCTTTCGAGATATGTCGTGTTTTTGTGAGGGGGGACGTCATGAATGTGCCTGTTGTGGTGTTGGAGCTGCGGTGTTGGGTGATAAGGATGGGGAAATGGGACCTCATGGACATCGATTGTATGCCAAGTTTGTGGGAAATCACGTGGGAATGGTGTGTGGTGAGACACCGATGATGATGGTGTTGCAGGGCATGGAGAGGTGGACTCATATGGATCAACGACTGATGGAGGTATATCGGATGACGGGGGGATCTCCTAGTTTCTGTATGTTTTTACAAACGCGGTTGATGACGCAGTCTGTCATGCAGTTGAAACTCTTTGGAGTTCAGAGGGAGGCATTAGAGAAATCTAAGAAACTGATAGACATGATCCTCGCTACCACGCCCGTTGAGCGTCAAGAACGGAGTGTCAGGACGGATGACCTCTGAGCTCTAGTCATTCATGAAGGGCAATATGACCCGGCAATCAAGGGACTTTGTCTCTAGCATAACGAGGAACTTGAATGATCAACATTACTTTAGCTATTCATTATCCATAACCAACCTAATCCAAATGCAAATTCCACAACCCATCTCCCAAGTAATGCGCATCCTCAACCACCGGACCCTTCCCCTTCTCCTTAACCTCCTTCGACCCCACAACCAACAAGCCCACAGCACAAGCACACTCCTTCCCCTCCGCCATAACCACAACCGGCTCCCCCTTCTCCAACTCCCGACTCCACCTCCCATCAACCGCCCTCTCCTCCCCCTCCACCACACAAGGTAATCTCCCCCCCTCACTCGTCAACCCCGGCGCCATCAACGTCGCCCCCGAAAGCACAAAGCGAATAGCCCCGCGATCAATCCGCACCGACGGGAACGCCGCCGGGAACCGATGCACCAGTTGTAAATGCGGGAGAAGCGGATGACCTGGCAGATCGGGCTGGAAGAAGAGTGGCGTGTTATCGAGCACGTAGAGAACAGAGCGGTCGGCTAGCTTGATGGACTCGAGAGGGGCCTTTTTCAAAAAGATGGCGTCGGCGTGCGCGGCGAGGAGGGGGTAGGTGTTTAGGAGGGAGGCGCGGAGGCCGCGTTGCACCGAGGATTTGAGTTTTTGTTTGGGCGCCGCGGTTAGTCTGGTGGGTACGGTTAGAAATGGGCGGGCTTGGGAGGGGGACGGGGGGTGCGGCTGTTACGTACTCTTTTTTAAACATGGTGGCGGTTTGGTTGTAGCTAATATATTCAAATCTGGTTCATCAAGCTAACTCCCTCCTCTATGGAATGTATCACCTCAACCCCACTATCGATAACAAAAGTACCCCACCATGACCTCCATCTCAGGGTTACTAGGGTTCAGTGAACTGGGAAAGATGTAGGTTTGTATGTATACTGAAATCAATTGAGCTGCCTGCCTGCCTATCTGCCTGCCATGTCTGCGGTGCCTATTCACACCATCCATCTACCCAAAGGTAATAATATGAACAGTTCCATCCTCGGCGACATGAAGATTCAATCTATCCTCCTGATGATCACGGGTAATGTTCTGGCCGGGCTGGATAATGCGGTGTTTCTGGGGGAGTTCGGCCACGGCGAATTCCTGGGATAGTTAGTATTTCTTTGTCGCTGTGCGGGGCGATGATGAATTACACGTACCGTCTCGTTCGTTGCGCCCGTGGTGGTCAACGTCTTGCCTAGTAACTTGTTCTGCCATTCCTCCTGCGCAGCGAGCGTGGATACGCCAGTGTTTGTAACTCCAGGGACGACGAGAGGCATTTTGGATGGCTTGTGAAATGAAAATAATGGGATTTGTAGAAGTAATAATCTGGTGATTAAGAAAATAAAAAGACAAGAAAGAACATAGCCCATCCGCATCCGTCGCATTGGCTGCCTATATAAGCCGGTGATTCTGACGTCATCAATAGGGTTACAGTTATATGAGACATGTGGAGGAGGGGTTCATTTCTATACAGCACTCTGTCTATCCTATCCTACTACCCGTCGACAATGCCGAATATACCCTTCATCCTTCTCCAATACAACCATAGATCTCTCCGGAATCGTAATAACAACCTCCAACACGTCAGCGCCATCTTTCGCCGGCAAAATCAAACTACCGCAGAGATTCCATTCCGGCTGGGGTCTTCGTAGGGCATCGGGTTTTATCATTGGGGCTGATGGTGTTAATGACCACTGGGTGTCAGCGCCGAATGTCCGCCATGTGTTGAAGACTAAATGCTCCTTGACACGGCCGTCGAAATCCAACATGAGGTTTCGTGGATCGTCGATTTCCGCGACGAGTTGAAGGCGTGTCTTGACGAATTCTTCGTCTAGTCGGAGGTTTTGAGAGACTTTCTCGGTGAGAGTGGCGAATGTGCATATGTCGTTTGTGGCGGAGAGTATAGTAGGTATTGACACGTCCGTCTTGGCAAGCATCACCGCACTTCCAAAGTATCCCGGATTAGTATCCAAGAAGCAGTGATACGACCAATTAACAGGGTTCATCATCATAGCGTTATGACCATCATCGTTATAGTCATCCGGTGCCGGGATCCCCTTCTCCCCAATCCTCCGTGCCGCCGCAACATGTGACCAAGTCAACGTAGCCAACAAGACATAATTGGACGGGAACCCCGGCCGTTCATCATCTGCCAAGCCAAGACTCGTCCGAACTTGCCCTCGCAGGATAGCTAACTTGGCAATATCAAATTGGAAAGTCCGGCCGGTCTTGGGGTATGACGTGACAGGGCGACCACCGGGGTGTTCGATACTGTTGTTGGGTCCGAGAAGACGCGGAAGGTAGGTGTATTCTGGACACTTTGCGAATAATGATGTTACATCGGGTGTTTTGGATGCATGGGACAAGTACCCGGTGAAGGCTAAATCACGATGATTCGACTCTCTTGGTTGACAGGGTGTTGATAAACAGGATTGTTCGGCAAACCGTTTGACGAAGAGGGACATAGCATCTCCGTCACCAAAGGCATGGTTGAAGAACACACCTAGGACTAGACCTCCTGTGATGTAGAATGCCCGAATAGTAATAACCGGTGTTCCCCTATTTTTCTTCTCGCCCTCTCCTTCTTCTTCCTGCTCCGGTGTCGACTCCATCGCCGACTGTGCCGACTCCTGCTGCTTAGAAGACATGCCATACCCATGAATGGCCCACGTATCACGCACATCTCCATCTAAAGCCCAGCGAGAGTGAACCATGGGAAAAGCAGGAAAGCCAGCTTGAGTGTACTCATCGTATGTCATACCGAAAGACTCCGACTCATCAGATTCTGTGAAGGGGATCTCATATTCGGGCGACTCGTGCATGTAGACACGGCCTTGGTGAGGTCCGAGGAAGAGATGGGCAGAGTAGTGAGGGTGGGTTGATGCCAGACGATCAAGAGAATTTCTGAGATGGTCCGTGATAATATCGGTAGCAGATGGGCTTGGGGAGGCTTCAACGGGGAAACACAAAGCCAGACGAACCATAGTTCTAGAGGCGGCTTGGTCCCAAGTGGAGAGAACATAGGGATTGGTGATAGTATTAGACATTGTAAACGTATGTATCTAACAAAGAATCCGTAACAATCAAGGTGAATAAACAAACCAAGAACAAGTCCAACAATACGAGGGAGACAGCCTCTTTTAAAGTAATCCATCTAAATACTACCATATAATACATGTACACGTACATACGCAGGTGAATTCCTTCCGTTCCTCCTTGTCTTGATATCCTAGCAGGACAAAGAAGTTGAATGCACGCACGTCCGCCCTGACAATATCACAGACAAGGCTCCGAGAGACAGGGAAAAAAGGAGGGAAGTGACGAACGGAACGGGAAAGATGGAGCCGGGTCTTTTTTTTTTGGATGGGGGGGGGCGTGAATTTTAAGGGTTAGCGGTGTATAATACAGACAGACATTCAATGAAGAAGGAAGGAAAGTAACGTTGATAAAGATGGATTCTCATCACAGTACATATAATATAGCTTATGTATGTATGTACATACGTGTGTACATGCATACCTAGAAAGACCCAAATATCTCTGGATAGAATAGATAGACAGATCTAACGATGCTGTGAAAAAAACACCCTCAACCCACCATAAAGCGGAACCAAACCAACGACAACCGAGCGTCTCTTCCTCTATTCCCTTCTCAAAACGAACAAAGACGCCAGGATCGTAGTCGTGGACATGGAAAGATTCCTTCAGTGGGGAAGGCGTTTACAGCCGATCCGACCCGATTGGAAGACCCGGGTTTTTATGTCCGTATGTATATACATACGTTGGTAGATGTGTATACGAGATTAGACGTTGTCACCGGGTTTTTGGGTTGGTTTGAATGATACTGCTGAATTGGTTGATATGTGGTTTGGGGAGTATAGACTCTTTTAGGTGAGTGTGTATAAGGAAGGTACTTACATCTTTACTTGCATTGCATGATTCAACTTCAACGACGTCACTGATTCACTGATTCACTGATTGGATTCATCATTTCCACAAACTCAAAAACAAGGGACCCCTTCATTGCCGATCCACCGCCCTTAGTTAAACGGGCGTGTCAATATTTCTTTTCCTTCGGTCTCGGGGGTACATATGAATAATCCCCGAAACTCGACTCTTTCTCAGTCTATCTGTCGGTCTCTGAACGAAAGAAAAAGAACAAAAAACCGATATCCACAAAAACCAGCTAACTGTCCTATATCCAAAAAACAAATCATCAAGATCTCTTTACCAGGTTTTCTTTTTTTTGCCGTCTCTCGTCCTTCAGAATCAAGCCATGCACGCACGCACATGCTCATATCCTGTATGCGGCCCAGCGGGGGATACATCCGCTTTTGCCAACGTCACATTCGCTCCCTTGTAAGGAATTCCATTGCCACCTTGGGGAAGACGGACCGTCACCGTTAGCCGCTGTGGTGAGGCTAGATTGGCTGGGCTGCAGGGTGTGTTTTTTGGGGAAGTTTTGGTTTGTCTGACGGGTGGTTGGTATGGGTTGTTTTATGTGTGTACATACATATATAGCTGGCTGGACTGGGCTGAAGATCTATGCATGGTGATGTTGTGTGTGTATGTATCTATATACACTCAACTAACCAATCCAATTCAAACAAATTCAAAAACACATTCAGGGTCTAGGTTCTTCCATGACGGAAGCGGCATCCGGACATGCATGGGGCTGGGAACTTGTCTGATGGGTGGTCAAGGCGGTAACCGCAAGTTACCAATGCAGTTTTTATACATACATACATATGTACCTACACACATAGTGGTTCAACAAAGGATAAACTTTTCTGCACCGCTGGTTTATATAATCCGGTTATGTGTTGTCTTCAACCAATGGTACCGAAGGGAGAGAAATGCCGATATTTCATGCATTGACAAGTGGCATCATTAGGATCTTAACTACCAGTGGGGACCTACATGTACGACTACGGTCCGTCTATCCGGTCGGTTACAATGAGGCTACACACATGTCGTACATTAGGAACTCCATCCGGTGGGATACCCCATCACATCACATACATATGTATGTACATACATACCAGCGTAACAGCCATCACACCGCCCAGAATCCTCATCCCAAATCCGGTCAACCCCATGCACGAGCTACTGTTGAAGGAAACGAAGGACATCCACACATGTCGCCATCACCAACAAGTACAGTATAAATCCAACCCCTCTGGCTATTTTGAGAATATCTACATCTGCATGTCTAGACGTCTAGCTATCCGTACATCCCCCCCGAATCAGCTTCCCGCATGACGTTCATCAAAAAGAACAGGTATCCCAAGCCATCAAGTCCTTGGCATCATATCCCATGTAAATAGACCAGACTAGACTTTCCAACAACTTGACCAGAGAAAGGTGGTTGGCAGCATGGCTATATGTCTAGCCAAGAATGCCGGGCAATCCGATGTCTCCGCATAGTTTTTTCTGGATTTACAGTGTATCTAAGGAGAGGAACTTGGACCACTATACCTAGTATCGGGATAAACTCGGGTTTTCATACAGAATCTATAGACAATCAACGTTATTATACGTTATCTTGAACATGTCATGGTTAAGATACACAAACAACTTAATTTTCCTAGTGTCAAAGATGTCTAGAAAACCGTGTAACGTCGTTAATGTAGGTACATAAAGTATCTTTTGATCAAGTGGCTTTTTGGGAGCTCCTCGCTTGATTTGCGGGGTTTCTAATCGTGTGTGGATCAATTTGATCTTCATACGATAACTCTATATACCGAGAAAGTCTCTACATCTACATATAATGTATGTGCCTCCATCAACCCGTTAACTACCGTCACATACATCTCAAATCAACCCAAAAAGCCCCCCAAAATTCCCTAAAATGGTAACTTTCACCCTCCCCTCTCAACACTGTGCCCGGACCCTCCCGCACCGTCTCTTAATCCCGCTTAGTCATTCATTGGGTTATTTATAGTTAACCCTACCGAATTGATTGCCCGATGTCTCCGGTAAAATGCATTGGGCAGGGGATCGTCGGGTCAGCAATCAAACGGGAGATTGACCCACCAAGGAGAGAGATGACAGTGAGTGTGGGTAGTATGAAGGATAGTTGAGGCACAGAAGGTGAGTTTGTATGTACATACTGTACATACATGTTGATGTTGTGTATTTCTGGTAGCTTGGTTTGTAGTGACATTTAAAATTCACGTGGTACCTGTACTCACATATGCATACAAGTCTCCTTCGTAACACAACATACCATCATCACCAACGTGACCCTCCGCACACAACTCCGCCTCTCAAGGGTTCACCAAACCCTACATGACTGCCTGCCTGCCGTCTATCCCATCCCATCCCATCCCTAAATCCCTTAAAAAACAGCCCCCATGTGGCTCTGCTCAGCTCAGCTAATTACCTTTATTGCCCGACGGTTCATGCCTTTCCCATCTTCTTCTTGTCGACTCAGCCACTTCGATTGCGCTTGTCATTACATGGTAGTTGCATTATCATTGGATGCAACGCCTTGGAGGTTGACAGGTGTAAGATAGATGGCTTAGATAGAGTCTACGTCATGGATTTTGACTGGATTGAGATAATCTTACTTTGCCTGGTTAATATGGTAGTCACCACAGTAAAAAGAAACCGTAAGCTTCCTTCCATCCCACTACAACCTATCCAAACGCCCGAAAAAACCCGCAAACCTCCCAATCTTCACACCATATTGTACCTACCTACGTATGTAACTCTCCTCCTAAAAAACACAGAGCCCAGCTCATATGCCATAAGCACCAAAACCAGC
This sequence comes from Huntiella bhutanensis, assembly GCA_002018275.1. Classification (NCBI taxonomy): domain Eukaryota; kingdom Fungi; phylum Ascomycota; class Sordariomycetes; order Microascales; family Ceratocystidaceae; genus Huntiella; species Huntiella bhutanensis. Next base: position 33,748 of record MJMS01000087.1, read on the forward strand.
TTAGACCTAAACCCAGACCATCCTGAATCTCACTCAGTCTCCTCAAAGATCCATTCATCCCCTTCCCCCGCCGCAGCCGAAATAACAGCCCGACTCCCTGTGCCTGTGAACATCCCATCCAAGCCCACGAACAAACAAACAACCGCTGCGCCCGGCTAGCTTACCCCCGCAGGTATTCGTGGCCCTCCAGTTAGCCTCACATATAATTGACTCCGTTGAAAAGAAAAAAAACCCCACCTCCTCTTCCTTTCTTTCTAAATTCACACTTCAAGCTTTTTTTTTTACTTGTTCCTCATTTTCACCCACCTTCCAAGTTTTGAACTTTCTTCTTTTAAAGTCTTCTTTTCTTCTCTTACCATTCTTATACATATTCATCACTCCTTTCCTTGTCTTGATTCTTCCTACCTTCCTACCTTGTCAACTTTCCCGACTTACACAAGAAAACCTCGTATCCAAACGAACTGACGTCTGTTCGTTCGTTCCCAATTCCGTCCCGTCATCCCTAACCACCTGTCAAAATGGTCCGCCCCTTCTCACTTTCCGCTCTCCTCCTTCTCCCCTTCACAACCCCGGCGCTCTCCGCCGTGATAACCCGCATATCGTGTTCCTCCGCCGCCACCCACATAACCCCGGCCTCCTCCATAATAACCTGTCCCGACGACAGTGCCTCAACCTGTCTCCACCAACTTGGTCCCCACGAGCCCGCCTCCGCTCTGCAAGATTGCTTCTCTTCTGCCGCATGCACTAATGCCGTCGACCCAACTGACATCCCCGACTCCCAAATCTGTTACCTCTACACCTCCGCCGACGAAGATGTCGCCAAGGAACCCACCCCCGAACTTAAAATGCGCAGACGTCGCCCCGCACCCGTCCCCGTGACCGCCCGTCCCGCTCGCGCCATCCGCACATCCTCCCCAGAACCAACCGAGTATCTCGCCGCCGAGCCCATGAACCACCTCTTCGCCCGTGACTCCGCCTCCTACGATGCCTCGTGCTCCACCATCTCTAGCTACACCTCCAAAGTCTGCTCAACCGACACCGCCAACGACTACTCATCTACGTGCGCGAAATCCGTCTTCTCAACCGCCACCTGCCGTGACGGCTGGCTCTGCGCAACCGGTGGCTGCATGGAACTCGACAACAGCATGGACACCGCCGGAATCATCGTTGCCATCATCTTCGCCTCGTTCATCCTCATTGCCATTGGTCTCATGTGCTTCTACTGCTGCCGGGAACGTGCCAACGATAAGAAGATTGCCGCTAGACAGGAGGCTGAGGCTATTGCCAAGGCCGCTGTTAGAGATCAAAAGAAGGCTGATGCCCAACCTTTGATGACTGGTGGACAGCCTAACCCATTCCAGGACCAGCATTAAGCTTTCCTTTTTTGTTCTGTCCTTTCCACATCCATTCTTTCAATTAACACCGTCTTCTTGTTACACACGCAAAAAAAAAAAAACACACATACACACACACACATGTCATAACCAAGACATCAGTTACACCGTGTTATGACGTCAACGACTACTCTTCTTTTTTCTTTTTTTCTTATCACTTGACCTTTGTCTTGGTCCATTTTGTTTTCTTTTATTTTCTTATTCCCTTAGATATATTTTTTCTTTCTCTGTCTTTTTCCTTTTCCTTTTTTGTTCTGCTATTATTTAACTCTGCCCCCTACTACTTCTCGGCGTCGTCATCACTTTGATCCAACCCTGTCTTCCTGCAGATCTAGCCTAAGCAAAAAAAAAGGGGGGGCATTACAATTTTACAACTGGGGTTATATTAGGGTTCTCTATATGAGACCAACTTAGTTAGATTGACTTGCACATTTAGCATTTAAACTGTTGATATATTTGTTCCACATCATTTCTGTCTTATACATACACCGTGACATTCACTGTAATTACACAAAACAACTTGTTGACATGTGAAATTCAACATAAACTACATCAACAATTAAACTCTCCCTATACCTTGACCAACAATACCAGACAGGCCTTTAACGTCACCAACACTCATTCCCCGAGTCGGTGCCGGACCTCCATAACCGCCGTGAAACTTCTGAATCACATATTCCATCGGCGGATCCCACCTAATAACCATCAGTCCAGTCATCATCTTGCAGTCAAAAGTACCACCGCCGTTCATCGGGGTTCCCAATGTCTCAGTAACCACCATGACTTCATCGTCGGCAACCGTATATCCAGCTAGATTATCAACCTGCCGCTTAACGTCAGAGTACGTAAAGTACCCGCTGACTTGCCGACTGCCTTCCTCTTGGCACTTCATATACGCCACCGTAAGAAGTTTGCGAAGAGATACTGGAGACATAGATGGACCACGCATACCAGGGGAACCATTACCAATAGGCCCTCCATGAGACATGCCTGGCCCATTGACTGGCGAGTTCCAAATCCCCGCATTGGGAGCAAAAGAACTGGAAGCACTCAATTGGTTTGGAGTCCACTGACCGTAGCTACCCATTGGGAAAATACTTCCTGAGCCATCACCAAAAGGTGAGGCCGAGAACGATGTCCGGAGACGGGTAGGAGCCATAGCTGGTCCCGTAGAAATAGACATGGGTGGAGGTAAAGAGTTCATCGAAGACATAGATCCAATAGCTGCAGACCCAACACGGCTGCGTACAGGATGTCCTGGGAGAATAGGCAAAACCGCGTCCGGAATATCGGGTTGAGCATCAGCAAGAAGAGCACTGCTACCTAGATGTTCACTCGGCTCCTCAGACTCAGCTGCTGGGAATCCAATAGCTGTCCGAACATTTCCATTTGACAGAGTAGAAGCCCGTGAAATGGACCCCGGTCTACCGATTGGGTTCGGTCTAGGTAGCGGCATCGTGAAATCATGCGATCCACCAGACAACTGACGTCCATGACCACCGAATGGAGATGGAACTGATGCTTCGCCGTTACCAATATTAAACGGTCCGCCCATAGGCTGGCTATGCAACCCATCGTATGTTGGCACCATACTAGAAAGACCCGGAGGTGCTGTAGCATACGACTTGAGTTGAGGCACACCGAAACCAGGAGGAGCAGCCATTGGGGCAGCATCACCACCAGGGTAACGTCCATACATGTCCGGCATTGGCCGACCCATGTTGTGGAACCCAGGCGGCATCGATGGTGCAGCAAGACCCGGAGGCGCCGAAACTTGAGGACGACCCATCATACCCGGGGCATCACCCGTCAATGCATGTCTCAATGCAAATCCAGACTTCGAGCTGGGTGAAAGATCCTGCGCATTGCATCCATTGCCTCCAAGGAACGAAGGAGGAACAGACGCCGGAGCATTGTGTGTCACAGTAGAAGGGCTTGGGCTTGTCTGAAGCGAAGATCCAACCAACGGGGACGCATTCTGGCTAGGACCACCACTAGCTTGGGAACCAGATGGCGCCGTAGAAGAAGATGTATCCGCGTTCAAATTGGACATGGCGCGAGCCCGTGTTTGCCCAGAAACCATCCGTCCATCCAAAGCCACTGGAATTGTACCAGGAACATGAGGGGAAGCAAAGTTTGATGTAGGAGTACCGCCCTGAGACAAAAGATCATGGAACGACTGCGGCATCGCGGGCTTGTTGGCAGCAGAAATAGGAGTCGTCATGGAATTTCCAGACCAAGGGCTCACGGCAGAAGCAGGAACTGAAGACTGAACTGGCATAGACGCAGTCACAATTCTCGGCGCCTTGGCCAGCTTGTCCGACGAGCCAGATATAAGCTTTTCCTCGGATTTGACAGCTTGCTTGGAAGCCAGAGCATTATTGGGCACGGTTGGAGCCTTAACTACAGCCTTTGCTTTTTGCTGCTTCTTAGCCTTCTCTACCCTTTCGGCCTCTTCACGCAGTTGCTTGGCCTTGGCCTCTTGCTCCTGCGCTTCCTTCTCCTCTCGCGCCCTAATCTCTTTCTCCTTAAGCTCCTTCTCCTTGAGTTCTTTGACCTTCCGCTCTTGCTCGGCTACCCTCCGCAATCTCTCTTCCTCCCTCTTCTGCTTCTCCGCCTCCTTTGCCTTGCGTTGCTCCTCTTTGGCTATCCGTTTCTCCTCGGCCTTGCGCCGGGACTGTTCAGCCTTCTGATCCTTGAGTTGTGCTTCGGCTTCCTCCTTTTGTCTTTGCTTCTCAGACTTGGCTTCAGCAATGGCAAGTTTCCGGTTGCGTTCTTTCTCGCGCTTGCGTTGTTGCTTGGACGCTCGCGCCGCCTCTCTTTCCTCGCGCTCGCGTTCCTCGGCTTCCAGCTCCTGCATAAGGCGTGCTGAACGTTCGGTTGCGAGTTGTTTACGGTACGCACTCAAAACTCTTTGCTCAAACATTCTGGCAGCAAATATCTGAAACATGCGACGGCCTTCTGCCATACGCTCCTGTTGTCGAATAAGGTCCTATAAGCCACTCGGTTAGCTTGAAATCCCCCAAACATCCCCAACTCCCACTGTGAACTCACCTTCTCTGCTGGAGGCAAGGAGCTGCGAGATTCTGACTCGGGTCCGTCTACTTCTCCGTCGTAGTGAAAGTCGTTCTCGTCATAATCCCCGACATTACTATCATCACCGTCGTCATCATCATCGTGGTCATGATCATGCTCATGCTCATGATCATGGTCGTGATCATGGTCGCCATGATACCCATGGTCGTAGCCATGATGATGGAGATGCCGGTGATCAAAATCGTGGTCATGATCATGGTCGTGATCGTGGTCGTGATCGTGGTCATGGTCGTGTTCATGGTCGTGGTCGTGGTCGTGATCATGGGAATGTAAATGATGGTGCATACGGGAATCATGACGGTGCGAATCCATATGATTGTGGTGACCATGCGAGTACCCTGAGTTGTTACCCGTTGGCAAAGCCTCACTTAACGCCTTAGATCCATTGGAACTGTGCGGGTCGAAATACTCTATATATCCCCGGTGTTCCAATCCAGGCCCGTGTAAGACTCCCTCTGCGCACATTTTTGATATATCGGCTGGAAAATGTTGGGGACACGTTAGACAGCAGCTCTTGGAATGTTCTTCCGAACAACAGGGCAGTTGGCAAAAATCCAAAGTATCTGAGTTCGGATCAAACATACCGTGTCCATCGGCTGGATCAACTTCGTAATCGCCGTCTGTATGTACTGATCGCGCATATGGTTGGTGTAATTCGTAACCGGCTGGTGCATGAGGATACGGCGGATAGTCGTCATAACACTCGTCTTCGTCGCTGCAAACGTGTGGCTCATCGTCGTCCTCTTCGTCGTCTACATCGTCACCTACGGGGTCATCGTAGTCTTCCGTGGTCCCGTCGACTGATACATGCTCAATCATCTTACTTGAAGACCTATTTGGCCGGGAAAATGAGCCAGACACAGGATTCCGCTTGCTCGGTGTCGCCATTGCCGCATCTGTCAAGAAGGGTGAAGCCCGGCCGTCCTGGGCAAACTGTTCCAACTCCCGGTAATAACTATCGTAGAGGTCCTCGAGCTCACGTTCGATAGCATTCCGCTTGCGACCGCAGATTGCACAAGCGCACGTCTGTTTCTGCTGTTCTCGCATCTTTCTAAGAACAGTTTCCTTTTCCAGGCGCACCAGATTCTTGCGTTCATCTTCGTCTAATCCAAGCCAGAATTCCTTGATTCGCTGTCTATCCTCGGCCAAGTTACTAGACCACAAGTCCCCCTCGCCCATCATAACATCTTGCGCCTCCTTGCCATATCTTGGAGGCTGGCCACAGCAGTAGTCCTCAGATAAGTGAGCCTCATTCGGCTGATGGTGATGTGGTTGCTTCTTCTTTTTGTTCTTCTTTTTCTTCTTGCCAGCTGATGATTGGCCTTCACTAGAACCGGGTGCCGGAGGCTTGGCGTCAGAGGTGGAAGTCGGCTCGGGGCGTGGTAGATCGGCAGATAACTTTGACTTGCGGGGAGGCGGAAAATTATTGAAACGGGATGGAGCGCCGTGGGCCCAGTTAGGCACGGTTCCTTCGTTGTGTGTGCAAAACGGACTCAAGTGCTGGATCGGAGGGGCGGACGATGTCGAATCTGAACTACCCTGGGGTCTCTTGCGGGGCATCTTTGGCGCTATCGTGGTCGTAGTGACACCACCAACGGTCGTGGAGTTCGGAGCGGCACCTGTAGCGGCATTGAGGACGGCATTGACGGTAGCGGCAATCGAGGGCCCGTTGCTAGGTGGTGATGGCCGAGGTGGGGCCGGGCGAGACGGAATATGCGCAGTCATTCTGGCACGGGTGGGGATGTGATGGGAGCGCAGCGGCAATGGTTTGTCGTTTACCATTTTGAGGCACTAAAATATGTGATGAATAAGAGGCAACTCTACGATTCGGACAACTTCAGTTGTTGGTGCGGGGCTCCAATGGGCGGATAATGCAAGACGTATTGACAAGCCCTCAAGGGTAGCGGATAGGAAGCCGTTATAAAAGCGCAGACATCCGGTGGGGTGAAGAAAGTGCGATGAAAGCAATTTACAAATAAAAAGAGGGAACAGGAGGTTGATTCTCGAAATTTGGTTGGTGGGAGGATGTCAGACTGTGGGTCGGAAAGTCCAGAAAGCTACACGAATTGCGGTATTAGCTGGACTTACACAAGTCGATCCAGTAATGCGTCAAGTCGAGATTGTAAGCGGGGAAAGTCGTGATGTGTGTTTCTGAGAGTATGTGGTAGTTGAAAGGTCGAAGTTGTAGAAGCGGGTATGCTAGTCGAACTATGAATGTGGTTGGTTTATTGCTTCTCCAAGTCGGGAAGATGTCTGATTTCGTAGTTGTACCAAGACCGACGCAATCTTTTTTTTCTTCTACCCTCTGACCGAGACAGACTAGGCTGGTTCGATGATCAATCGCAAGAAGGCTGGACTGATGAACAGACAGGAGGCTGAGTGCTAGTACGTTAGGATAACGAGTGTCCACGGCTTTTCTATTTCTCGTGCGGGTCCGGCTGGCGTGGCGAATGGGTCGTGAACAGCAGGACACCAGGCCAAACTCTTCGATGACGGATATATGCACGCTCAAGGCAGAAAAAGTGGAATTCCTGCAGCGTTTGGAGTGGTTGTGGTCGTAGGACGGTATGTCGGGTTAGCGATGACAACAAAAAGGAAAAAGTAACGACCGGCGATAATGGCAGTTAGGCGTTTCTGCTTGTCTGATGGTTGAGCCGTTGATTAAGACTAGAAAACGAAGCAAGCAGCCGTTGAACTGTCGACAAAGGTAGCGCTCGACCGATGAATCCGTAAATTAGTCTGAAAGACGCAAAGTAGGTGATTATTGGCTGTTTGTGATTTACAGGGTGTGGACCATAGAATCGATGCAAGGTTCAGTCAACTGTAAAGTCAAGGCTGCCTGTATTACAGTGGAAGTGGGTGCTGACAGGCCTATTAAGCCAGTGTGGGCACAGCGCTGAAAATTGGTGGATGCCTCTCTCGAGAAAAAAAAGTGGGTAATTGAGTCTGGCTGGTTATAGTGGTTTGAGGCTACAAATTGGAGCAATGCAGATCGCTTAACAGCATGTATAGCTGCTGGAGACAGCTAAACTGGATACACTATAATGAATGGGTGTGAAGTCCAATCTTAATGGTGTGCAGGTTACGGGGAAATCTATGCCGATTGCTACGTCGCTCACCAAACAAGTCATCTCAATCAGGTTTCCTCCAAGTCCCTAAAATGTTCCATTTGTCTTCGGCCGCCCTGTTTGACATTCAGCATTCCAGCCCCGAGTCTGTCCTCTGCCAGCCACAGCCGAAAGCAGCCATCATAAACTTCAAAACACCCCAGCGGGTGTTCAGGCGCTCAACACTGCCGGGCGCATCTCACCGAAAAGAAAAAAAAGAGCACCAAATGTTTTCTGAAACCAACAAACCCTTAAATGAGGCGTGGGTTAATTCCGTGACACCATGAAACTAGACGTCGGTCCACGTCAAAGAAGACGACACACCTACAGATGGCACTACGGAGTGATGAAAGAAAGTTCCGAGCACACGCATACACACACATCATAGGATGGGTTGATGACCGTGCCTTGGCAATAGATAGAGATGGCGTAATGACGTCTGTGTTATCTGAACCATACCCAACAAAATGGGATGAGATGTCTTTCAGGTTGGCAACATGCGACGCCAGTTTGATATGTTCATTCCTACCTTTTGTGTATCCACATTTACGTACATGCGTGTGTAAATACAAAACAATTGGTTTTGTCAACCACCTAGATTTGCTTTTGAGATGGTCGTTTTTTTTCTGCGTCATCCAACACCGCCGATGCGTAGCCCTGATATGCACCCTTTTGGCCTACTTTGGACATCTTGACCTAGGCCATTCTGCCGGCTTGTGACATGTGATCTCATCATTGTTGCCCAGTGGTGTGGTTTACTACCAACCCAATGTACTAAATCTACTCTTCATATTCAAATCAATTTAAAGACATATATTTGATATCTCTACCAGAATTGAATGACTAGTCAGAGTGATATCTTGTCCACGTAAAGCAAAAGGACCTATATCCCATGTTTACTCCATTCCTCTCTGTTCGCTAGCCTTCCATGTTACCCAACAAGAAGTACCGAAACTCCGTACATACATGGGGTTTGTTCATGACGTTGTTCTATCCAAAAATCAAACAAGTTATCTCCATAAAATCCGAATACAATAGAAACGAAACAAACACGGACTTGGCTGGCAAGCGAGTCAAGCTAACATGGTTTGTTTTGTATGAATAAACATAACATCTTGGACTCAGTAATACGAACTGTCAAAAACGTGGGGCTGGAGTAGGTTATGGAGATCTTGGTGTCATTGTTATAATGAACCCATTGTAGATGAAACGTTCACTTTGTCCCCAAATTGTTCAAACTGTCGTCATTCTTGTCGGGCCAAGACAAGGGTTAACTTTAAACAAGCCCATATCACATGATGTCACACGTGACTTTTCGTACCTCCCATACGACAGTGTGGGGCTAAGCCTTTGTAAAAATAGCAATTCTATGAAGAGTAAGTCTAGCCTTTACGATGTATACTTTCTCGTGACAGGTTTTTGTAATTTCCCTACGAACCACTCAAATCACAGATATGCAGTATGTAAGCCCGGACCCATCTCTAAAACGCCGAAACCTGCAGATGTCCGTGAAGGCCTCCAGCTCCGAGTCGTCCGAGCCAGTGGCCTCCACTATCCGCCGGTCCGAACTAGCCAAGGGAGGACGTCCATTACCAAGATACGAAGCTAAGTGGGCACAGTATTGGCAAGTGGTTTTCCACTGGGGACCGCTTTGGCGTTCTAAAATAGAAACATGGACAGTCTTTATACCGACCAAAGGCTCGTATTAGACCCGGCTGGGAGGCCCCGTTTGCTAGGAAGGGAGGAGGTTCTTGAGGCGCATGCTTTGGCGAGTGGGGATCGACTTGGATTGAGAATGATGAGAGGGCTGTATACACTGTAAAGAGGTAATGGCCGTGCGAAAACGAGAGAAGACGGGGCGAGAGAAGGGAGACGACGATTATCGTTAGTCAGGTGAATGAAATCATTGGGTAAACTGGACTACTCTCTCAAACTGTCTATATAAACCCGGAGACCACGGAATTCGCCGCCATGTCAAACTTTGAACCGTAGTCCCGCCACATAGCCACCCGTCTTTGTACTTTAGTCATTTCTTAAGAGCCCTCGTCATTGTCTTCAACTTGTGATCTCGTTTTCTTCCCGGTTATCTAAATCCCCGTCATCCTTTCCGTCGCCGCCTTGTCAAAGCCCCACGAGCGCTGCAGGAACGCCATCTGCATTCTCGAAGCCAGCCAGGCCAAATTCACCAGCCAGTTAAACTCATCAGAGGCCTATCTTGACATCATTGCACACCACCCCCGGGTTTGTAATACCCCCCATCAACGCACGAACTTGGGTCACCGACACCTCTTGGAGCCTGTGGCTTGGTACTGTCTGTGGTAGATCCTGCCATACGACTGTGGTTTTCTGCGCCTGTTACGGCCCCTGTACTACACAACTTCATCGTCGGAGACGTTCGCGACCGGTTACTATTGGGTCGCGTCACTTAACTCGGGGTCTATATTTGTGTGCTCCCGGTGGCTTGGGCCTGAACTTATTACTCTTGCCTTTGTACAAATTCACGGCTCTTCCCCACTCGTTGTCCTCCCTTTTGACATACATTTCTCGACGACTTTTTGTCATTAGTGATTGGTCTTCTCTGGCATTTATATCGGTATCTTGAGCCGTCTCATTACGGAAACTTAGCTCTTGCCATTTGTTTCTCTTACACATCCATTAAATTTGTTTCGGTAATTACCTGCTTTCCCCACAGTCCGACCTTCTTCTGTGTGACGGCTAAAACGGTTATAACGACTCAAGCCTCGTCAAACCTACCGTTTTGTGTCGCTATATATGTACAAGGCTATGGTGTCATTGACGTTGAGCATCACCATCGCTACATAATTGAATTATTGCCATTGTGACCCGAGCTTCATCCAATACACACACAGCCTGCCAACAACCGCCTGTCGCTTCGATCCTTGTCACTATAGACAGCCTGACCTTGTCGCCTCCTTCAACACCCTTTCTGCACCCCATGCCGTGTGCTTCATTTAAGTGCAGCAGCGCCTCAGTCTTGACATTTCCAGTTCAAAGTCTGGTTTACCGATAAGGAGACCCATCATTGGTTAATAATAACCTCATCCGATATCTACATTCCTACATAGAAAAAAAAGATCTCTTGTAAGTCACCCTACTAGTCTGCTACACACTATCACAAATGCAAACGCCGATCCCGAGTGACCCGCCTGTATGTATTCCACTTTGGTTACATAGCCCACTTGAGAGCCCTGGAGTGACTCTGGGAATCCCGGCCTTAAGCCAGCCAGCTCATCGCCAAGTTGCGTTTCCGTGGTTCCCAAAGCTCCTTCCTGTACGTGGGTAAATCTCACTACATGCATCACTACCTTGGGCACTTTTAAAGCGTCTTAAAGTGCCCGATTAAAGCAACCTCTTTCTCGTTCCAACTTCTAACACCACTGCAAGTTACTTTAATTCCTAAAACTACTGTTCCTGCATCGTTTCCAAGTATTACTTTGTCCACCCCTAGGTCGCAACTCTACCCGCCTGGAAGCAAATCGTCTTTTTAAACCTCGCGCATTTACAACCACATCTTTCGCTACAACCTCGGTCACTAATAGCCCGCCACTGCGACATCCTGAATCCAATCGAAACATTGGAACCTTCTACAGTATCAATCCCGAATCGCATACAAAATCGGTCGGATTCTCTTGACTACAATTCCGACTACAAGTTTTAAGCGTATAGTTTTCTGACTCAGCCGCAATCCACTTAACGACAGTCTTTCTTAATATCGAGTTTGACCTTAATCGCGACCATTGTCTTGTATAAATTTGTACAGGCGCAACAATTAACAGCGCGCTCCTGTCTTCGACCCCCCCGTGCGCATTATCCCTTGACAGACATTCAACCTCGGGTGTGATTGTCTCTACAGATAGAACTGTAAAAACATACTCTCGACAAAACACTCAACCGCATTTAAAATGGCCGACGCAAACGGTTCAATTCGGAGGTGGGTAGTTCACACGAACCTGCGGGATTTACAGCATTTTGGTAGTCGAGGTAGATTTCTACCCGTCGCTATGGTTATCCTGCGTAGAAAGATGTGAAGTTGGGACGATAAGCTGACGATGGTACAGAAAATTGGTGATCATTGGTGACGGTGCTTGTGGAAAGACGTCACTTCTGAGCGTGTTCACTCTTGGCTATTTCCCTGACGTAAGTTTTGGTATCCTGTAGACATAAAAATCCCTTTTACTAACTCGTTGTTTAGCGCTACGTATGTTTATATGACCCGCATTGGATAATTCTGAGACCCACTCCGCCAGGACTCTTTGGTGAGAATTGGGTGAACCGAACGATATACTAACGATCCATGGTATAGATTCCTACGGTGTTTGAGAACTACGTCACCGACTGTAAAGTAGATGGCAAGTCAGTGCAACTGGCGTTGTGGGATACAGCTGGCCAGGAAGACTATGAGAGATTACGGCCATTGGCGTATTCTGAGGCCCATGTTTTGTTGATTGGATTTTCAGTGGACACTCCAGATTCACTGGACAACGTTACGCACAAGGTGAGTTTTGACGACAGCCACTTTCGATAGGAGATTTCTCTAACATGATGATGTAGTGGTTTGAAGAAGCCAGCCGGTTGTGTCCAGATGTTCCAATTATTCTGGTCGGATTGAAGAAGGATCTACGTGAAGACCCCGTCGCCCAAGAAGAGCAACGTAGAAAATCACTCCCATTTGTACAGCCTAGCCAGGGTGAGACGATATCAAAGGAGATTGGAGCACGGCGGTATCTCGAGTGTTCTAGCCTCACAGGTGAGGGCGTGGACGACGTGTTTGAGGCTGCTACCAGGGCAGCTTTACTCAAGACGGGAAAATCAGGAAGCACTGGATGCTGCATAGTGCTTTGAGGTGGCACACGATCTATGGCTGCGGCCAAAAGTATTGTGGTCGAAGCCTACATCGATGTGGGCTGACAGAATGGAGGGCCTTTGACATGCTACGGCTTCCTTGTGTATGGCTTTTGGGGCTATCTTGAATTGTTCCTCGTGGTTTGCTTTGGTGGCTTTCTATTCTTTCACTGGTAATTGGTGCTTGATTTTCAGGCTTGGGAGTACAAGCTTGCTGGCATGCGGCTGCTTCCAGTGTATGCATACGACGGTAGGACGGCCTGAGTATACCTTATTACCTCGGTATATTGCGGTGGGTTGTAGTTGGTGTCTCGGGGGCCGTTTGGGCCATGTGTGACAACGGCTCCCAGGCTTCTATTTTGCGGAATCATAATTTGAACATGTCACTGGTGTTTGGGGCGTGTTTTCAGTGGTAATCAAAGTCTTGTGTTATACAGGTGGATAGAAGTATCGGTCTGAGGACCGGACTGCCCAGTTTTTGTTCTAGAATACATAGTGTGTGTTGTACAATAGTGCTCATGGTCGAATGTCAGTGTCAACCTTGGTGAAATCTCATCCTTTCCTTCTCATGATGACTCTCCCAATATTTACCGCTTCCAGTCATGTTCCCAAGGTGTCCGTCCCGGCGTCTCAGTCTGGAACCGCGCATACTCAATCGGCACTGATCCCGTATTCCAAACATTCTCCCTAATCATAGCCACTCTGAACAAATGGCCCTCCCCCTTGCCAGCTGGCCCCACAGTCTTCCGCAACTCTTCACAGGCCAAACTCATACCCTGTTGCATGCGCATTAACTCATTATGACGTGCCGTCCGCTTCGCACGCTGGTGAAGCTGCCAAGCACGGTGAATAGTCCAATGGCGGAGCCAGCGGTTACGCGCCATACGGAGGGTCGGCGGGGCGTGTGCGTAGAGAGCCGTCTTAATGTTTGAGACTTTCGAGAGGGTTTCCAGGGTGGCTTTGTCGAGATTGCCGCGGTTCTTGACCTTCTTTTGAGGAGTGGGCGTGGTAGTGAAAGAGGCGCTTTGAGCTATGGTGACGGTGGAAATGGCGCTTGAGGGGAGGAAGGGACGGGCGAGGTGGGTGGTGAGGCCCCGGAGGGTGGGGAGGAAAGACGTCATGATGCCGGTGGTTCTGTGTGTACGGCGTCGGGCGGGGTGGCGGGGGTCGGAGGAACGGGGTCTCTCAGGGTTATTAACAAATGGATTAAACAAAGAAAGCTTGTTTATCCAGAAAAAATGCACAGGGGAATTCCCAGACTTGTAGTTGGCGGACAATTGGTGATTTCAACCGTCACCCATTCACAATTGTCGTCTAGGATTGACATCACGAAGCAGGATAAAAATCTCCACAAGTCACGTGTTAAATGGCCATTTTGACGTTAGGGTCATCACCCCGCGAACCAGTGGTGCCTGAACTAGTTGCAGGGGATAGCGTAGTGTTAATGAGGCGTAAGCATGGGCCTATTGTCAAATTGGAAGTCGAGAGATACATATAACTGCATTAATGGATTGTTGAGGGCAGGTGACATAGCCACTTTTATGTATGTATTAACTGGCTAGACTATTCTGAAGAGTATTGGTTTCATGGTATAGTGGAGATAAGTCTTCCGAACGTATCGGATAGAGATTGTGAGCCGAGAGGTCCCGAATGAGTTGTTGCCAAGCATGTGGATAGACGGCGAGATTGTGAGGGTCCCCAGTTGGAAGGTAAGTGGGTAAAATGAGCTCTTCGTAAGTGACATTCGTCGGTCATTCCAATGCATTACGTTAGTTGTTACGAGCTTGTCGATAGAAGCTTTCTTCTTTCTTTAATTTTCACGAGTTTTTTTTCCTTGGTCACTTGTTTGTTGACTTGTGTCTGTCGTATACAGGCTAACCCTTTTTACGAGCTATTCACCCATCCACGATTCCTGGCTGCTCCCGATTTGGCGATTTCTGTTTGGTTTGCGCGGGACTCCAAACAAACTGCGTGTCATCATTCTGTAATTGGACCGAGTGACCTGTCTTGACTTGGTTTATATCGACTTTTGCGAGGTCTTGGTGCTTGACACTTGACGACTACATACATATGCTCACTTGGATATTGGAAGCTTGCTTGGACATCTGGCATAGCGCATCGACGAAGTGATTTGTCCCTGACTTCACATGCTGCATTTTGTATATACATTGCACGCTTTAGAATACGACTTGCTCGACTTCGAATTCGAAACCCACGACTAGACTCTGTATTACGGACGACATATTCGCCAATACACTTTCGAGACGCTCGTTACATTCCTTCCACAATTGGATTCATAGATTCTACTCGTTGACTGCGCGATCCACGCTGCAGGCGCCACAGTCAAATATTCCACACACCTATCTATGGTGCCCTAGGCTCCTACAACCCACGCCATAACCAAAATCACATACGACCATGGCCAATCTAGGCCGGTACGACGCCGTACCTCCAATCCCATCATATGAGGAAGCAACAGCTTCAAATACTCTTTTCGAACATCCAGCCGACACATCAGATCTCGACAGTCTCCTCGATGACACCTCTATCCCACCGACACCGGCCAATGCCGGCCGTCAATACCGCGGCTATCGGCCTCCCACGGTAGAAACCGATGACGAAGAAACCTGGTCCGACGATGAAATGACGGAGGTGCGCCGGGAACTGGAGGAAATGGAAGTGGACGACTCAGAAACTATTGCCGCGCGTCGACGGGAAATGCTGCGCGAGTGGCGACGGAGATTAACCGATTTACCGGGCCGGATTAAACTGCCAGAGTGGGCTACAGGATGGAGATTTCCACGGTTACCGCGGATACCGGGCTTTGGAGGAGACGATCCGGCGTCTTGGGGGGATAGTTTGCCGTCTAGAGGAGAGAGACCGCCGTGGTTGCAGTGGTTGCCGCAGATTGAGACCCAAACCTTCTTTATCATAATTGCGAGAGCGTCTGCGGCAGCGATTGTGGTGGCGGTGATATATCTCATATTCTCGACGGACTTGTTGACGTCAATAGCGAGGAAAATGGGGAGTGGAGTTCATGTCAGTCCAGATCATCTCAGGATGTATCTCCAGACGCATTTGAGTCCGTCAGAAATGAGAGATACTGTGCAGCATTTCACAAGTTATGCGCATTTGGCAGGAACGGAGGGTGACTATGAACTGTCAAGGGATCTACATCGGAAGTTCTTGGAAGCTGGTTTAGACGAGGTCTCCACGGAAGAATTCTATGTCTATCTCAACTACCCTAAAGAGGGTGGCC
The DNA here is from genome assembly GCA_002018275.1 of Huntiella bhutanensis. Taxonomy (NCBI): domain Eukaryota; kingdom Fungi; phylum Ascomycota; class Sordariomycetes; order Microascales; family Ceratocystidaceae; genus Huntiella; species Huntiella bhutanensis. The sequence goes on from MJMS01000087.1 coordinate 49,467, forward strand.
GTTCAGTTGAGCTTCTTGGGGATGGTGGGGCAGTTTCTTGGACCGCCAAGTTGGAAGAGGACGAACATGAGAAGGTTGCAGCAGGTCACCAAACATACGTCTTCCACGGACACTCGTTTGGTGGCACAACCATGGGAAACCTTGTATACTGCAACTTTGGTACCCGCGAAGACTTCAAATGGCTTTCGGAAAAGAAAATTACTCAAGGCGCTATCTGTCTCATGCGTGCTGGTGGTAACTCCAAGTCTCCAGCTCTCCAAGTGCGCGCCGCCGAACTTGCTGGGTGCCATGGTGCTCTTATCTACTCGGACCCCGGTGACAACGGTTTTGTTCCCGGAAACTCACAAAATGGCCCACACATGCCAGCAGATGCCGTCTCGCGTACTTCGGTGAGTAATGGAAATCTGATTATCGGTGATGTCTTGACGCCCGGATGGGCCAGTGACAAGGGCGCTATACGCGTGGATCCAAAACAAAGTGAGGCTTTGCCTACGATTCCCAGTTTGCCTTTGGCGTGGAGAGATGCCAAGGTTTTGATTCAAAAGCTTAAGGGTGTCGGCGAGGAAGTTCCAAAGGAATGGAGAGGTGCGATTCCGGATATTGACTCTGAGGGTGGTTGGTGGACTGGTAGTTCAACTGGGCCCATGGTTCGTCTACGGAATGAGCAAGATGAGGCTAAGAAGCAGACGATTTATAATGTGTATGGACGCATCGAGGGGTCGGAGCAAACCGAGAGATCCATTATCATTGGTAACCATCGGGATGCCTGGGCTTCTGGTGCCTCGGGACCTCACAGTGGAACAGCTGTCATGTTGGAACTGGTCAGAATCCTCGGTGCCTTGAGATTAGATGGCTGGTCACCCCTTCGCAGCATCGAATTCATGTCTTGGGACGCTAAAGAGTTCAACCTTGCTGGTTCCACCGAGTTCGTCGAGAAGCATGAGCTTTATGTCCGTGAAAACGCCTTTGCCTATATCAACCTCGACGCCGCTGTAGAAGGCACGGAACTTCACGCTTTCGGCTCTCCCATGTTCAACAAGGCTCTCCTTCGCGTCATTGGCCATATTCAAGATCCCGTTAATAACGTCACTTTGAAGGAACTTTGGGAGACACGCGCGGCGCATATTGAGCCCATTGGCATGGACGGTGATTGGGTTCCCTTCCGTGATATTGGTGGAACTAGTGTCCTTGATTTGAAGTTTACCGGTCACAAGTACCCCGTTAACTCTGCCTACAACACTTTCAGCTGGGTTGACAAAGTTGGAGACCCGGGATTCGCATATCACCGTCTCATGTGCGAGGTAGCAGGTCTTCTCGCTCTTGAACTTTCCGATCGCTGGGTCCTCCCTATGGACCCCGGAGCGTTCGGTACCGCCCTGGCTTCGTGGACGAACGAGTTGAAGAAGTGGGTAGATGATCGGACACCCGATGGGAAGAACCTTAACTTGAAGGAGTTGATTTCCGCCGTTGACACTTACAAGGTGGCTGCAAAGACCCTAGGTGAATGGGAACAAAGCTGGGAAGCCATCGTCTTGGCAAGTGGGAATTGGGAAAGCAACGCTGTTGGCTCACAGAGACTGGATTATAATGACCGGTTAGGACGCGTGGAGACGTTACTGCTGGATATGCAAAGAGGAGTCGGGGTAAGTTTCTTCTTCTTTTCCTTGTTTTCAAACGTTGACTAACAAACAACTCATAGCTCGCCGAACGTACGCAGTTTAAACACTCCATTTATGGTCCCCGTTTATGGCCCGACGAGCCCGGGAATAACGAGTTCTTCCCGTGGATCCGAGATGCCGTAGGTGACCAGAATTGGGACCGCGCACAAAAGACCATTGACCGGACAACAGCGGTAATCAAGGAGGCTACCCTCGATTTGCAAGTTTAACCACAAGTGTACAGTACATAAATATATCGTTTATTTGTTTGTTTTTTCGTCATCAGGAAGACAGGAACATACAGGGAATCAATAATACATCAATCATTACCAACTTCTTACTGGACTACTTAACTAAGAAAACTCCTTCTTACTCCTGATACAACACAACGCCTTCATAGCCCCGTCCTTTGATACCTTCCAATGTAGCCAAGAAATGCTTCCGGGCACCTTCAACCTGGGCACTTTCACCTACGGCCTGGGCAAGGTTACTGTGGATCAACTCAATGAGCCCGTTGAGATACTTGGTCGTCACGCTCTCGTTGGATTGGTCGTAGTAGTATACATAGCGATCCAGGATCTCCACGAAGAGTTCCAGAGAGGAGGCTGACTCCATGCAGCTATCTGCTACTCGGAGAGCCCGCTGAAGACATTCAAGGACACGCTTACCATCACGGTAGAGCTGGACATTTTGTTAGTATATAGTCATAGCGAGTCGTGTAGGGTCATTGGGAACTTACCTTGTCGATACTCTCCTCTGACTCTCCATTCGCCACGTTAGGAGTCGCCCACCACAGGTGACTAGCTAGGTAAACCGCCCGACACTGGTCCGGCTTCCGCAACAACTTACTACCATGCTGGGCCGCCTTGGTAATCAGTGTATCGTAGTTCTCCCTGCCGAAATGTCTTGTAGTGTGAAGAGCCGAAGAAATCACAGCCACCGCCTGGAATTGAGCCTTGGAGTCCGTGATGGCCTCCTCGTATACAGTGAAAGCCTGCGCGAAGAATTCATACGCAACTTCTTCGAACCCGGTGACATCGGCCGTTTCACCAGCTACACAGAAGAGGCGAAGGGCTAACTCGGCGGCACCGACGCCGTTCACACGTGTGTACAGAGTGGAAATGGCGCTGTGCATGAATTTGTAAAGAGCGTTACTTTGCGTCTCCCACGTGTCGGAAAGATGTTCTTTGGCTTTGAATCTACGAGCAAGCTTAGCGCACGCTGTGATAAGAGGAGGCGTAGTTGTGCGGATGCGCTCGTTGCCTTCCGAGTAGGCACGCCGGGTCATCTGTAGCAGACGGAATTGGGTATCATTATCGTCGGAGTGCAGGAGATGCACCAAGCGGGCAAGCCAGCCTTGCTCTTCGAGGGTCTCGTCAGTCTCAGTAGCACGACGAGGTGACACGGCCGAGTAACCAGCAGAAGCGGCAGAACCCTCCTTGATGATGACCTTCAGGATCTCCAGAATGTTCTCGAGGTCCGATGGCCTGGAAACAATCGTCCGGTTACGGAGAAGACTCCGGGCAACTTCGCCAGCAAGAGCACGGCGGGTAGCATAACCCTGTGCTTGGCACAGAGGGACAAAAGTAGGCAGCGAAAGTGCTGTGAAGACTGAGGCGTACCGGTTTAGAGGCGCTTGGAGGAGAGCCAAAAGGCTGTGCTGGGCAGCAGCCGAGTGAAGGTCGGCGTGAGTGGCATATTCACGCACCTTAACCAGCGCATACTCGAGAATCTGGTCAATATAGTCCAGTCTACCGGGGTAAATGTTGAGGGAAAGGTTGGTCAGGGAAACTAAGAGAGCCATGGTATCTTGAACAGCCAAGTGTTGCGCACCCACGAGGTTCTTTACCTGGCCGAAGAAGATTTCGTATAGATTGACATCATCGGGGATGCCACGCTGAAGTTCCTCCTCATTTGGTGCTGATGATGGTGACTCCTTGGTCTCAGTCTCTGCAGGCTTATCCTCGGTTTTGTCACCATCCTCCTTGACCTCGGAAGTCTCGCCAGTCTCGCCCTCCTCATTGGCTGGTGACTTGCCCTTCTCCTCAGCAGTAGGACCAGTAGATTCGGTCTCGGCTTCTACCACTGGCTCATCAATGGCTGGTTCAGTGACCTCCTCTACTGGCTCGGCAGCCGGAGATTTTGGTGACTTTGGTACTTCACCACCCTCAGCCTTAATCTTGACGGACTCCAACAACTTAATCAGAGCGTCAGCCTCCAGCTTGGCCTTTTCAACAGCATCTTGCGTAGTCTGACCCTCGCGTTCAGCATAGTCTGACAGTCGATCCATTATGCCAATAACAATAGCCTTGACGTTGACGTGCGGGTTAAGCCGAGACACCGCCCCAAGGAATTGATCTAGCGTGTGAAGGTGGTACTCGTCAGGGAAGACTTGCGTAATGACCTCCAAAAGGTATTCTTGGGCCAGCACATCTCTGCACTGTACAACCTGGTCTAAAAGAGGACCCAAAATCGCGGTTTTGTAGGTGTGAAGGTTGACTAGTTGACTCAGGCGCACAATGTTGCTGCCAACCAACAACTGCAACTCCTTGCGCTCGCGAGACCGCTGTTCACGCTCACGGGAATGGCCTTGGTGCTGGAGACGTACCCACAATTTGTTCATCTCCACAAAGTTGGTCAAAACAAAGTTAATGCTGTCCTGGAGATTACCTTCGGGGCCATCTCCATCTCCCTGTGGTAGGCAGTCTCGGGCCTGACCCGAGAGATAGTAGCGCAGGAAGAGACCGCGAACCGGGTGTTGGACACCGCGCGTCATGTCCATCATGTCCTTCATCAACTCTTTTACTGGCGCATCCGGAACCGACATGTACGCTGTGCCGACTGTAATCATCAGGTACATTCGGGGGACGATATTCCCGGCATATTGAACCAACTCGTATAGATCCGCGAGGTGGTTGGTGGGGTGAGTTTCAGTGAGTTGTGTCGACAGGTAGCGCAGAGCGTCGAAGACCGACATGTACAATTCGTAGTACTGCTTGGGGCCGAGGCTAGAGGTACGGAGCTCGGAAACGAGAGTAGAGCTATCAACCAGTCATCCGTTAGAACTGCGCTAGATATATACGGAGGGCGCGAGACTCACCAGCATTTAAGTGCGTCCATCAACTTTCCGGGCTGGTCCAGACATTTGCGCATGAGGTTGGTCTGCTGACGGACGGCCGTCAGGGCATCATCCAGCAAACGAGCCTGATCTTCAGGCACTGGTGAAGCTGTCGTCATTTTTAATTGTGGATTGTGATATTCGGGGGGTCCTTCGTTATGGGCTAGTCGAGACAACGTCGCAATTAGTCGCAAAGTGGTACCTGGTATAGGCTAGACGTAAATCGATAAAAGTCTATAGATGGTGACTTTTTGTTGTCTCACAACAGTTGTTGCTATGTTTGTAAATATTCGTCTGTAGTCAAGGTGCCACTAAATCGTGAGTCGGGTGCGGGGCCGTAGTCGTCTAAGCAGGCTGCCGCCGTTCGTACCAGACGAGAATCAGATATGTGCACTGGTTAGGAATCGCCGATCAAACCCGGTATATTCAATGAGCAGCTGGCGTGATAAAGAGCACGCGGGGCAATTGGCACTATATGACGGAAACAAGATCGAGGGGCTGGTCAAATCGACGGAGCAAGACGAGGGGTGAAGAGCGAGGCGGTCAATTCGAGTGTCACCTTTGAGCCAGGGCTCGACTTTGGTTGGCCTGCCTGGGCTTGGGAGTGCGCTAGTTAGTCGATCGCAAAGCTGTAGGCGCAGTACCAGGGCCAAGCCTCAGGTTGGGTTCAAAGGTTCAGTGCTTGAAGGCTTTCAAAAGCGACCAAGCTTTGGCACAGGATTGGCGATTCGGACAGGGAGGAACGACGGGTCGAGCGCTGTAATTAGTGCACTCGGGTAGTTGTTATAGCAGTCACTATAGCGGGACTAGGTTCAATAACGAATGTATGACATCAATGTTGCTTTAGAGGTTATAAGGATGAAGTACAAATAGATGAACTTCAAGTATATCGTTAGCCTCGCTATGTGAGGCTGTCGCGAAAATTTTGGCCGCATACAGGCTTGGCTATCTTTTCCAATGCAAGTCCAATGCTACATGTGGCAGGCGCACTGGGTCCGCATCTATCGCAACTCCTACACTCCTGTCAACCTTTTTGTCTGACCTGAGCTACCTGGCAGTTACATACGATATTGCGCCAACCTATCGATAAGCACATGTGGTACAGGTCTAATAAGCAGCCCAACATCAACCTCACTTCCCGGCTTCCGACCCATGGCTCCGTTGGGTTCCACTCTACCCGCTCACCGCAAATTCTTATTTTTCTGGTCTTGACTGAGTCGTGGGTATTCTGTCATTGTCACTGTTGGATGACGTTGGATTGCACACGGATTCTAAATGGATGGGCCGGGATATGCAGTGGTGGCTGGGATCCATGTCTCTCTAGACCTAATACTTTATACGGTATGTCTGTACGTGCTTGTTCGAGGGCCATTCAATGAATTCATCACATGTGTACCAGGATTTTGCCGCAATCAGGCTACATGTGTATTCCTTCAACCTAAATCCAAACGGCGTATTCCTTTTACAAAAGAGGATCAGCTTTAGCAAATGACTGTCCGGCCGGGTGCGTTGACATCTTATGTAAGACTGTCAGACTATCATGTTGATATTGAGCAACATCTTCATATCGACTGTATACACATATGTACATAAGTATGCACGTGAATGTCTATATCAACTAGAATCCCTTCTATCGTTTTCCCGGGAATATTCACCCTCAACACCTGACCAATCCTATCAATCTTTTGCAAACGGGCCCACCAGTTCAAGTCCGTGATGCCCTCAACCTCACCGCAAGGAAGTTATTCCTCTATGCAAGTTGGCGTCATTAAAGCTGGGATCATCAATACTTATCATCACCTTTGTATGTCCCCAACGATCCCCTTCGAATGCTCATAGTAGCCCCGTATCTTGTCATGTGCACGTCATGTTTCGAGGGTAGAACCCCCACCGGACGCAGCCTACATCCCACGATATGCACAACTACCAACGAAATCAATTCATGTCTACATACAATTTATTTGATCCACCCATCTACATAAAAAGGAATGGGATTGGGCATATCTATAGCATGGGTCTATTAATGCCCAACCGAATCCATCTTAAGGAGGCAGATGGCCTAACTATGTAGATTTACGTCTGGGACTTTGACGTCTGGTAAGCTGCCGTCTAGGGTTATATCCAAGTACCATGTTGTTAACCCTACCATTTGCTTCATAAAATGCACCGAGCGCTTGTCATGAGAAATAAGCGAAGATCACGGGTCAACCCATCATTTGGGTCAAAAAGAGACGATAATGACTTGTCGTTTGCATGGCATCACAGAAATTGATCTGACGATTTTCTCACCTCACCAAAAAGATGAAATAACGGCAAAAATAACTGACCACGATGGGATTCGAACCCACAATCTTTTGATTCGTAGTCAAACGCCTTGCCATTGGGCCACGCGGCCGTCAGTTGATTGATGAAATCCAGACGCCTAATTAGCCACCAAATATTCAAACCCTTCTGTCAGAAATTAAAAAATGCCCAACATCAAAGGAACTCAATGCAAAATCGACAAGCCCTACGTGTGGCAAGGATATCCGGTTACTTGGTGATCCCATGGTGGGTGTGGTACTTCATGAACAAGCGAGCTACATGATGTGACGCAGCTACAAGAGCTACGAGGACACGACTTGAGTATTGTTGAGAATGATGTTTGGTTGGACTATGCTAGTGGGAATAGCTGCCGTGTATTTTGTAGCCACTGCAGCTCATCGAATGTATGCACAATGTACATATGTATGTACATGATCTTGACCAAGAAGATCGAATGGATTCCTACATGGGTATGACTGGAGGTAGGAACGTGGTGCTACAAGAATATCACTAGCGTACATAGGCAACGGTGCCATTGTAACTTGAATCTAGGCGAATACACCAACTTGGAAAACTTGCCAGCAGTGTATCATTCCTGATGGTGTGTATAAGCGATTCAAATCCCGATGTATGGTGAAGCAGGCATGTGGTCGTCAGAGAAGATATCCACACGCCCATGTCTGTTTTAGGAAAAAGACAACAGTAACAAAGTGGACTTTACGACTCTGACATGACTTTAAGTGCTGTGACGTCTATTGTAGCAACTCGTACCGGGGCTCCCGAGGACATAATAACAAAATACTTTTGAACGAATCCAATGACACGTAAGAATCCGGAAGTACACTCCTTTCAGAAAGAGCTGTTTGTTAGTTGTTCCATCGATACGGCAATGATCCTAAGGGATATTCGGTCCCAGTTCGTAGCGAATTACTCCGGGTAATGATAATTGACTTGACAGTGGGTTTAGACATCCAACAACTATAGTAGCAGAGTTATATTTGCGTGACGTGGTAGGGAAATGCATACGCCCAGTATAGTACCATGAATAACAGAATTCAGCTTAGACCATAATTACCTAGTTGAACAAAAAGCGTAAGCGAGGGAGTGGGTTATGGTTAAATGGGAACGATAAGCCACCGGCACTAACATGCCAGGTTTGCCTGTCAATCTAGTTAGCGCTTAGCTTGATTATCACTCCACTTCATACATACATACATGTGCACATATGTATGTATGTACATATATAAATACGTGCGTGTAGACATATATGTACTATGATGTTGCGCATATCAGGCGCACTATTGCCAACAACACCAACTCAATTGGCCTTACAAGCAGATGCGTGACACCATCAGTGTGCCAAAGCTCCTATTATATGCATGTAATGTGGCGCTGTAGGCTTACATACGTGCATTGTGCGCCGACAAAACCGTCTCGATGGGTCTTCACTGCCGGCCAGATGGCACCTGAGAGTTGACTAGGGCGCGGAAAGGGAGAGACGTGGTGAGGGGCAACTCTGGATGTGGAAAGACAAGATGAAGGTGGCCGATAGTTGCTGGCGGAAGGCGGCATGAAACTCTGTTGGCGAAATCCTGCGGGATTGCCATAGTGGCGTGGGAGAAGCGGTTCTTGTGAAGTACTGTGCATGCCCGACGTGGGGCTTTTGGGGGTAAATAATGGTTTTATGCTGATTGCGGGTTTTTGGTGAATAGTTCCATGATGTTTGAGTTTGCCAAGGTGGTTTGCAATGTATGTATGTACATGTGTATACAAACAATAAAAGTAGAAACAGACGCAAGACCGACCGGGCCGTGTTAGCCTTCGGAAACACGGGTACAGTTTAGAACAATTGGCAGTCTATATACCCATGCCGTACCAAAAGCCGGTGAAGAATTTTGGAAACGCCACCCTCACCGGCGCGGCGAACCTAAGCTATCACGTCTGCAAGAACCCCGGGACAAGCATTGCGGAAGTCCAATAGTTAGCAGGAATACATTCACCGGTGAGCATGTTGAAGACAAACAGGCGAACGCCATTGCCGACTGACCGATAAAACGTCGATGTTAGTTATAAGAACTTTCTTTTTGTAGTACAAAGTAAGCGTTGGCGCGTCCTAACCATGGTTATATACCGCATTCGCAATCACATATTTGGCTGCGCGAGTATGATGAAGGGACTTCTGATGGTGCAAGAAAGAAACATAAACGTTGACAAGTTCGGATGGCTTGAGAAATGGCGTTGCGGACAGAATGAGAAGATGGCTGTTGGACACATGGATATGTTCCGTGAGGCTTGATTAGTGCACATACGTTTGTTCCACGGCTGTCATGTGAGGCACACTGGTAACACAATGCTATCAAACAGTAGTCCATGTACCTGAGTTGTCAACCACCAAAACGGGTCAAGTCCCGGGAAATCGACTAGCCTCAGACACTAGCCGGGGCATTGACAAGACCAGGCCTAATTCCCCAGGCTATATAGCAAGGTAAGTCAGACATGCATAACCAGACGTAAGACATGCGAGTGCCATGTATGGATGCGCATACGTGCATACATACCTATGTTTGTACACACATATTTCCATTTATACCTGCGTGCATGCCCATTATACCGCGCCAACCACGAAACCAACCACTTACTACCCCGCCACATGATTATTCAGCGAACATTGAGGATTGATTCACGAAGACCACAACGTTCTTTGTACCTTCCCAGAATGGCCTAGCATTGTTATGGCCTGGTCGCACAAGGAAGGTCCTCCCCCCTTCCCATTTTGCTTCGAAACTAGCATAACCCACTAAACAAGAGTTGGTAAATGTAAGTAAGTCCCGGGAACCTTATGATGTATGTTTCCATGTTTTGTTGGCGCTAGACACATGCAGTTACCAAAACACTGTAGACACACCCCCGATGTTGAAATAAACGACAGTTGGAGGTGGGGAAGATGTTGTTTCTATCTATTCTTAACAATGGCCATGTCATGAAAATGCAGTGATGTCCGTGGGGGGCGGGGGGTCAATAAGATGTGATGTGATATGTCCCCCGTTTAAGGAATCGACACCCAGATGTATGTAGGGTACTTGCTTGCTTTTGCTTTTGCTGTCCGCACACCCAACTGCAGGCACGACGTGTTGCTTCCATGGATAGAGGTGATTTCACAAGTAATGGCCCCGAAACATACTTAAACCTTCCTTGGTCACGGCTTCCCACTCTTAACTGGTGTCTCTACTCTGTCCTTACTGGTTGTTCTGCGTTCTTCCCTATTGTTGTCTTGTTTGTTGTCCCGCAGCCTTTTTCACCACTGCTTGGTCGAAGTTCCTGTTTATACTTGTCACCAAAACTATGACCATCTCCTTGATGTTGAGCTTTAACACCGTTACTACAAACCTTTCTTCTATCGCTTAATTTCGGCAAACGATTCGTCCTAATTCTATTGTCACCAAGTTTACATATCTTGTCGTTTGTGTGGTTTATTTCGTCTTTGTTCCCTCGTATCTTTGTATCGACTACCTTTCAAAACATCGCCCTTCCGTTCCTGAGTCAAGATCTACACTTCACAGAAGGACTGAAGATTCTATTCTTAGAAAGCATCCCGTTTTTGGATATACGCGTGTCGAAGTTGGCTTTCTGTTCTGTTGAAGACCCTTGTTAGGCACATAAACTAGACCGTTATTCGAAACAACACTATCTCTCAATCACACTGCGAATACCGGTGTCTGTTTTGTAAGTTTTTAGAACTTGAGATTCTAACTCGATGTACAAACACTAACATTAAGCTTCTCAGCTTGCTCGGACAAAATGACCCCGGAGTCTGCGTCCCTTGGGGCTATTTCCATTGTGGAGGACATAGACATCCATTTTCCTAATAGGTGGTCCCCCACGTCGGCCCTGGTCTATGTGCACTATATCTACCCCATGGCCACTTACGCCTACTTTGCCTTGGCCACTTTTCATTCAATTGGATTTCTTCATACTCTCAAAGCTAGACTGCGGCCAGAGGCTGACTTCTTCAAGTCCACTATTCTCACCAGGGGCTTGAATTTATGCATGATCTCGTTGTTTGTTCAGCTGTCTTCTATCTTGATCCAGTCACTCATAGCTCGTGAGTTTGTGGGTCGGGATGACGAAGTTGTCAGTCTGACTGCCTGCTTAATCCTTACAGCTACCCAAAGTACCCTGATTTCATCAACCGAGCGCCCCGTTTGGTACCCATACATTGGATCTTGGATCATCTGTGTTTTGTCAGAGACTTCCATAATCACCTTCATGGCACTGTCACCCAATGGACTCGACATAACTTCCCCATATGACGTTGCTCGGATCGCCTCAGGTGGCTTCCGTATAGTGTTTTCCTTGGCTGCCCTTTCTGCCTACTCGATTATCAAGTCTCGGCCAACCGTCGTCGCTGCTGACGAGGAGCGCCAACCTTTGCTGGGAGCCGCCAGCGATGCTTTAACAGCGGACAACGCCAACCAGGAAACATATGGCACCAATGCTTCCCCCGGTTCTACAGAAGAGCAAACAGAAAACAACGCAGACACAGATTATTGGACAGATGGCGAGGATGATGATGACGAAGAGGTCAAAAAGACGAGACGTGCTAAACAAGATGCTTTCGAAAAGAAGCTTTTGGAGTATGGCAGTTGGTTCGCATACATCAAGCACTACAAGGTAAAGTTACTGGCCATGGTTACTAAAAGCTGATCGTACTAACTGTAATCTTAGGTTCTTTGGCCTTATGTTTGGCCTGCCGGAAAGCCCCGGCTTCAGTTTTACATTATCATGGTCTTCATACTCATGTGGGTTCAGAACGTGTTCAATGTCTTGATGCCTCGCCAAATTGGAATTATTATGGACTCTTTAGCTGGCCAAATTACGAACGCGATCTGGACCCAACTCGCAATCTATGCCATTTTGCGACTATGCACATCTGAGTGTGGTCTTGCTTTAGCAACGGAGTGGTTCCTGTTCCCCGTCACTAACTATTCTCGGGAGGCTCTGAACCGCGCAGCCTTTGAACATGCACTCAAGTTGTCAGCCGACTTCCACGATACACAGTCTTCATCTGATACCTGTATATCGATCCGTAGCGGAGAGGACTTTTCCCAGTTGATTGAAACGATTTTCATCTTAGGTTTTTCGAAATTGACAGATTTGGTTGTCGCAATTGTGTATCTCACGGTCACGTTTGGTCCATACCAAGGTTTGATTTCGATTACTGCCGGCACACTGTATATGCTTATGTCGGCTCGGCTTCTTCGTGGCTTCGCTGAGATTAGAAAGAGATACCAATCGACGTATTATGCCGAAAACCGGGCCTTGACCAACGCAATTAGTGGCTGGTCGACGGTTACATCGTTTAACCAAGTCCCGTTTGAAAACAACAGGTACACTACTGTGCTACGGCGTTTGGTTTCAACGCTGAAGGCGTTTAGCCTAGCATGGTATGGAACTCGTGCTCTTCAGTCACTATCACTCTTGGGTGGATTGTTCTGTGGCTGCGTACTTGCCGTTGTCCAGATCCGTCGTGGCCGCGCCACACCTGGACAGTTTGCCATGCTTCTTCTTTACTGGAACCAACTCACCGGCCCACTGGTGTATATTTCCTCTGTGTCTAAGCGTATCGGTGCGATACTTGTTGAAGCTGAGCGCCTTCTTGACTTGTTTCACACATCTGCCACTGTAGTTGACAAGCCTGAATATCCTGAATTACGACTCACTCGGGGTGACGTTGAGTTCAATGGCGTCTGCTTCGGGTATAAGACATCTAAGGATGACATTTTGAAGAACCTGTCTTTTCACGTCCATGGTGGCCAGTCAGTTGCCTTTGTAGGCGCTACTGGAGCGGGCAAATCAACAATTCTCAAGTTATTGTCACGCTTCTATGACCCAACCAGTGGTTCCATTCGCATTGACCAGCAGGACCTCAAATGCGTCAAAGTAACAAGCTTACGCGCTCACATCGGACTGGTTCCTCAAAGCCCAGTTCTCTTCAACGATACAGTGTATAACAATGTCCGATACGCGCGCATGGACGCCACAGACGAGGAGGTGGAAGAGGCCTGCAAGGCAGCTCACATACATGATAACATTATGGGGTTCAAGCATCAGTATAAAACCATGGTGGGCGACCGCGGAATCCGCATTTCTGGTGGCGAATTACAACGTCTGGCCATTGCAAGAGCTATTCTGAAAAAGCCTAACATCGTCCTTTTGGACGAGGCAACTAGTGCTGTGGACACAGACACAGAGCAGAAGATTCAAGATTCGTTCCGGCGCCTTACTGAGAATCGGACGACATTCATCGTTGCTCACCGTCTGTCCACTATTATGAACGCTGATCGCATTATCGTCGTTGGTGACGGAAAGATTGTTGAAATGGGAGACCATGACAGTCTCCTCGCAGCCAAGGGCAAGTACCACAACTTGTGGAGTAAACAGGTCTTTGTCAGACCCAAGACCAAGGACACTTCCAACAATGATAGCGAAGGTGTATTTATTAACGACCTTTCGGAAGGGGAAATCAACAAGATTCGCTCTAGTGCCAATGCTTCGAAGACTGTTTCCGTGACAGGATCCGATTGTGCTCGGGAAAGCAATCATCAAATCTCAGCAGGCTCTAGCAGTAAATCATCTATTAAAGACGCTGGAACTCAAGCCGGTGAAGAGCATCAGACGAAGACAACGTCTTCTACTTAGGAAAAGAGGCTCAATCCGCAGGCACGTGTCTTTATGCCGTGCAGCCCCACCAGCTCTAAGCCTTCCTCTCCGGATCGTACCTTTCAACCATCGCAAGTGGTGGTTGCTGAAACCATACCCCCTGCGCCGGAATACAGAAAACAAGTATACCAATTGGTTAATTCGACCCCATCTATGCCTATGGCTCCTTCTTTTTACCCAGGCAATTCAGGCAACAAGTTATCGGGTGCTACTTGCGGCCAAGAGATGACTGGAGCCGGAAATATGCACCACAGTTCGTACAGCCGTAGTTCACAGTGGTCTCAAAACGGCGGGGGCTCAAGTAGCAGCCAGGGTCAGCCTTTGTCGCATGACGCCGACTACTGCGGCTACTTCCGACCCCGCTATCTGCCATATGTCAACTCGCGGAGTAACCCTGTGCGGTTGACTTCGACACTCAGCTCCATTGCGGAATCTGATGAAGACTGCAGCAACGAGGATGACGACGGTAATGATTACCGCTATTTCGGATGTAGCAATGTAAGTATTGTTTTGCAAATATGGGTAGGACCACCAACTAACTAGCTTCTAGGTGATCCCCGCTCATCACGGGAAGCAGAGACCAGGCATGGTCGCCTTTGACGGTGCCAATGATGAGCGTAGCCGTAGTGCATCAGACAGCAGCATGGAGTCGAACGGATCGAGCGCTCTAGAGAGTGCAAGGTCTGTGGAATCAACGGCTGAAGTACCGGCCAGACCACAAGTGGACCTGAACCTTCAACAAGAGTACCTCCGGGCGGATTCGAACAAGTTACGTCTTCCGGAGCATGAACGGGGACTTTCATACTGGGGACGGCTTTTCCGCCAAAATGCGATTCAAGCCGAAGCTCGGAATCGCCACCGGGTATCGGCTGCCTGGAAGCCCGCTCGCCAGTATATTTAATGGACAACTATGATTTTGTGGTTGTTGAGCAAAGCAAAGGAAGATCCGGGGGCAAACAGCCGGGTATGGCTGGTTGGTTGTATCGCTTAGAGTCAAGTGGTTATTCTGTTCGCTAGAGTATGATTCTGATGGGGCAACACTTGGTTATGATGTATGCGTTTAGATATGGTGTAGTTACATGAAAGATATTATTTGTGAGACATTTCCTAGTATTTTTTATCACTTTGAAACAATGCTTGAAGACTTCATTGACTTGGTATTATGCTGTCATGACAATGCGAAAGAATTACACTACCAACCCGACCACAGTTTGCTATGGTGGTTGTTTACTTGGAGCCAGCGCCGGCGCCGGCACCACCACCACCACCACCCATCAAGTTCTTGGCCCTAAATGATATGATGTTAGTTAAGGAAATTGAATTGTACAAACACATGTAATCAATACTTACATCTCAGCCAGAGAAGGGTCACTCATCAGAGCCGACATATCAGGCATGCCACCACCGTTGCTCATGTTGTCGGCCATCTGCTTAAGTCTAGGGTTGCTCATGAGGTTACCCATCAACTCGGGGTTGCTCATCAAGTTTTGGGCCATGCTCTGGAACATTGGGTTGCCCATGATAGAACCAAAGTCGGGCATACCACCGGAGCCACCAGCACCACCGGCACCACCACCGAACATGGAAGCCATAGAGGCGAGGTCAGGGAAACCACCGGCACCAGCACCAGCACCGGTGGGAGCAGAGCGCTCGGTAGCCTCCACGGCAGAGGATCCCTCGGTGGCTTCTACGCGACGCTTGGCGGTCTCATAACCCTTCTTCATCGCGTCGGAGCCTCCGTTGCCTTCAGCGTCAATACCCTTCTGGTACGCCTCCATGGCACCCTTGGGGTCGCCAAGGGCGAAGCGGGCGAGACCCAGACGGGACCAGCCCTTGGTGTAGGTAGGGTCCATGGTGGTAGCGGCTTCAGCGTCACTGCGCGCCGACTCGTGGTCCTTGGCGGCACTGTGGGCGGCTGCGCGGTTGCTCAGGTAGATGGCGTTTTGCGGGTGCAGGGTAAGAGCCTCGGTGTAGTGGGCGATGGCGGCGGGGTAGTCCTTGGTGGACATGGCAGCGTTACCCTTGGACTTGAGGGCTTCGGCGGCAGCCTTGTTCTCGGGGGTGACGGTAGCGGCGGACGAGGCGGCGGCGGCGGCGGCGGCAATGTTGCCGGTGGGGGAACCGGTCTTTTCTTTGGCTTGGCGGAGGGATTCGTAGACGGTGAAGATCTGCAGGAGGGTTTGGGGACCGGTGGCGGCGCGCACGGTGGCGGGTGTGTGCGGGTCGACTTTGAAGGAGTCGGCGATGCAGTTGATTGCTACTTCGATGTTATCAGCTTCTTCCGAGGGGAGAGACCCGTCGGTCGTGCTGGTGGTGAGGAAGTCGCAGATGGCGAGGGCCAGGCGTTGGCGCGAGGTGAGGGGGGTCTGCGAGGGGTGGTTAGTATGTGGCGGGGTATTTACCGGGCGGGCCCGGATATACACGGAGGAAGGGGGATTTACCGTCATTTTTGGATATGGTTGGTTGTGTTGGGTATGGAGAGAAATTAAGGTATCTTGGGCTATTCTTCACGGTGACGAGGCTCGAGATATGTATGTATACTGAATCCCCACTTTGTTGATGGGCGCCTACCGAGAGTAGGATGGTGTGTTTGGGCAGGAGGGGCTGTTAGTGGAAGGTTCTGGTGCGTGCTACAGTGACAGGCTGCAGGGATATGAATTAACTGCGGGGCACTCGGGACAGACGAATGGACCGTGGGTTAGGGTTTGCACGTGGGGTGAGTCCGTGTAAATGGATGCATGTGATGGTACATATATTAGGAAACAATCAGCATAAATTAAAGTCACGAAGAGAATATCATCGAGTACAAGTATGTACATAGATCGGCAAAGAAAACAATACACCATTTTGGGCGGCCTTGGGCCACTAGAAAACTCTATCACAGTGGCAACAGCCATTACTTTTTCGCTCCAAGTCATCAAACAAAAATGCCAATGAGCATCCAACCCAACAGAAACACCGCTTCCACCATCCACCCGTAAAAAGACAAAGCCAAATCCCAAAATGCATAGAAGCAACAACCCAGAAAGCAAAACAAAGCCATCGCATCAGAACGAGGAAAAGAACCAAGAGCACAAACCAAATAAAGCAAAAGACACAAACACCAATGACCGGAACAAGACAAACACCATCAATTAACCCGCGCCGCCATTCTCAGCAACAACGACTTACTGGTGCTTGCCAGCCGTCCGCTCGTTCATCAACTCTCTGCGGATGCGGTCCTTCTCGCTGTCCCAGGTGAGGAACTCGTGAAGGGCGCAGCCAGCTGGCACCATGGGGAGGACGGGCACCTTCTTGTCAGTGCGGACCTCAAGAACAGCCGGGCCCTCGGAGTTGATGAGCCACTTGAGAGCGTCGGTGACGTCAGCGGGGTTGGAGATCAACTTGTGCTGGACACCCATGGCGTCGGCGAGCTTCATGAAGTCGGGGTTCTGTTGGTGAGTGTGGGCGTAGCGATCCTCGTAGAAGAGGTTCTGCCATTGGGTGACCATGCCCTGCTCCTCGTTGTTCAAGATGATGACCTTGACACCAATGTTGAACTGGGCGGCGGTGGAGAGCTCAGTCAAGGTCATGTTGAAGGAGGCGTCACCGTCAATGTCGATGACAAGAGCATCGGGCTGAGCGACCTTGGCACCGATAGCGGCGGGAAGACCGAAACCCATGGTACCAAGACCACCGGAGGTGATCATGGAGCGGGGGTGTCTCCAGCGGAAGTGCTGAGCAGTCCACATCTGATGCTGACCGACACCGGTAGAGATGTAGGTGTTATCCTTGCGGTCAGCAACAAGGGTGGAAAGCTCCTCGATCAAGGCCTGGGGCTTGATGGTGTGAGGGCGCTCGGTGCGCTCAAAGTCGCTCATGGGCCACTTGGCCTTCCACGAGTCAATGTCGTTGAACCACTCGGCACGGTCCTCACGACTGCGGGCTTCAACAAGGGGCAGAAGCTCCTTGAGGTTGGTGGTGACGTCACCCTCAACAGCCTCGGTGGCCTGAACGACCTTGTTGATGTTCTTGGGCAGAACCTCGAAGTGGACGATACCACCACGACCCTCGGCGGCGGCCTGGCGGGCGGCGGGGGCGAACTTGGAGACGTTCAGGGTGACACGGTCGTCAAAACGGGCACCCAGAGCGATGATCAAGTCGGCGTTCTGGATGGCCATGTTGGCATAGGCGGAACCGTGCATACCGAGCATGTGCAGAGACTTGTCGTCAAGCTCGTCGAAAGCACCCAGACCGTGGAGGGTGGTGGTGACGGGAAGGTGAGCCTTCTCGGCGAGCTCCTTCAGGATCTCAGGACCACCGGGCGAAAGGATGATGCCCTGACCGGCGTAGATGACGGGCTTCTTAGCCTTGTTGATGAGCTTGGCAACGCGGGAAACAGACTCAGCGAGCTGGCGCTTAGTGGCCTCCATGGCGGCGCGCGAAGCAGCAGAGGGAAGGCTGGGAATGGCGGCGCCGGAGGGAATGGCGCGGCGGAGGATGCCGGCGGTGACATCCTTAGGGAGATCGACCAGGACGGGGCCGGGGCGGCCGCTGGTGGCGATCTCGAAGGCCTCGTTGATGCGGCGAGGGAGCTCGGCGACGTTCCGGACCATGACGTTCCACTTGGTGCAGGAACGCGAAATACCGACAATATCGGCTTCCTGGAAACCATCGGAACCAATGGCCGAGGTAGGAACCTGGCCACAGAAGACAACCATGGGAGTGCCGTCGGACATGGCATCCTGCATGGGGGTAATGACGTTGGTGGCACCGGGGCCAGAGGTGACGAGGACGACACCAGGCTTACCGGAAGCGCGGGCGTAACCCTCGGCCATGTGGCCGGCACCCTGCTCGTGCTTGGGCAGGATGAATTTAAAGTGCTTCGAGTTGTAAATGGCGTCGAAGACAGGAAGGATAGCACCACCGGGGTAACCGACTGTAGAAGGAAGCGACGTTAGCAACTTGGATAATTAATGAAGATTTCGGAAGGGAGGTGCGACTTACAAACATGCTTGACATTATGTCTCAGCATCATCTCGTGGAAGATTTCTCCACCAGACTTTCCGATGAAGGACTCGTCCATCACCTCACCCTTCTTAGCCAGAGGCTGCACGTGGTTATCGTTGATGGCATTGAAGGCGGGAGCGGGAGCCTCACGGGTCTCGGGACTGTAGTACAAGAATTTTGAGTCAGCATGTGTGGTGTATAATGTAGGTAACAACGGATGTATCAAGCAAAGGGCAAGTCACAATGGTGACAGTGGTGGCAATGGTGACAGCAGCGACATGAACACTGTATGCATGTTTCACTGCAAGCATGTTTCGCAGCGTTGGTGTGAGGGTGTAAGCATTCACATGCATGACGTCGAATCAGCTGTACCAGATAGGCAGGTGATATTGTCTACAGCGGGCCGACCAAGGGACCAGGGCACCTTGGCGGGCGCTTTCTAGGTGGATGAACGACGCCACAGAAAGGGACGTGTGAAAAGGTCCGTTGTCGGTGGGGGGTAACAAAAGAGACTTACACGGCCGAAGTACCGGGAGTAGATTGGTTACGGGAGCTGATAGTTAAGCTCCGCGTAGCGAAGATAGTGGAAGGAACAAGAGCCGGTGATGGACGAGCGACGGCAGCGGGCCGGGCCAGGGCTTTAAGGGCACGAGATCTGTACATTTCTCTGGATTTTTTGGGGTGTGAGAAACGACGAAAGGTGGGGGACAAGGACAAGACGACAATGAGGACGGAAACGACGACTTGGATGGCGATTCAGAAGATGAAGGGCCGGGTATATAGACGAAGCGACAAAATCAAGGGATAATGATACTTTTTTAGCTTCAAGGGTGCGTAGTGAAATAAAGAATTTCAAAAAAATGTACCAAAAAAATAAAAATGTGAAGTCTCCAAATCGATAAGCCAATGACAGCCTCTATATAGTATTGCGCTGGGTATGTAAGAAAAAATAGGGAAAAAATTGGCAACACCTAGTGCAATGGGTTTCGTCAACTGCCGTTATATAGGCGGTTTTCGCTCTAGTACGCAGGCCCTCTAGTACGCGCACTGTGGCTGACTTGTTCACCACTGTGGCTTTCTAGCTTTTTTTGATCGTTTTGGGTAAGGGCGGGCTCGGGGCGGTCGAGGCGGGATGATAGGATCGAGAGAATAAGTAATGAGACTTTGGTAAGTGCAAATTTTGATGGAGGGTCATGAGTCTGTGACTTGGATGATTTAGTTGGTAGAGAGAGGGGAATTTATATATGAGAGATTTGTATGTATTCATTTAGCTAGTCATATGGACATGGCGTTACAAGTTTCATGGGGTCTGGTGTAAATGAGTAATTGTTCAGACCAGTGTTAGTCACATCTTCATCAATAGACTCGCCCGGTCTTCACACGACTCTCTTTGTAGAATAGTCACCAACAAAGAAGCAATTAGGAAGGATACACGCATGTATGTTCATGTGTACGCACGCTCCTACTGCACGCTCAATCTAGAATTCCCCAACCTCGTGTGTCCCCGTTTCCCCGGCTAATCCATCGTTGGATGTGGCCTCCCGTGACCCCCGAGGCTACACATATGTACATACACCAATATATCCTGACAAACCGGCCGACGGCTGCCCCTGTCTACCTGACTCACACCGTCATAGTCCTTGTCACCCCGGACCGTCCGTTGTCCTGCGTCATAGGTACCCGCTACCATACATGTAAGGGTTTCTTTCCTTCTTTCTTCCCTTCTTTCTCTACCCACCGGGCCGGCGTTTAGAGCTCCTCGTTCCCACATGCATATGAAAATCACCGAGTCCTATTACAATGTCTTAAAAGCGGTGAACTATAATAAATTCTCCTAAAACCCGGCAGAATCATCCATACTTGGCTGTCTGGATTTTTCCTGCTTACCGCCTGTCTATGCCACTTTGTTGGACATCCGTTACCCCGGGTGTTCCATTTTTAGTGGGCCAAGCGTCCAGAATGAAGGCTTTTGTGGCGATATCGGCTGGCACCGAAGATACAGAAAATGCGCCAATGGTGATTAGTGCGTAGTATCGTACTGAATGAACTAATATGAATTCACATTGAAAGCATGAAATATCGAAATTATGATGTAGTGTCATGGAGATAGTCCATCCGACATCAGATGGTGACTTGTAGTGCGATTTTCAGATCACGCATCGAGTCATGAAAAATACAAAAATATAACCGGTATACTCCTCTAATGAGAGGGGTACATTGTCTCTGACCACGATGGGATTCGAACCCACAATCTTTTGATTCGTAGTCAAACGCCTTGCCATTGGGCCACGCGGCCGGTTGATGTGAGACTCGGGCATACTAGCCCTTAGATTCCCGGAGCCGAGCGGCGCCTCTCGGGGGTTTTAACCCCGGATTACTGCTAAATCTTTCACATACGACCATAGCCTGCGGAAAATACGGGGTCCCGTCTGCTCCCCCATAGTCAAGCCACAGAGCGCTGGATTAGTAGTACGGTGGGTGACCACGTGCGAATACCCGGTGTTGTATGTATTTTTACGCTTTTCTTTTTGTTGTTCTCTTTTGTTGCTGGTTTGTTTGACGTTTATGTATGTTCTTTTTGTTCGCTTGGGTTGGTTGGTTTGTCATTCTTTAACGTTATCACACACCCCAATCACGCGGGTCAGGTACACATTTGTGTCAATAAAGTCAATAACAACGACCTCTTTCAGTCATGATTGTCTTTCAGTCTTACATGGTTGATGAGCGAAAGACGTTGGCGTTCTCTATTTTTTTCTCAATATCTCAACTTCAAACTATCTTGTTAAACATTTTCAATAGGATTAATATCGTCTGTTTCTCAATGTTGCGCAAAAGTGATTCTACATCCCTTTGGCTGAAAACAGAAATCACGGTGTGGACTCGGTCCTGATGTAACCTCACTTTAAAACTTGTTAACCAATCATTCAACAGAAGTTGGTCTTCCTGGATAAAAAGCAAATTTTTCACCATGTTTGCAATCAATGTTATTTTAACCTCTTTGCGAAGATTTTCTCCTTTGATGTTATATTGAGAAATGGTTCAAAGTTTAAACCTTTGGAATGCCGCATCCGAGAATAGCATAAAAGCCGCGTGGTTTCTATATGCGAATGGAGGGAGACATAACTAGTTCCAAAAGAAGTTTTTTTTTTTTTCAACAAGATCACGGAGCGTCATGACTGAATGCAGTGTCGTCATATTAAACAGGGGGCTCATGTATACAGATGCATCTTCATGGACGGGATGAGGCCTGGTCAATATGCATAAACCTACCGCTGTAAGGCAGACAGACAGACTTCTAGACAGGGGCTCAGAGGGATCAGGACAAAACCAGCAGACTTCCTGACTCGATGTTTCGGGAGGGCGTGTATTTCCAGTGTGCCTGGCCTGTGATTGGCCGAACCATCAGGAGGCCAGAATTATCCAGGAGCAAAAAAGAAAAGTCATGTCTAGCCCGAAGAAGGCCTCGGCGACATCTAAGTGGCCCATTCTGGTAAATTTGACATTTCCCACGTTGCCCGGTAAAACTGGAAATCCCATCTTTTGTGTCTAGGCCTGGCTAGATGAGCTCTCAGCTACGGACGTATGTATGTGCATACGAACCCCCGTTCCATGACTTACACACATGATTGTTTCTTTCCGCAATATGTTTCCGGCTAGCGTGCCCGACTGTGGGGGTATGACATGTGAGGGTGAGGTACTATATGGTCTAAATTGAGCGCTGGCCGGGCATTTCCTGTGGCGGTTATACGGGGAATGTTCATGACGGATGGGGGTCTCCTTTGGGTGACGGCGGCTAGAAAGGGGGAGGGCTCTATGCATCTAAGACGTATGTATGTAGGTGGGAGGGTATTCGTTTGTCATGATAAAAGACAAAAAGGTTCTTTGTGAGCTTATTTTCGGGTACCTGACAGTTGTAGCAAAGTATAAAGATCGTCGTCTGTCCTGTTTGGTTTGGTCTTTGTTCGTTCATCTCACATCATCAACTTCCTTTTCTATATCTCAGGGCCGGCCTCTGCTTTTTATACCCCATTTTTTGCTCGTTTCTTCTTCAACTTGGTCTAGACCACCCTTTTTCACTTCACCATGCGCTCTTTCTCTATCAAGACTGCCCTTTTGGCGGCCGTTTCTTCATTACCTACTTCTGTTCTTTCTTATGGATACAATGTTGCTTCTGCCTCTAACTACGCTGTATACTGGGGTCAAAACTCTGCCGGTGGCACTGGCACACAGGGTAGACTTTCCAGTTACTGTGAAAATACCCCGATTAACGTGAGTTGACCTGTGTATCCTGTGATGTGATGACCATAACTAACAACCTATGTAGATCATCCCCATTTCCTTCCTCACAAACCCCAGTGATCCCGCTACTATGAACTTTGGCGTGGCCGGTGACTCTTGCACCAAATTCAGTGACAACTCGAATCTCCTAAGCTGTCCACAAATCGAGGCGGATATCAAGACTTGCCAGTCTCTTGGCAAGCAGGTGATTCTCTCTATTGGTGGTGCTACCTACGATCACACGTTTGCTTCCTCCGCGGATGCTGCCGCTGCCGCCACTAACGTCTGGAACATGTTCGGTCCCAAGAACTCTTCTTCATCGGTTGACCGACCCTTTGGCGAGGCTGTAGTTGATGGATTCGACTTTGACTTTGAGTCTACTGGACTTGGCGACCTTGTCACTTTTGGTACTACCCTCCGTGCGTACATGGATGCCGAAACTGACAAGAAGTACATCCTCACTGCTGCTCCCCAATGTCCCTACCCCGATGCCAATGTTGGCTCGATGCTTGCTGATTCCGTCTACTTTGATTTCATCATGGTGCAGTTCTATAACAACTACTGTGGCGTGAGCAGCTTCGTTAGTGGCGCGGCAACTCAGACTTCCTTCAACATTGATACTTGGCATAACTGGGCTCTTACCTCGAGTAAGAATCCTGATGTCAAAATTCTCATTGGTATTCCTGCTAGCGAATCTGCCGCTAGTTCTGGTTATGTTGGTAGTCTTGTCATGGCTGAAATCTTTGCTCATAGCCTACAGTATTCTAGCTTCGGTGGTGTCATGATGTGGGATATGAGTCAGTTGTATGCTAACAGTGGTTTCATGGAGGGAATTGCTTTGGCTCTTTCTGTCACCGGATCCACTGCTACTGCTACTACCACTGCCACCAAGGCCACTAGCACTGCTGTTTCAACCTCAGCCGTTGCCACTGCTACTAGCACTCAACTCCCCGGATATACCACCCTCACCACTCTTCGAACTGCCACTAGAAGTGTCACCCAGTCATCTTCAAAGGCCACTGTTATCCCTACCTCTGCCGCCACGTCCGTAGCTACCACAGCGACTACCTCTGCCGCCGCTACCTCGACTTCCACTGCCGGTGGCACCCTCGGCCACTGGCAACAATGCGGCGGTACTTTCTGGAGTAGATCGGGAACCTGTGCTTCCCCATATACCTGCTCTTGCGCTACGCCATGGTTCTGCATGTGCACGTAAATATCCCAAAAGAGAAATAGTTTGTTTGTGTTTATATAGGTTTTAGGGTTTCAAGGTTGATCCCTTTGCGGATCTTGTTTTTTTTTTTTTGGCGTTTTTCAATCGGATTATATTTGCTTCTGTATCTAAACGAATTTGTCGTTTGTCATTCTATTTGCCCATGTCTAATTGTTCCTTTCCTTTCCCCGGATTTTTAAACGCCCGTAATTGACACGGACGGATATTCCCATAGAGCCTCTATCACATATGTATCTTCCTGCAGTGTTACCGCCCACAAACACTCCAACGTCATTATTATTCACATTAAACCTGATAAGATGCTAACTCCATCCACCTCGATGCAATGTTAATCCATCAAAGGGTTCTAATCTTAGGGTTATACATTCTTTGACATAAGCGCCATGACAAAGGTAAAACAACCTGCCCAACTTGACCATTTTCCATGACAATGAGCAAATCGGGTATTCTCGGGTCCTTAAAAAAAAAAAAAAAAAGAGACCACTACGATAAGAAGATATAAAGTTCGCCTCCTCAGTTTCATCTGCTCCTCTTCTTCTTCTTGTCCTTCTAGTCTTCTTTCCAATTCTTCGCCCTCAAGATAAGAAGCTCAAAAAAACCATCCCATGTTAATCTTCCGCGCCTGCCCTTTCCAGCCACTAATTCGTGGGGGTGTGACGAGAAAACCCTAAACCCTTATCTCTTACACCGGGTCTTTGTTACCTTTTGGGGTATATTTAGCATGCGGAAATCATTAGCAGTTGCATCATGTCACTGGAAACCAGGGGTTCCTTTCCTTATCAGTGGCTTTGTTTCTTGGGCTCCGCATATAGAATGTAGTATTAACCCTAGACCTATTGGTGAGATATCTGACAGAGATACGGGAGGTATTCGATTTGTTTCTTGTTCTCTTGATGTCTTACAGACTGTGATTGGTGCATTTTGATCTCCCTTGATCTCCCTATAGTTTATAAAAGTACCTAGCATCTTCGTTCAGCTAGTCTTTTGACTCCCTAAAGTCCAGACCCCCAATACAATCGACCTGCACTATTACAATCCACGCCACAAACAAAGATCCAGAATCCAATCTATCCCAATACATATAAACATTCTGAACCCACAGACAAACCACTTATCAGTAACTTCTCCCGTGCGCAGATTCCCCATTTACTTCCGCCATCACACCGGCAGGGGCCCAACCTTATAACACATGGCACAGCGCCATAGAGACATGAAAAAGTCTGGTTGATGAAGTTCGTTTCAACACTCTGTCATATCTCGTTATTATTCTCGTGTCATATTTTTATACTTTCCAACATTTCCGTCCTTTGAGTCGACGTCTTTGAGGACTCCCCCACCTTCTTATCTTGCATCTAATTCCCCGCCAAGAAGCACGGATATCTTATCGCCGCAACAGCCTCGATCCGAAACTAGCGAGTCTACTATGTATTAGTGCCCGAACTCCACAATAGACAGCATCTCAGTATTATCGTACATCTATATAAAACCAGACCCCAAAGTCGTCTAGTTTGCAAACTAGCTCCGGGTCCATCGTCCCGTGTTATTCCCCGAACAATCTACGCATGTCCTCGATCGTCAAAATGAGTGACCCTGAGGAATCTCATCATAAGGATCTCGATAGACAAATGGTTCGCCATCTTTTGAGGTCCTATAGTCGACAAGAACTTGCTCTTATATTCAGAGAAGAATCTCAAAGTCTTAAACGTGGGTGTTCTTGGAACTTTTCCAGTCTACCTTGATGTCATATGTACTAACAACACTTTTGTTACGAGATAGTTCCTACATATGACACCAACTCACTCATCTCTACTCTCACAAACTCCACTGGCACTACCGGCACAGCTGCTTCAGATCGCTCTAGTATCTTCGATAACGCTAGTATAAGTACGGCTTCCGACGCTGCTAGTACAGCCTCCAGCAACAGCACCAGTATCTTC
This sequence comes from Huntiella bhutanensis, assembly GCA_002018275.1. Classification (NCBI taxonomy): domain Eukaryota; kingdom Fungi; phylum Ascomycota; class Sordariomycetes; order Microascales; family Ceratocystidaceae; genus Huntiella; species Huntiella bhutanensis. The sequence goes on from MJMS01000087.1 coordinate 75,705, forward strand.
TCAAACGTCTCTTCTAAACTTCTCGGTCGCAAATCCTCACATTCATCACGCGCATCGCAACCATCCGCTCCGAGTCCTGCAGTTTCCTCTTCAGCTTCGATGGCCAGTGCTACTCCATCGGTATCTTCTTCATCTTCCCGTCAAAAGGCTTCTTACTCTTGTGGCTTCTGTAGTGAAGACGGTATTGTTCGTACTTGCACTCGAAAGAACGATCTTAAGAGACACATTGAGGACTTTCATAACCCAAATGCTCAATGGCATTGCAGACATAAGGGATGTGGTGGTGTCTTCGATTATCAGACTTCTTACAAAAGTCATCTAAAACAGTTTCACGGTGGTTCCCGACTTTCCCTTGATGAGGCTCAAGTTGCTGTCTGTCCGCAGGTTGTCTTTGCTTGTGGTTTTGAATGGTGTCAATCTATATTCGAAGCTACTGGTGATTTAGATGCTCCGGTTTCGTTTAAGCATTACGTTGCCCATATTGTGGCTCATTTTGACGATCTACCACATATGCATGGCGAATGGAAGTATTCCGTCCGATTCTGCAATCTCCTCAAACAATCACAACTTGTTCAAGCATGGGACGCTCTAAGTAACGATCCCTCGGGCGAGTCTCTCACATGGACGCGTGGGAACTCCATGGCCTTACGACGCCGTCTTGAATCTCGACACTTTTCAGATCCGACTTCTGTCATTCGGTATGCACTCCGTCTAGGTCAACCTGGAGCTTCACCAATTCCAGGTGACCCAGAATCACGCTTCGCCTTACCATTACGAGACTCGTGTACTGAATATGTGCCCGGACATATCAACAACCGACCCAACGTTTCCACCGCCACAGTCCCACCAAGTCTCGATTTCCGAATTTCTAGAGGATCGAATCCCGCGTTGGCAAATTATCTTGCCTCCCAACGACAAGGTTCTAGCGCGCCTTCAGGTCGTAGAGCTTCTCGTCGGGCGCACTATAGTTCTCGTTCAGCTGGTGTGGCCCCATCAACATCTCAAAACTCATCTCACTTACAAATAAGTAACCCTATGAACCCACAGTTCATGGCCACACCGCCCGTGGTTCCGTCGATACGACAAGGTCAGGTCTATACCGATAATAGACAATCTGGATTTTCTAGAGGTCAACAGGCTTCGGCGGGCGGGATTATTGCGGATGATTTGCATAGTTTGAGACATCTTGCTGGTGGACAACCGGGTTCGGCTCATGACATTGAGATGCCGGATGCGGAGATGTTGGCTAGGGACTTTCAACATGGTTATACGGGGGTTGTCGGGATGGGAATCGGGGAAGAGTTCTTTGAGGGGCGGTACTAGATTGTTGGTGGATCTTTGTGTTTACTTTGTTTTCTTGCGTTTTTTGTTGGTAGCTAGTTACCAAGTTGATACCCCAAGGTAACGATGTTTAGCATTGTTATCAAGCACAATATACATACATACATATGTATGTACATATTTCATGCATCTATACCCGCCCACCAACCCGTTCCTCCCTCATGATTCCGCCCTCTCTCTCGCTTTTCTCCAGCCGCAAAAAAAAACGCCAGATCTGCAAACTCCTGTGACAATGTTATCCCGAGTAATGTGCTGTGATTCCCACCCACTGTGACGACGAAACATGTTATTATTTGGATTCTTGTCCGGGCCATCCCTTCTCTAACTAACCAAACGGTGGAAATCTGCACGAAACGGGCCAACCCGGAGACTTCATGGGTGTTTCTATCGGATACCCTCCGACATACCGATACTTGTGAAGCAGCCGTGTTCTGGATTCAGAAAAGTGAGTGTTTTATCCCTGGGAACTACACACACACATACATATGTACAGTAAAGGTCCGATCGGATTGGAATGGAATGCATTGTGGCGGACGTGCCGAGCTGTTTGTTGGTTGGTTGTGGACGAGGAGGGCTGACGGCTGACGGCTGAGGGCGGTTTCTGTGAGCGTTTGCGAGTTCGGACGATCAAAGGGGTGTGGTGATGGTTTTGGGCTACCGTATTACGGGACGGAGTTTGGAGAGGGTTCGAAATACTGGTACCCGGAGGCCTTACATATGTGCGTATTCACATGCGATGCTGTGGTTGTGATGGGATTCGTCAAGGTCGGCATGTCGGGTTCAAGGGAGTGGTGTACATATGTGCCTCTTATCATCCCTCAGCTCAGCACTATCTTTGTCCGACAGACTGGACTGTAGTTTGGCCGAATGTAACCCTATATACGTATAAGTAACCCTATTGTTCGTTCGAGATCGGATCCGATTGACGATAACTCCTCTGCATTGAGATGACAAATCTGACAGTCTCCAGTCTATTGGATAAAGTAAAATTACAGAGTTTCACCACAGAGTCCATCGAACATTCTATGCATGTCTCCATTTCCAGTCAGCATATGCTACTCCTGACCAATGTTACCCATCAGGTTACAATGTCATGTTAGTGGAGCAATCCTTAACTGACGGACGGGTAAGTCATGCCGCTTCATCGTTTTTTTTTCTCTACTCCAGACAGCACGGATGCTCTGCCACATAACTGCAGCGTGTATCTCCTTCTCGTTTCTTCTCCAATTATTGTCGTATATATGGATAATCAAGATATCAGATCTGTCGTACACACCCACTGAAACTCAAGGTAATTTCCGTACATGTCCTGTTGGGGTGTTATTATTGGATCGTTCGTTGACGTTGTACCTGGATTTAGTTGCCGTGTTGTTTGTTTTTCATGATGATTAACCGGTCTTTCTAGCCAAGAAGTCTTTCCAACCAACAAGTCCTTCCAGAAAGTCCAGAAAGTCCAGAAGCTGCCGTTCTTTGGAAGTGATAAAGACACCGTCAGGGAATATCAGCCGAGATGGCAAGGAGAACGCCACTTACTTCGACAAAAACGTCATTCATTTGACTCCTCAACTGCCCTCGACTGCCTAATTTGTCACCTGGTCACTTCGAATCAAGCCACCGCCTCAGAGAGTTTTACATTTGTATGTCCCTCTTCTTCTTCTTCTTCTTCTACGTCCCCCACAAAGTAATCTTGTTGTCTCCCAAGTCATCGACAATCGGTGGTGGCTAATCCGCGTAGAGCGTAGAACCAGGGATTTGCCTGCCACTGGGCTCTGTTCCTGCATCCATTTCAACCGTGTGTTTTGCACACGAGCCCTCGGGCGTCGCCACGCCAAAGCAATCTCCCGTCATTTTTTTTTTCTTTGCTGAGCTTTACTTTGATTTTTGATCTATGAACATCGATTTGGAGTGTAGGTTGCACGGAAACTTTGGCGGCCCGGCCGCTTCAGGCTGACTCGGCCACGGCGCTGATCAAATCTCATGGAATCATGCAGGCGGTTCTTAAGGCCGTTTCAACCAGACGCGTGCAATTTAGAGAATTTCCAGAAGCTGACAGGCCTCCTGGGTGAGACACAGGGAAGGGTGTATTCCACACCATGGCCAGATTTTGGGGCGAGGATCATGGGTATTTTCATGTTTCCGTGCAAGGCGTTTCTTATGTACGCTTGACTAGATTGAGAAGTGTCGTATGTACACACAATAGCCCTAACTAGGTTCTGGGCAAATATCTACGAGGCTGTGGGCAAAGTGTCGTTCGTGATTTCCGGATGATCTTGTAAATCTGGCCCGCGCACTACAAACAACAGCCCATCGTACAAGCCCTGTCTAGCACAGTCGAAATCAATCTACATGCTTCAGCAGAATCTCAAACTGGATTTGCTCTCTACCCGATGTAGTATTCAATTGTACAAACCCACTCAGCCCACAGACTATTGGTTTTATATGTCCTCAGACTGTTCCTATGGGAGTGACTGACTGACGGGACAAGGAAAGTTGGAGTTTCGCATCTGTGGGGCCAACTGCCTGTGATGACATGGTTAGAACTACGGTACATGGAAGTCCAACAAGGTTCTGAATATGCCGAAGATCCGATGGCTGGTGGTATGTTTTCTTCTTTTCTTTTATCACAGGGTCTGTAGACAGGGCTTCAGGTTGTAACCATGACAGTCGAGACAGGCTTAACTATATGCTGCAGGTGAAGCTCTGTTTGACAGTGAAACGAAAGCCAGGATTGCCCTCTCATACAGCGGTCTCATGCAGCGGTCTCGTCGCCTGTAAGTATGTAGATAATTCAGCTGTAACCAGATCCTCGCTCGACGTAACACACAGGCCGCATAACCCGCAAACCTCACACCGCCAAAATCATCAGCTGGTGGAGAAGATGAATATACGGTCCCGAGAAAAACCTTCTACATATGTACATACATACGCATAATAGAACGAACAACGGATCTCAAAAGACAAGCTCAAACCTTGGCAAAATCCCCTGCTGAATCCGTACTTAATCACTGTTATTGATGCCTTTCTCCGCCCTCACATCTGAGTCGCCGCTAAGCCAGAACCAGCAATATAACCCCTGGCCACTGGAACCCACCTCGCTTATGCTTCTACGGCCGGCCTGTTTTTCTGTTTGGTTTGGGCTTTGGCTTTGCCAACAGACAGACAAAAGGGACAACTAAAGGAACGGCCGAAAGAAAGAAACAAAGAAGGCTCGCGTTGGATGTGACGGTATCACGATCCACGTATGTATGCGGAAAAAGGGATGTCCATAATGGGGGGGGTTTTTTGTCTTAAAGTGCATTCCCTTTGGAAGTTAAAATCGATCCCAATAGAGTTATGATATGGCGGGATTGGATGGTTGTTCTGTTGGATTGTGTGATAGGTCGTATTTAGACCACTTAGATGACGTTGTAGATGGAGCTGATGGGGTTCTTGCTAACTGGCGGCTACTTTATGGGCTTCTTCGGGTTGACGGGGTGGGGGGGGAGGGACTTTTATACTTTGTCGTCACAGTCACATTATGTGCGGTTTAGTGATTCTGCGGCACATCAGTCAGCTTTGGCGTTTGTTATCGGGTGAAGCTACCGAGAGGCGTTTTTTTTCTTTTTTGGGAAACTAGAGAGGTGGCGAGTTGGTTGTTACTGTGTTTGTAGAATATGGCTGGATGAGGGTGATAATAGGAGGACTCTTGATTGGATAGTGACATGTTGTGTACCGATTCGGAGTGGTTCTTCGAGATGATGTTGGAGTCATGAACAATGGTTGAATTGGGTAGTTAGTAATTAGTTAAGTTCAAGAGGTAGTGACGGTATACGATACAACCAACCCTCACCCCTCTTCAAAGCTACAAACTAGACGCAGTTTCGCGTAGTTTATATACTTCGTCCTAGGGGGTCTTCAGGTATCTAATGTTCCGATGATACCCAAGTCCAACTAGCTTCCGAAATATAGTCTTTTGTTTTGCGGGAAGGAAGAAAGCTAGGAATTCCAAACGTCATCTCCAGACCGCACAGTCGACGATATAGTGGAATTTCAATTCTTCTGATGTGTTGGGTGACCAAGTCTGTGACCAACAACCAACAGTTTTCGAAATCGCGGATAAAACTAAGGAGATACTAAGAAAAGACAACGCAAATCTGGTTCCTTTTTCAATGTTCACAAAGAAGACTGGTGTAGGGTTACGCTTGTAGTGAGAGAGGTCTTTTAACGGCCGTTGCTAGGCCTGTCGTTGTTGGTGCTTCGTTGCGCTCCGGCCTTATCCTGGTATACTGCGGAATAACGGACGTGATTAGAGAATTGATTATTAGCCTGGATGATGTCCTTTGGCTGATTGATTGACTTGTCACAAGTTAGAAGCGGGAAACAGAGAATGTGTATATCGACCAGTAGTTTTCAGTCTTTTTGTTCCATGATTGGGTCTATGGAAGTGTCTCATCACGATTGTGGCTTGTTCATATTGAGGGCTACTATAGCCGTCCGTCATTATCAAGACTGGATTTCCTTGTTCTGGCGTCCTTAACACGACATGTATGCGTGGTTAGTTTGGAAGGTGAGAGCGAGAAGATACAGTGTCTGTGCTGGTGTCTCTAGTCAACCTTGTCAGAACAATTGCTTTTGGATTAATCTCGTCATTGGAGATATTGTCAATGCTTCAAAGCAAACTACAGGATGTAATTGTAATACCCGCGAAAAGACGTGTGGTCGATGTGAAAGATGCGGGTTCTCCTAGGTTTCTATGTGGACTTGCATAAGATGTACATGAATCTGTACTTGTCTATGCATACGCAATACAAAGACAAGGTGCTGCTGATACGATACGGGCCGTGGGAGAGAATCGGGTTTGACTGGAGTGTCAATTTCCTTTGTCTAACATGACATGGTTAGTGTCCGATGGCTCTTTCACTAACTTTGTTACAGTGTTCGATTGTCATCCCTGACTCGGATGGATGTCTTATACCCCAACAAACGGCTTAAAAGAAACATGTATGTACATATGTACAACATAAAAGAAAACAGACAGGTTAATAGGGAGAAACCAAGATCAAGATGCTCTTTGTTAGTATATAGAATACGAATACCACATAATCCTCTTCCTTTTACCAGCATGTCTGCATGAAACGCATAAGATAGCCTGCTATTGCCAAGTTGCATGTAACGCCAGCACGCTTATGAATCGAGGGGCGGGGCGATGAAGTCGCTGCATCTTTCACTTTTGGCATGAATGACATGTTCCATTTTCCAAGAGATTTGTGAAATTACGAGGAGTTTAACAGATAAACATGCATTTGATCTGCAAGATATACATTACAAGTACATACTGAGTATAGCCGCGATGCTATAAGACTTTCCCTAATAATGACAAAGAACAAACAACACGTAGATTTCCGCAAGTAGACTTGACTTGTTCAGTTAGGTTCTTGCTCCTTTCGTCGTACACTCATCACTGCCTAGGATTTTCCTTTCTAGGCGTCCATGTCTCTCTTCAACGTGACGGCCCTTTCACAAACAGAGACATTCAAGCCTCCATTCATACAATCTTCAGCAACTTTTCTTTTTCCTCTGTTTCTTACTTCCAGTCACTTGCACATCACCCGCTGGTTAGTCGACTTCCTAGTTCACATACCCTGTACAAAAAGGTAAAGGCGTTTGGATAAGTCAGTCAGTTGCACTTTTGCCCTTTTCCCGCACCCCGCTATCGATATCGAAACTCGTTATACATATATACACATCACATCTGCCGCTTCCCGTTCTCTTCAGCTACGTTGCTTTTTTTATTATTATCCTCCTGGCTGGTTGTTTGTTTTCTTCTTCCTGTTGTTCATGTGCGTTTACCCTGGGATCTACCGTATATCGTAACCGAAAATCCATTCATTCACACTCCTTTATACGACATCAAAACGAAATCATCGTCATATACATACATCATCATTTATATCAGACCAGTGGTTAAGGAAGGCTATACTAGCGCTCCTGCACTTTGACGGTTTAAATATCTTATACATACGCCTGTTTGTGTACAGACACACTGTACAGACACACACCTGCCGCACGACACCTACCGCAAGACACCTCCACTACTAAACTTTGTCGCCACCATTATCTTTGCTTTCAAGCCTTCAAGCCACCAGCAACCTTATCTGACTTCCACTGCATAAACCCACGCTTTGTACCCGTCAGTCAGCCCAAGTCTCCACATACACTTAAAGAGCCACAAAACCTCAGCCACAGTCCCGGAAAGTCCCTCCGACAAACCCGGTGTCTCGATCAAGTTGTGCTCTTAGACTATCTTGTCTTGATCTGTGACCCATTTACTTGGCCCACCTTATAAACCCCACCTTCTTCTTGCACGGCCGTTCTAGTCTTGTGTCTCGAACATTTGTTCGTTCGTTTAATTGTTCGTTCGATTGTTCGTTCGCTCGCTTTTCTTGTACTACACACTCCTAGATATCTTCATAGCTGCGGAGACGCCCGGTGCGTTGCACGGCTTCTTTTGCTACACTTGCATACCCTTTGGCTTGTTATTTGTAACACTTTGTCGAGCTTCTGTGACGAGAAAAGAAGACTCACATCTGTTGTTCGTAGAACATACATTGCTTGTCACGGCTTTTCTTGTGTCCTACTATTACTTCTAAAGGCCAGGCTACACCACATCATCAACTTATCACATATCGTTCTTAACGCGAACTACACTTGTTGTTCATTCTTTTCTTTGTTTCTTTACCAAGTAGCTGTGTGTCACTACATCTAATCAACTTCAACAACCACCCGGAAACCCTGTTTCTTCGGCCCATATAGCCCGGGAATTCATTGCTACTTTACTACGCCCTCCGACCAGGGATTCCTTTCTTCTTATCCAAGCACCAAGCCTGCCAGACTAGGCCCCGTTGTCGTTGTCCCACACCCCCCCCCCCCCCCC
>MJMS01000087.1:83970-102179 GCA_002018275.1 Huntiella bhutanensis
CCCCATCTACGCTCCAAAATCCTAGTGCACGTCTAGAAGCTGCAAATTTGCCCTCGTTCCAGGGACACACACACTTTTGTCTCCTCAACGGCGTGCATATTCACGTCTGTGGTCTTGGTTGACATTCCTCGTCTCGTCAGTCTTTGTCGCCATTTTTGTTTCTTATACACTGCCAAGCTCAAGAAAACCTGTGCTCTCTTCTCTCTGATTCCGTTGTTGTTGGTCTGTTCCCATTGTCACTCGGCTGGGCATGCTGCCGTAATTACAAGTTGCCACTATTAACTCGTTATTGTTGCCCAAGACCTGGTTAGTTGCGCCCTGACCTTTTCATACTAGCGACCTGATATATGGCCCTGTCCAACCTCTAACGTCTTGAACCGCCTTCTTTTCTTGTTCCTTTTTGCTTCTTTTTTTTTGTACATTTTTTGTTTTTTCTTTTTTTCGTTTTCGTCATCTTGTTTGACCTGAACAGACCTTTCAGTGTTCAAGGGACCATATCTAAACAAGAAAATCTTTCTTGAATTGTTACTGTCTTTGCTTCTTCATTCACTTGTCATTTATCTACACGCTCGCTTTTTCTTTCCGTGTCTTTTTTTAACTTCTATTCTTTCTTCTTTGCTCTCGACACGCCATTTGTTTTTTGTTTTTTTGTTCTTCTTTCAACCATTATTGCTTCTCATTTTCCCTTGATATACATTGTTTTTCCTTAGTCGTACCAGTTCGACTTGTCCTTCCATTTCCCTTCGCCTGTGACTACTGCATTGTGTATCACGCACGTTACCTAAACTGCTCCAACACTACATTACGCTACGCCTGTCACTTGTCGTCCACTGAATCAAAAAAAGGCAACCTGCAGAAACGCCAAACATCCGCTAATTGCCTCCAATTGTGTGCTGGTTTCGCCACAAGCGCCATTTAAACTCCCATCAACCTCAAACTTGTCTTGCTTCTGTCGCATTAGCCGCATTACTTCAACATCAGACGGTTAGTCAGCCACCACAAGTTCGCCATGTTTACGGTTCCTACCGCGTGGTCTGATGGGGCCAACCCAAACACAGTAGACCCGTCTTTGCCACAGATGGAACACGAAGATAGCCAAGCTTTTGTACGCCTGATCCAGAAATATGGCCCTTTCAATCTGATGTTTTATCTTCGTCAAATGGGTGAACAAGAGCAGTCTAGATTTCCAAGTAAGTTGAAACCTCTACTACAATTTCAAGTCTTACAGTACCGTGCTATCAGCGCCTTGTATGCTTCTTCACTTGACCATGTCCCACTAACATATGTGCTTGCCAAGATCCCCGCATGTCTACCTTGACCACTGGCAGTGGTACAACCGCACCATCACTTTTCAGTAATCGCCCTTCAATTGCTTCAGATGTTGCCTCAATTTATACGACTGGATCGCAAGCATCATCTGCCTGGGACTCAACAGTTGAGGGCATGCCATGGACACCACAATCATCACATGTCCCTGGAGACTCACCCGATGGTGCTATTTCGGTCACCGGCACTAATGTCTGCCGCAAAAACATTGAATGCACATTGTGTTTTCTAGACGGAGTGACAGTTGGCTTCACTCGTAAGAGCGATTTCAAAAAGCACTTGCAGCACTTCCATTGCACTGACACAGTATGGCTTTGCCCATATGCTGGCTGTGGTGCTTCTTTCGAATTTGAAAAGGCGTTCGTCAATCACGCCAAGCTTCTTCACAAAGACGTCCATCTTCCGGCAAACAAAGCGCGCGTCGAAACTTGCCCGCAATTGGTTTTCGCATGTGGCTTCAAGAGTTGTAAGGATCGGGTGTTTGAAGCGCATACTGCCGAATTCGCGGCCTCTGTAAAGGAAAAGTACTTTGATCACGTGGCGAAGCATTTCGATAGTGGACTATCTGTCGCCGACTGGCAATATTCGCAAATGATGCACAACCTTTTGAGACAAAATGCTCTCAAGAGTAAGTGGAAGTCATGCATCTGGAATAAGAATCATCGGAACTCTTTGCGCTGGAGACCTGAAAGTGCAGGAGAATTGAAGCATCTACTCGAGTGTAGACACATCTACGATGCTAGCGGTAATCCTAATAGCGTATTCGACCTTTTGCGCATTATTTTCAACCTTGGCGAGAACTATGCTACCGCCGGTGTCGCCAACAACCGTACAATGCCGCCAAACTTCATTGGGACCTTCCGCACCGAATGCCCGATGTACGCCGATGGACACGCTAGTCTGCCGGTCATGATGGAGCCTGAACCACAATTTGAGTTTCCACCACCACAACCTATTAACGGAGCTGGAATCATGGGACATGCTCATGGAACACCACAAATCAACCATTCCCAGATCCCGTCTCAACAACACATGATTATGCCACACCGACCGCCATCATCACACCCAGTACAAGGAATGCCCGCTCAATCGACTCTTCAAGTTAAGGCAGAGCCAGCAACCGAATGTTGGCCTCATCCCGGTACCCCCATGCCTATTCCGGAAACACCAGAATGGTCAGATAACGGCATGATTTTCTCAGACATCTACCCCGGTGTTACGGCAGCTCCGACAATGGATATCGTCATGAGTGGTGGAGACTTGCAAGCCGACAGTGCTATTGCGCCATGGATCGGTTCTGAGCCAACTTTCCAGACTCATCATGCACCGGCGAATAATAACCAATTACACCCTGGAAGTCACATGCATCGGCCGTCCATGTCTTCATTGTCTTCAGCCGGATCTGCCGGCTCAGCTTCGTCTAGTTCGCCAAACAAAAGAGGCTTCGCCCGTGGTATTGAACAGTTCAGACAAAAGAGACGGACTGTTAATGAGGGTATTTCTCTGCCACGTGGGATGCATGCTATGCAGGTGATGCGTGCGGCAGGTGGTGGACAACAGATGATGAACCGGTCGAGTATGGGACCAGCATCTGGACATCCCGGACAGTACTTCCACGGGTCTGGTAACGCTGGAATGTAAAGCGGATATGATGTTTTGTTTTGTTTCTTGGGATTGTGAGCATCTTGGCACAATGGCGACGGATTGATGTTGCGATATGACGGCGTCTGGGTTTCCTATGTTGAAAGGTTATTGGCGGATTCATTTGTTTGTGGGATATTTTTGTTTTCTTTGTGTTTCTTTTGTTTGTTTCGGGCGCGAGCTATATTTTTCTGATACCCCATTTTTCCTTTGTTAGTCGCCGAAGCTCCAGTCGGGTGTCATCTTTTGGTGACGATGGCTTGAGGCTGGTCGCAGGATATACATTTATGTCCTCATTTCCTCTATGTATGTTGTAATAAACACATCAACTTTTTGCATTTCAACCTTGCGCTTATCGTATTCTTCGTATTTGCCGAGTGACAACCTTGATAGGCCGCAAGGCAGATTTGGGCGCATGCACAATAAAGAGGCCATTAGGGTTTTTTTGCCGTTTATCACGGGACAAGTGGGGTAGACCTAGGTTGCCGTGATAGCCGGCGAGTCAGCAGTGTTAATTAGGTTAGTTACACTGTGACATCTTGTATGCGCTCTGCAGGTTAAGCGACCCAGTTTATCACAGTGCGTATTATGTATGACGTCGGGGGCAACTCTCAAAAGTCTGGTAAGCTGACGGTGGGGTGAAGCAGAAGAAGGGGTTGCAATTTAATCAGCCGGGCGGGTATTATATGTACATATGTAAATGCGATTGGCTCATTAAAGAGTGGTTGATTTCTTTCTTCTTTCCGCAAGCGAAGGGAAGTATAGTTTGTTCATCCTTCCTTTGATTTTCTTTTTGGATTTTACGTTACCTTTGAGATTCCTTGAGAACCGATTTCATACATACATACAGATATATATTCGTTAAGATGGCTTTGATGACGTCGCGGGTCACTTGGCTGGTGGCCGTCATTGTGCTTTTGGCTTTCATGCCGAAGCAGGTAGCGGCTTTTGGAGCGGGAAATATCCCGTCAATTGCCCAGGTTGAAGGACATAACTGGCGTCATGGAGGTGAGTTACCCTAACGAGATGAGATGGATCGTTTGCTAATTATGTCTGTGTTACGCTCCGTCTAGATATTGAGGATATGTTGGCGACGATTGCGTTTTTGAAGGGGAAGAAGTGGAGTACCATGGCTATTAAGAGGGTCTACTTTGGAAACTGGTTGCGTGATTATTCACAGGCCGTGGATGTGGGGAGTTTGAAGGGGCCGGTTAATGCGGAGACTATTCGGATTTTGGTAGGTTCTTTTGGGCGTTGCCGATTGGGGGAGGCACTAACGTGTTGTAGATTTGGATTCTCTCCTTCATGTCGTTTGGTTATGCTACCGAGGAATTCGAGGTGACTTCTGATCGTCTTGGCTGCTACAGACCAGAAGAACACATTGACAACCCCCTTGGCTACGCCGACGGGTTAGACGCCCGGAAATACGACCAGCGTCTCCGTGGCCCCGTTCAACCCATCGAAACGGAAATCGATTCTCGCACCGGAATGAAGAATTACATCGCTAATGAGTCTGGTGACTGGTCGACTTCCGCCGGGTACCTCCGCTTCTCATTCCGTCGGAGTGTGCACTATGGCCGGCTGTATACCAGCGGGTCTCAACGGAAGGGAAACGAGGAGGACCTTTGTGAGGCTTTGAGATGTATGGGGCAGGCTTTGCACTGTCTTGAGGATTTCGGTGCTCATAGTAATTATTGTGAATTGGCACTTATCGAGATGGGTCTTCATAATGTTTTTCCTCACTGCGGTACTTCTACTAAGATTAACCTGCACGGAAAACACGTATACCCCCTCGTAACCGGGACTTTCGGAGCCGTCGACTTCCTCCACTCGGTCATCGGTGAAGCCACCGACCACTTCACCCAAGCCGAGGTAGACGAAGTCGACTCAGCCCTGCTAACCGCCGAAAAGGGCACCATGGGCGGTGGTGGGACGAGCCGTGGCTTCGGTGGATCGTCGGGTGGCTCTGACTTCATCAGCCTGCTCACCCAACTCCCTGGTATAGGCGACGGTTTCGCCTCGCAGGCTCGCGATCTCCAGAATGAAGCGCGCCAACAGGAGGAATATAACTCCTCCCGCGCCGCAGGCAACGTCAACATCGTCCCTGGCATGTCTCAGAACTTCGACCCCGTTGAGACGGCCCGCAAAATCTATCCTATCTTGGAGTTCCGGGATAAAATTGCTCGGGCTATCCATGGGGTTATTACCAAGATTCCGGGGCTAGAGAAGCTTTTGGATACCATTGGAGAGCGCTTAACGGCGTTTGTATTGGGCTTGTTGGCTCCGTTTATTCGGCCTATTATTAAGGCGGTTTCGGCGTCGTTGAAGGATGGTAGCTCGGGGATTATCTCGGCTAGTGAGAATTCCCAGTTGGAGCCGTGGAAGAATGATAGATGTTCGGATCCGACGCATTCGATGCTTTCCAAGGATCACTTTACCAATATTTTGAATTCTTGTGCGGGGAGGGTAGCTGCTACGGCGTTGCAGTATGCTGTTCCGTAAGTTTCTTTTTGGGTATCTGATTTGTTTATCGTTGACTAACTAGCCATAGCCGGATTCTCTACGCTTGGGAAAACCCCGGTGTGGATATTGACGAGGTAGTAAACGACATCCTCCAAACCTTCCACCACCCCGCCGCCCGCTCAGATAACAGTGAGATTCAACGGAACATGTATAACACCGTCCGTAAATGGCACGAAGAACACCCCCGTCGCCACCAACTTGACCACCTCCTTTCTTCCGAGTCCGTCAAGAACGGAAAGAACCATATCCTCCACGGCACCAAGACTCAGTCTCGTGGACATGGTGACTGCGGTCATGGAAAGACCACGGGAGGTCTGTGGAGTCAGATTCCCTCGAGAGAAATTGACCCGACGGAGGTAGGCGGGCAGCCGTTTGGGGAGAGTACAGGGCAGGACTTTGGATATTCGACGGCTCCTGTTGCTGGGGCTCAGAGTAGTTATTGGATGGAGGGGGAAGGTAGTTCGGCACGCGATCATGCTCAACAGGCATATGGCCAGCAGCCTCAATATGGCCAGCCACAGCATGGACAACCGGCATACGGACAGCCAGCGTATGGTCAGCCGGCTTATGGACAGCCCCCGCAGCAATATGGACAACCCCCCCAGCAATATGGACAACCTCATTATGGACAGCCTCAGTCACCGCCTTATGGTCAGCCGCCGGCCCCGTATGGTGGACAGCCGGGTTATCCTGGGTATGGACAGGGTCCTCCACATGGGGGACCTCCGGGTGCGGGATATGGACCCCACGGACATGGTGGGCCGCATGGCCATGGCGGACCTCACGGACATGGAGGACACGGTGGACCTCATGGACATGGTGGAGGGCACTATGGTGGATACTAGATTTAGCTGTGTACATATGTACATACATATATAGTCAACATGAAATGAAACCACCCATGACATCATCGCATCCCAATCCCCACAAAACAAACCCTAATCAACCCATGTAAAAACTTCGCTTAAACCGGGCAACCCAATATATATTCCAGTCCTCACCATCCGTAAATCGCTCCCACCTCGCACCCCCACGCATCAAGTCGCCCACAATGCTCGCCAGAATCGCCCGCGCCACCCCCCGCCTCTCCCTGGCCGCCCGGCCCATCATCACCCCCCGGCTGTCCGCCGTCGCCGGCGCCCGCGCCCCCTTCATCGTCGGTGGCCAGAGATGGTACTCGGAGGCCAAAGAGGACGTGAAGAAGGAAGAAGCCACGAGTGAAGAGGGCAAGACGGAGGAGGTCACTGAGGTTACCGAGTTGAAGAAAAAGTTGGAGACGAAGACGAAGGAGGCTCAGGAGTTCAAGGTATGTCCTTTTTTTTTTAGTCGAGGAGGGGAGATGTAAGGAGGAGGGAAAATTAACATGAGATAGGACGGCTACCTCCGCGCCATCGCCGACTTCCGGAACCTCCAAGACCGCACGACCCGCGACATCAAAGCAGCCAAAACCTTCGCCATCTCCTCCTTCGCCAAAGACCTCGTCGACAGCGTCGACAACCTCGATCGCGCTCTCTCCACCGTGCCCGTCGCCAAACAGACCGCCCCCGCCGACTCTACCAATGAATTTGCCACTGACCTGGCTAATTTATTCGAGGGCTTGAAAATGACGGAGGATATCCTGATGAGCACGTTGAAGAAGCATGGTTTGGAGAGATTTGACCCGACGGGAGAGAAATTTAACCCGAATGAACATGATGCGACTTTTATGGCGCCGCAGGCGGATAAGGAGAATGAGACGGTTTTCCATGTGCAGTCTAAGGGCTTTAGATTGAATGGGCGGGTTTTGAGAGCGGCGAAGGTTGGTGTTGTGAAGAATGCTTAGGGGGCCTTGGAGAGGGGACAGTGAGAGGTTTACTTGTCCCGTGTACTATTACTGTAATGACATTTGTACAATAGTCTTGACTATCATTGGTTTTGACAAAAAATTCTCGAAGCAAAAAACATGTGATTTCTATGATAGATCTAACTGACAAACAAGCCCAAACAAAAAACAAACCCGTCTATTTCTTCCTAGGAGCCCTCTTAGCAGGCGCCTTCTTCTCACCTGGCTCTTTCGCCGCCTTCTTTGGCGCAGCCTTCTTCTTCGGCACCTTGATATACTTGTCCTTCTTCAAATCGATTTCATCCTCCTTAGAGGGATCCACCTCAGGCTCAGCCTCTCCCTCGTCTTCCTCTTCAATGGCCTCTTCCAGATCGGGGACATCGCGAGAAACCTTCTTCATAGTGGGCATATCCATGATTGACGAGGCCTTCATGAATGGCACAGGGTGGCTTCCCGCGTTGTATTTCCGGGTGAAGGCACTCTTTGTTTGTGTCTCGATGTTGAGGTTATCCTCCGTATGAGGACCCACGCCGAGTTCCGTGATCGCGTCAAAGTCGTCGCGGGTAAGGTAGTAAGAGTCCATGACATCAATGACATCATCAATGGCGTCTTTACCGTGGGTAGAAAGAGCCTTGGCGGTACGGTTCCACAGGACAGGGAGGTATTGTTGACGAATCTCATTGTGGTCACCCGATGATTTAAGGCGCATGTGTGAGTGGATCTCACGGACGAAGCGACCAAGCTTACCAGTCTTACTGTTATTTCCGAGCCAAGAGGTAAACACCGGCTGACCCAGAGCACCGGCGATGAAACTGGCAGGACGAACGGTAGAGAAAACTGCATGCGTAGGCATCAGACTCCACTGTTGTTGAGGTCCGTGAATCATCCGGTCAACCAAGTCACCATCACTGATACTCTCCGCCGCTGCATCAAATAGCTCAAGAGACTTCAACTTATGTTCACGAGCAGACCCAAATGAGCCGCCTGATAGCGCCATGGGCCGACAACGAAGGTAGTTCTCCTGAATCATGAGATACGAGAACTCATGATCGTTGAAGTACAGTTCAATCTTGTCATTAAGAGTTGCCTTGCTAGCAGGGGCAAACATGGCAGGACCAAGTATACGGGAGCAGATATCCCATGGCTTGAGGACAATATGCTTCTCCCATGCCTTACTCATTTCCTTACCCTTAGCAAAATCCATCGTACTGGAATCCAGCTTAGCAGCTGCAAGCATGTTGATGATTTGGCGAATATCACGGTTACTTCCCTCGATGATGGCATCCAGTACAGGAGCTGGCATCTTGATTTTCTCCTTGAAGCAGATAGTCATGACACGTGAGCGAATCTGATCCACCTGTGGCCGCTGGAACTTGACATCGAAAGCGGCAAAATCGAAGGGCTTCATCTTTTGTAGACGACGATCATTGCAAATGAGAATCAAAGGAACCTCCGTCTTCTTGCAAAACTTCGCCAAGGCACCTACACCACCACGGTCACCGGCCGACATACCATCAACCTCGTCCATAACAAGAACAATCTTCTTCTTCTTGTTATCGACATCCTTGCCATCACCAGAGAAGAATCCCTTGAGTGACGTGTTATTCATGACATCACTAAGACCTTCTTCCACCAGACGCTTACTACGGGTGTCAGAGGCATTACTCTCAATCACATCGTAGCCCTCCAACTTAGCAGCCAAATGTGCCGAGGTAGTCTTTCCAATACCGGGAGGCCCAGAAATAATGATAGCACGGGCACCACCCATACCATCGGCGCCGCGACGCTGGAAGTTGTACTTTTTATGGGTAGGCCAGTTACGCAACCAGTTTTGAATCTTCTCCACATTCGCCTTATTTCCGCAAATGTGCATCAGGGACGTAGGCGCATACTTTGTAGTCCAAAGTTGTGCTGTAGGGTCAAGCTCAGGTTTAGGAATTGCAGGTGCAGAAACTCCCCTAGCAGCCGCCGCTTTCTTTGCCGCAGCCTGCGCCTCAGCAACCCGTTTACGCTCTTCTACTTCCATAGCCTTTGCCTCATTTTCCGCCTTCTTGATTTCGAGTTCCTTCTTTTCACGGGCTTTCTCGGCACCCTTGCCACTACCACCAAATGCTGGAAGACGCTTGATCAACTCAAAAAGACCGAGCTCGTCAATGGTTTTGATGCCCTTGGACTTGATAGTAGCCAGCTTAGATGGGCCGGCGTCGTCACCAAGAACAACATAGCTGGTTTTGTTACTAGGCTGTCCCGTGACTTTACCACCATACTTCTTGACTAAAGCCTGACCCTCATCACGACTAATCGTCTTGAGAACACCAGTGAATACAAAAGTCATGCCAGCCAAGCACTCTTCCTCTCCCTCTGGAATTTCCACACTACCAGAAAGTGGAGCCACAGCAGCACTGTTACCGCCACCCTTATTCTTGCGCCAGTCGAATTTAGGTGCGTTGGGGTCCTTTGGTGGTGGTGTTGGTGGCCGAACTGTTGGGATATCATCAAGAATACTCTGAATTTCCGGTGCCTCATCCTGCGCCACCTTAGGCTTTGGAGCAGCCCGTGGCTTTGCTGGTGCTGCACGCTTCTTCTTAGGTTCCTCTATAACCTCCTCTTCCTCCTCCATTGGTATCGGTGACTTACGCTTCTTGGCGTTACTCTTGGGTTTCAAAAGATCATCGTCGCTATCCACCTCCATGTAGTCGTCATCGTGCTTTCCACCCTTGGCGTATTCAGCTTCAAACACACCACCACCCTCGTCATCCGAGTCCTTGAACGGGTCATTATCCCGCCCAAAGTCATTCTTCGGCGCAGCTCTAGTTGAACGCTTGGGACGGTCCGAAATTGGGGCGTTCTCCTTAGAACGGGTACTCGGGCGGACCGGAACTTCTACAGTCGGATCGAGCGGACGCTTCCCTTTATCTGTCGAACTAGAACCAAAGTAATCACTAGCAGACATTTCCACACCAGTATCCTCCTTCTTAGCCTTCTTTGCGGCCGGTGCCTTCTTCTTCACGGGCTCTTCGTCTTCATCGCTCGATTCTAATATACGAGTCTCTACAGGGAAGGAACAGTTAATCACGGATCTAATAGACTTGACGGATACGACAAAGGCTTACTGGTTTTCCGAGTCCGTTCAGTCTTTGGCTTGGCCTCTGGTTTCGCCTCTGGCTTGGACGACGACGCAGCCCCGCCGGGCTTGGAAAAGAAATTCCGGATATCAGGCATGATAGTCGCAGTCTTGGCCGTTAGTTCTAGATTGCGAGAAATAATGTTTGTAGACAACGGTTCAAAGGCGCATATGTTTGTTCCACAGTCAGCGGCTATAAGGGGAAGTTTCCGATGTCAAAAATACACGCTTTACTGTTTTCTTTCTTTAGAAGCCTAGTAGCTCATAGACTAAGCTTCTTTCCAGACCAAGTTTAATGGGTTTCGCGTCCGCACGCTTTAGACGGCCGTGCCATTATAGGCGGCTCACGCGCTAGGCAGCTTGATCCTTGAGCACTACTGGGGCAACACTTTAAACGCCCAGTCACGTGTCTTCGAGATGTGGCGTCGATTTTCTAGACCCTATACCCTTGTTCTGTTGCCCCACTATGGGACGGCAGAATGGCCAATCGTAGTGGCGCAAAATCCAGGCGCAAAGAAATGCCATGACAGGTCCGATTGACGACGACGACAATTAGCGAATATAAGTCCGACTGCCGACGACATTGACCCTTATCAGTTCCGGCTAAAAAGAGACATCACCGGCAGACACATCCGTACCGTCCGCTTCCACCCAAGCCGAGTCTTCGCCCCCCTCCCACCGCAATCCGCCGACCGATTCCTCCGCCAGAATGATGAAGACTTCCGCCACCGGTCTGTTGGCCTCCGCCATGCAGTCACTCAGAATATCCTCGGTTCGTCCTGGCGTTCTCGGGGCCATCGCCGACCAGACCGTTTCCCAGAGACCGGCCGAGACCCGGGCTTTATCGACAACGGCAATGTGCATGGGAAGTTGGTTGGAGCCGAATCTGGACCGGTCGAGAAAGATGATGAAGGGTCGGCCACGTGTGGCTACGGGTGGTTCGACGAAGGGGACGACGGTTATTTGGGGTGATTTTGGTCTGCGTATGGTGGACAAGCATCGGAGAATTAGTGCCGGCCAGTTGAAGAATGCGGAGGATACCATCAAGAACCGGTTGCGTGGTGACAAGTACAGATTGTACAAGAGAGTGGCTTGCAACATTGGTGTCTACATCAGTGGTAACGAGGTATGTGATTTTTGAGTGTCGGATGGATTGAGTTTAGTTTCTAACTTTATGTAGATTCGTATGGGTAAAGGTAAGGGTGGTTTCGACCATTGGGCCGCTCGTGTCGCCGTCAACCAAATCGTCTTCGAGATCCGCGGACTTGTCCACGAAAAGGTCATCCGTGATGCCTTCCGCCTCGCCGGCCAAAAGCTCCCTGGTAAGTCTCTCTAAAGCAAAACAACCTTTCATATCCCACGCACTAACAAAAAACCAGGACAATGGGAGTTCGTCACCAAGGACGCCGCCCCCGTCGTCGGCACGACAAAGATGGAGAATGGTCTTACGCTGGAGGACTTGAAAAAGCCATGGATTAAGGCTGAGCGTGATGCTGCTGCCGCTGCTGCTGTTGCTGCCGAGAAGGCTGCCAAGGTTCGGGCTTCGAAGCCTAAGACTTTAGTAACAGAGGTTATCACGCCAGTGACGGCGTCGACTCCTGCGCCGCCATCAGCTTAAGAGGTGGTTGGTGGGATGTATTGCTTTTTGGGATAGAAAGATGGTGGTTTTTGTATAGTTGCGCAGACAGGATGGATCTTGTTTGTGCCTTGTATTATAGTGTTTCTTTTACAATTGTTGCTCTGATGTTTGAATCATTAAATCTTGGGTGTGATGTCGATCTCATGCTGTAGAGACAATGGTGTATAGGGTTAATACATTAAAGTGACCCTTATCAATTGTGGCGTCACAGTCAATTACCCCTGTAACCACTCTACGCGTGCGACTAGCGTGGCGCGCACGATGCATAGCAACCAGGAAGACGAGAAAGCTTGAGCTGTGCAGACTATCGACAAGTGCAATTGACCCCTCATGAACGGACAATTCAACTCCTAATTCACATATATAACCACATAACCAAAAGATACCCAAAATGGCTCTCATCGTTGATAAGCACCGTCCACGGACGCTGGATAGTCTTACTTACCACCCCGAGCTGTCTAATAGATTGCGGTCACTGGTATGGGCCTCATTCACCATAGACACCAAACTCAATACTAATACATATCCTCCATACATAGGCCCAGAGCGGAGACTTCCCCCACATCCTCGTCTACGGCCCGTCCGGCGCCGGAAAAAAGACCCGCATCGTAGCCACCCTCAAGGAACTCTACGGCCCTGGCGTCGAAAAGATCAAAATCGACGCCCGCGTGTTCCAAACCTCATCTAACAAGAAACTCGAATTCAACATTGTAACCTCAGTCTACCACCTCGAAATCACGCCCAGCGACGTCGGAATGTACGACCGAGTAGTCATCCAGGATCTTCTCAAGGAAGTCGCGCAGACACAACAGGTCGATCAGGCGGCTAAGCAGAAGTTTAAGGTGGTGGTAATCAATGAGGCGGATCAGTTGACGAGGGATGCACAGGCGGCGTTGCGTCGCACTATGGAGAAGTATTCGCCGAATTTGAGGTTGATTCTGGTGGCGAATTCCACGGCGAATATCATTGCGCCGATTCGCTCGCGTACATTGTTGGTGCGCGTGGCGGCGCCGTCGGTTGAGGAGATTACGGAGATTTTGAAAAGTAGTGGGCAGAGAGAACAGTGGCCTGAGACTCCGGGGTTGTGTATGCGGGTAGCGAAGGATAGTGGTCGGAATCTTAGAAGGGCACTGCTTATGTATGAGGCGGTTCATGCTCAGAGGTATGTATTTTAAGTGGTGGGTGTAAGGTTGAGATTACTAACGTGAGACCTCAATAGTGATAACGTCACGGACACGACACCGATTCCCCCGTTGGACTGGGAAGCCCTCATCAGCCAAATTGCCAACCAAATCATGAAGGACCGTTCCCCACAGTGTATCCTCGCGGTACGCGCGCAACTGTATGATCTCCTTTCTCACTGTATCCCGCCAACGGTCGTTCTCAAAGCGCTGGTTTTCAAACTAGTGGGACAGATTGACGATGCGTTGAAGCCAGAGGTTATCCAGTGGGCGGCGTTTTACGAACATAGAGTCAAGACTGGAACTAAGGTGATTTTCCACTTGGAGGCGTTTGTGGCTAAGTTTATGAGGGTTTTGGAGACATATTTGATGGAAATGGGGCTGTGATGTGGAGGCTTATAGACGGGGTTTTGTCATCTTGTTGCAAATAGACTTTTATTTTCGTGCTTTTATGATTTTGATGGATGGGTGGTTGGGCGATGAGAAGATTCAGCTTGTTTTGTTATGTCCGGTTGGTGTATTACTGACTGACGGTATTGGGGAAGCCGTGCTTGTCCGTTACTGTAAGCTTACATATGCACATAGATGTAATCCGCAGTTTCAGTCATTTATCTAAACCCCCCACATGAATGCCGATTAAAACGGTGGTTCGACTTGCCATGTTCGGACTACTTTGACTACTTTGGACGATGTAATCCCTACTACGTTACAGTACCATTTGAACATGGATACAAATCCATATTAGCCACTTGCATTCACCTACTTGGCTCATAGGTGATGATGAAGACAACCTCTATCAATGACATCCGGATCCACCAGTATCCAAACTTGTTGGTCCATACCCTAGTTAGGGTCTATCAACAGGGATCGTCTTGTTGGGAAAAACGACACGGCCGGAGACGAAAAAGGGAAGAACAAACGCGGCCAAACAGGTTGAGGGTTCTCTTTGGGTTATTGGGTAGACAGTGGGTCATTGATTTTTTAACGGTAGAGCGAAATTTATTGGCGTTTTTTTTTCCTCTTGGGTTGGTGCCTTTTTCGGATTTATGGGAGTGGTGATTTCCGTTGAGAAATGGGTCCCACCAATACAACAAAAATGGATGTTGCACAACAGATGGATTGGGCGGATGTGTTTGGAAGGAGACGGAGTGATTTGGGATGGCATGGCATTGCATGGCATTGGCGTGCATGCGTGGGTTATGTCGATGGAGGAGAGCAGATTATAGGAGGATGGGAACGAGGAATTACCCGAGTTGGTGAGATTCTTGCTCTGTGTAAGTGGTGGATTTGATTCGGCATCTTTGAGGATCGGAGAGTGGCGATTTGCGATGTGCGGGTTATATTACTTATTATATGGTTGGTTATGGCCCTGCATTGCGGCTGCGTATTATCCGTATTGCTCTTACTTTTTGGGATTGTTCGTTTTTTGTCCGGTCAGCATGAATGAGTTAATCATGACTGAATTGAGTTTGTTTTGACATGTGGTGTTTAAACAGTCACTCTTGTGCTCATATATATAAGGGTTGGGTACCCTTACGGACGGATGGCGGGGGGGGGGATGGGTTCCGGGAGGAGAAATTCGGGCCGGTAGGTTTCGGCTATTCATTCTAGATGGAATTTGATAAGATGGAACAAAAGTAATTTGGAGTGTACATACGACCCTTTGACTTGGCTGTATTTTCTATATCTTTAGATGCAAGATAACCGGACATTCCTTGGGCAGATTCCTGGCTAAATGACATGGTTATAAACAGCCACTAGCATTTCCGTTCGCCCTATCTGATGGATGGTAGCTTTTCCGTTCCTTGGAAATTACCTTTTTCTTTGACATGATTGGAGAATATGTTCTGAATGCCACATGTAGCCCTTGTTCGCCACCACTGACACATTTTGTATGCTAAGCGGAAGTTTAGTTTGGAGATGATCTAATATCCGGGGTTTCTATGCATGTGAGAAAGAAGGAAACCCGGGATAAGGGGACCGAGGAGAATCGGGAAGCTTGAATGTGGGGTATAGATGGATTTACATATTTCATGTCATGAAGAATACAGGTTTGAAGGTTCACTTAGTTGGGAATATCAGGTGATTTGATGCTGGTGGTGTTACGGCATATCAGCTAGATTGCTCGTTTACAAGGGAATTGATGTATCCCCGCATCCGTGGAACAGCCTTGCCATGCGTCGTGACCCGTTGACCGGCGTCTTGCAGGAATATTGACTTTGCCGAACACATGTGTGGTATTGTGTTGCTAGAGATCATGTAATATGAGAGACAAACTTTTCTCTAATGGTGCCCGGATAACTCTCGGTAAACATACCGGATCATGAGACACTTTTTTGAGAAATTCCCAGGACTACGGACTTATCAGTTGTTGGAGATGCTCCGGTGGTGGTGCCCTATGGATATCCATACTTTAGATCCTATGTAAGGGGCTGGCTACGACATGATGATGGTTACACGGTGACTGTGTGAGATTGTACTCACCATTTCTCATTCTCTTGTGACATTTTCTTCATGGTGGTGCTTTGTGGAGAGCGGTTTGGTGTAAGTCCCGGAGTATGGTGGGGGCCGGTAATTGTTTCGTTATAGTGGGAATTTGACGGGCAAGATTGGCATGTCTGACGGGTATGGTGGGATTCATGTGACCTAAAATGGGTATTGCCGTGTTAGTGCACACAGACCTACCATCTTATCATGTCCTGATATATCGACCTGAATGAACATTCACATATTGTAATGCATGGTCAATAGTATCCGTATATCTAAGAAACAAAATATGATCTCCAAACTCTGTACCTGAATCAAACACCCCCCCCAACCCCCCATGTTGCTCTCCAAAGTCTCTAAACCGACCATTACCAAATGATTGGTAGTCCTCACAGCTAGCTCTCGGGAGATGGTACATACATAGCCAAACACAAAGACCAAGTTCAAGACAACCGTAAATTTCCCCTGTCACGTCCGTAAGGCCACAGAAGGTTAAACTCCGCCGGACAAATCAATCACGCCGGCCAATCATGTCCGCTGGGACTTGGTGAGTCGTATAGCGAGAATTCTTGGGTTTGCTGCTCGGTTGTCTGCCGTATGCACGCGTGGTTGAGTGTGGGGGATCGTGCTTGCCTGGGACTTTTTTGGGTCTGAGCGGGAGGGGATACTGGGTTTTGTTCGGGATGGATGGCTGATTTGAGTGTATTGATGATTTCGTAAAGGGGTTGTTATTTTTGTGTGGAGTTGGTATGACGGTTATACATGCCTGTACATAAGTTTAGTAGTATTTTTAACTCGGGTTATTCGCACCGCTGAGTATATCATGAATATCCTGCACTGATCATCATCTGTCAGACAACCTGTGGAAGTCCACTTGACCAGATTTATCCCCATGTGCAACTCCGGCTACATGTCATTCAAGCTTTCGGGAGGCCGGGGATAAGTGGGGCCTTTTTAGTTTGTACACATCTTACATATGTTCCTTGTCTGGCTATTCTTTGAGTGTGTATGACATACTCACTTAAAGCTACACACCAAAAGATCATCAACTCGCTGAATCTTGCCTTTTCCTGACACCATCCTTTTTTGTTATCATTGATGATATCTTATTGCGCACTGCAGCGTTCCGTGCCATCTTCTGTCATTCACTGCATGTTCCGAGCGGCAGGTATTCCTCAAATGCCGATTTAATGCACGTTTTTTTGTGTGTTAATCTAACTCACTCCCAACTTGTGTGTATGTATATCCTCAACTGTGTAATTGATGGCCTTATCCCCGCGTTCACGATGCAACTTGCGGACTCGGAGCTCTTTATCGGATCATCTCCCATCATGTTCATGTTAGAACAATCCCCAGGGCGGAATCGGACATCATGACAAATGCCATAATGACGCCCTCCGAACTGACAGTGGCCGGACCTCGATTGATTATCTGTAATCAGTGCACATCATCCCCTCATTTTGCCTGTGCGGTAACGCCATAACGGACTGATAACCAGCCCGAAAACCAGTCCTTTTTTCCTTTCCAGTGTTCAAATATCAAGGTCGCCAATGCGTGTGTGCGTGCAGGTCTATAGCCCGGCCCTAGAATATCACATGTGAACAACCCTTGGAAGCGTCGTAGGATTGTCGACCCTGTGAGGCTTCGACTATTCCGTCTTCGGTGGTTCATCTTTACAGAAGACACACCCCAACATGTTACGCCCCTTGGCTGATTCGCCCAACCACAATATTGCCATTCCTTTTGTCCAGCGAGTCGGTTGGCTTTCCACTAAGTTGGACCCGGAAAACTTGGAATAGCCATTTCTTATAGAGGACGTATGGAAGGTATTCTGTCAATTGTATTAAGTAAGTTTTGGAGACCCGATAGAATAATTGTTCTGTCGTCTGAGTGGTCAATATAGTCGGTAATTCGACTTACACAGAACTGGCGGCGGGATACATGCATATAAGTTGGATTCACCGTCGACTCGGTGGGATTTCTCCCAGTCTTGTTTTCGCTTCCTGTCTCTGTTGGACTAGAAGTTATTCATTAGTTTGACAAGTGTTCTAAACAAACTTATGACTTTCTAAGTAAACACTGTCGTCAATACTGTCAACATCGTCAATATTGTCAATCATATTCTCCCAAAGTTGACCTGCATTTCCTTAAGAAATAGAAGTCTATTACCCCTCATCCTCACTTATTATTTCTACACCTCCAAAAATAACCCTTTTCGTTTTTGTTTTTTTGTTTTTCTAAAACAAAGCCCGAGCTCCTAGAACTTGTATCCACTGAAGCATTGAAGCATTGAAGCACTGAAGCACTGAACAACCCATCAACTAACTGCCTTCTGTCACGCAACTCAGCCCAGTAACAGGAATACCAGTACAACAGAACACCAGTCTATCATCAAAAAAAAACGCCCCTCCCTTTTTTCGTTTCTCTTTTTTGATTTTATTCCTTTTTTTTTTTTTTTTTTTTTTT
>MJMS01000088.1:9255-106554 GCA_002018275.1 Huntiella bhutanensis
CGTATTATCCTATCTAGGGACATGGCATGCTCGCTCTAAGCTGCGGCAAGCGATATTAACTATCTATACACGGGACCTTCTCGTTTTCTGTCCTTTTAGTCTCTTGCTCACACTAGGAGGTTTGTATCATTGCTAAAGTGTGGTTATCGTTGTGAATATCAGAGTATGGAGAGGGGGACAAGATAGTCGTATTGGTTATTGTTCGGTCACTGTATGTTCAGTTATCTATCTAGAAGAGAGAGAGGAGAAGGGAAAAAGAGGGAGAAGGGGAGAGACTATATCCCCAAAATATTAAGCGCCCGTCTATCACAATAGCCGGGCAACAGGTAGAAACGTAATCTCGCATAGCTGAACCAAGGATGCTGTGCAGGGGTCACTCTTGTGACGTCACCATGCTAACACATCTCCATACCCAATTGACAATCATCCGCTAATTGGAAGGCGCTTATCGAGCATCTTCGAGAGTCGTGAAACTGGAATCTTCTCGATGATCTTCCCATTGTAGACAGTGACGATATTGGGCGCCGGGTACCCGTTCACTTCCTCGCCGAGGATAACTACCCTAGCCTGGGTACAGGTTCCAAGCGTCATAAGTCTAACAGCGCCTGCGCCATACGTTGTCCATAGCCCTTAGCAAAGTTCCACAACGGATCCGTAGCTGTAACTATGGCCTGTATACGTTTGTCTCCCAGTTCCATGCAGGCTCGTAGACACGCTGACTGTTAGGGGTTTGCTAGCGTTTTGGGGGTATGCCAGTACCACTACGCCAAAAAGATAGATGCTTTGGTCTTTGTTATTGGTTGTAGTAATATCAGTGACTGTAAGATTATGAAATCTGTCATACAGAAACCCCAACCCTAATTAGGACCTTCATACAAGTTTACAATCTCATTAGACTTTGACTTGACACCATCGTTTCTTGCCACGCTGAAACATTTGTCATCATTTGTCAGATACTTCTTTGTCTCCATCATCAAAGAAATCACAGAATGATACAAGGTGTTTAGCAGTGAGCATCGTACATAAAAGATGCCATCAGCTCGACCCGATTCTTGAGTGTATTCTGCTTCGTTATCGAATTGTAACCTGTCTGTGCTGTCCGATTTTAGTGTGACCATATTAACCCCTCACAGTGTGTACATTTGATGTAGTGCGGTAACGTGTGTAGCTAGAACAAGGCGTATCACAGGCGAGGCTATCTACTACTGTACACCTTGCATGATACAGTGATCTATAAGGGAGCGGCAAAAGATAGGAAGTAACGTGTAGAATTCAAGGAAAGGAAAAGGTACCTAACTAGGGTGGGGGGTACGCCAAATCATAGACTACCCTAGACGTTACACCAGTCTCTTAAAGAGGAAAACCTGGTGACACCTAAGCTAGCTCACGGTGACAGTGCAAGAACGAAAGAAAGAAAATGAATTTAGCCTATAAAATATACTCCTCGTAACCTATCTTGGCGATAACAGGAAAAACTGCGTGCACTCTGACCTCAAAGATCTGTGGCACCTAATGGTCTAAATTACAATGGATGAAAAAATGGCACGCCAATACAAAAACCACACCCGTCGTGGACAAATAACTTCGCCTGCCTACACTTAGTAGCAATTCTGGTGTGCGCTTGAGGACTTGTTCCAAAGGACTTGTTTGGGTCAGGAGTCGCGAATACGGCGGGCAAACTGGCAATAAATACCCGTCACCGTTCAGCCGATTAAGCCCCTCCGAAGAAGGAAAGAGGTGCGCGAAAAGACTTGTGCGCGAACAAAAGAAAAACAAAAGGTTAGACTATCTCATAAAGTAGGAAAGTAAAAACGTCTCTAGGAAAAGGAGAAAAAGGCTAATGGTTATTGGAAGCGCTTTTTAGTGGAAATGGTGAAATAGAGGTAATGGGCCGTCGGGGTGATGATGGAGTCGGCTACGGAGGTACAGCGGCGGTGATATCTGGCTGATGCGAGCGACCCGCCGTGTCCATGGCTCGTCGCAGTTGACTTGTGCCTCTGGCGATAGGGTATGCAAGGCAGGCGTAGTATCGTTCTTTGACTAACTTACCTGTCGCCACCGGGTGCTGACAGATTTCGTCCGCGAATCTGCCCGACGGCCACTTCAATGGTTGTGCTCCGCTCGACATAAACGGGCACCAAAGGACAAGTTGAGTGATGGTTTGCAGTGCCCACCCACAATGACAACTGGGCGATCAGGTCTGACGACCAGTGGCTTTATGCCGCGCTGCAGAGTTTCCGTAGCCGGTTCTTAGCCACGAGAGAAACATTTTCCTACTCATCGACAACTTGCGTCTAATCTTTGACATAGCTCGCCATGAGCCACCCACCCACAACTCCCTCCCCGGGTCTTTCCGTAACACTCTCACTCTATCCACTCTTCCAAATCGCTCTACGCGCATCCGCCTCCTTTCCTGCTCTTGCCCTCGACGTCTGAGAACGTTTATATTCCGTTGGTATTCTGATCTGGGGTATTCAACTTGCGGGTCCGTACGCGTGGTCTGGGCAATTGCACCCTTCATGGCAATCCAAGCAGGTGACTCTTGCATTCTTGCCTCGGAGCGGGCACCCAAGTGTACAGGGTACTCCTGGAGTGGCTCACACGCCGTCTCAGCTCGGAGACGGGGCAAAGGGGTGGACTTGTATGCTCCTGTACAGACACGAAGCGTGCGAGATTGAGATGCCTCTAACTTCAATACCTGTGTCTGAGAGAGTCCCAGAAAAGCGAGGGCTCCCGGAGCATGAGTTAAACGCTGCCTGTAACAGACCATCCAGATCATTCTGAGAGTAGCCTAACTGACCTGGTCAGCCCTCGATAAAGCGGCGAGAAGTTTGATCTTGTTTTCCATCTTAGACAGTAGAGCATTGTACTGTGCTATACCAGTTCCTCGAGAACTAATCCAACTACCCTAAAAACGTGAACTTGTCACTACCGAGAAATCTTGCCCGCTCAACGTGAAAACTTCGCCGTTTCACTGATTCACCGTGTGAACGTCGAGAGGCATAAGAACACTCTTGCTCGGCTCAAAACCAACTCCACTCCTAATCTTCCATTCCTCCGCCACACTAAACACCGTTGGCAGAGCGACACTGACCTGTTCCGAGGAACCACCTCGAACAAGCAAGTTAGTATTGTCTGCGAACCCCACACACGTAACATTCGGGTGATACGACGCCACTAGTTCACGTAGACTTGTAATGAAAGTGATAAACGGGAGTGGAGAGAGTGGGGAACCTTGAGGCATGCCGGATCGAACTGGCCGTCTGCCTGTGTCAGATCTGTCTAACGTAAGAGAGGCTTCTCGGTCCTGGGAGAGGCCTTCCGTGGTCTCCATTTTCTCGATTCTATACGACGTGGGTTCAGCTCAACGTTTATCTACCTTGACAAGCTGCTACAAGACACGAGCGTCCGTCGATGCCTGCGCAGCACGCTGAAGCCAGCGTTCGGCCTCTTCCGTTTCGCGAACTCTGCGAAAATGGGTCTTTGCCTGCATGGTTTGCGACGAGGTGGTCTGCCCCGTACGTTTCCGGAAGTCGGAGTCGAATTCCCTCCAGTGAGTATAGACTGCTGGTAGATTCTCCGATCACCAGCCCACGGGCCCATTATAAACTCTCTTTTGCGGCGCTAATTCGTCTGTGGCAACAAGGAGTTTGGTGACTAATGTCTCGGTGGCGGAATCTAACTCTTTCGGCGTGCGTGTGCGCCCCAGTGTGTCTCCGGCGAAATAATCTCAACCAAACAATAAACTACTAACATTTCTCCAGTCTCGGGTATAGCGAGGAGGCTCCTTTGAGTTCCCCGTAACCCAGGTTGTCACCAAAGTGCTCTGTGATCCGAACCAGGTAGATCCGCGTCACCCGCGAAGGACGACTGCACGCCTCGGGTAATCATGAGATCTATGGTAGTGCTAAGACCCGCTCTCTCCCATGTAATCACGCCTGGTGTTGTAACAACTTGAGCACCTTCATCTATGAGTCAATCTTCAAGACATCCGCCGTACGCATCTGTTCTTGTATACTCTTCACCCCAACGTGCGGAGTGTGCGTTAAAATCTCTTATGATGACGAAAGACTCCGAGGGCCGGACTACACGCAGCGCGAACCCATCCGTAGTCAGACGCTGCTTCTGATGAACAGACGCCATGTAGACTCCATCAACCACACACTCTATCGCGTATTCACTCCCTGTCCTCACCCGCATAACTTGTCTTGTTTTTACGAGCAGCGCTGCCGCACCCGAATCTCTGAAGACATGGTAGTCCTTCAACTTTCTCGCTATCTTGCAACCACCTTCTTGTTGCCAACCGAGAAGCTCCTGGAGGAATAGGACATCTGCTTTGGTTTGTAGTGCGCCTTTGAGACAATCATTGTTCCTATTGACGTTCCACTGGAGCAGACGCATGTTATACATGATTTCTGTGATTTGGTCCGGCTATCGCCTGCCAGGCCGTTCAAAGTGGAAGTGGTGGAGGGGGGGTACTTGGGAAGCAGGGGGAAGAACAGGGTCCATGGCAGGGGCGTCCACAATCATGATATCGGGGGAGGGGAATGATTTGGGTTGCTTCTTGGGGTCTGTACGTCTCATAGACACCTTGGGCGTGCTTTCCTGTCTATTCCTCTTCCGCGAGGACAAACCCTGGGGCTCGGGGACTTCTTCTTGGATGACCTCTGGCCAAAGCAGCTCCACACATGATTTTGCGTACTGCTCGCGTCTGGCCTTCTAATGATCTCGGTCTTGTTGACGGGTCTCCTTTGACTTCTGTAGAACCTTTGAACGCCAGTCCTTGTAAACCGGGCACTCAGCGCACTCAGTTGGGGCATGGCTTCCTCCACAGAAACCACGGGGCTTGTTTTGGCAGTGGGAAATCTCGTGCTCGCCAGCACAAGTGCCGCGGCAGAGTTTCTTCCCCTTCTTGCACTGCTTTTGAACATGGCCGTAGCGCGTGCATCTGGTGCACTGGCGAGTTCGGGGGGGTGGTAAATACCATTCCACCTGACGACCGCCGAACTCCTTCATGGCGGTGGTGGCTACGACTGGACTAGTCAGTGCCACACGCATCACGACTCCTAGTTGAAGCCAATCGTCTCGGATCACATTACTGACCACGAGCTCGCTACCCTTCTCCCTCAACTCCGCCAAAATGGGCTCCGACGCCAAACTTCTTCACGATCTCCTTATCCCAAGGGCTTGTCAAACCCACGATTCTGGATACCGGTGTATCCCCGGAAGAGGCCTCTCCTTTGCCAGCGGTCCCTTTATCTTTAACAGCGGCTGGGACATTACTCCGTTTAGCCTTGGCTGACTTCTTGGAGGTTGACTTCTTCTTTGCCATCTTGACGATTGAAGCAAATATTTCAACAAAACTATGCGCTCTGATTGACCAATACAGGCTGCGAAGAAAAAGAGGAAGGAAAATTCATGACAGTGTATATCGCTGTGGTAGGTGATCCCTGTCAAGGGCTTGTCACTTGAGGGACGTGAAATACGAAGAACAGAGACTTTGTTGAAGAAGAAAGGAAAGAAATGAACACTCCACAAACCGAAGGCCGTCTGTAATTTCTACTAGGTACCAGGCAAAGCCTCGAGGGTTGCAAACTCTAACAATCGCCGGTTAACCGAGATTCTTATAACAGTGTAAGATGTCTAACTCCTACCTATGGTTTAACAACCGACGCCATTTAAGCACCACACACCACGGTAACTAGCATCGCAGCAGTGGGCACTACATAGATTGGTTTTTATTTAGTTACTTAAAAGAGCAAAAATTTCATTCATTCATTCATACCACGGTAACTGCAACATTCTTCCTCGTGACAACCCGTATCAATCCGATGTTTTGGACTAGTAGCACGGCTGCACCAGCACATAATATCAGATAATACCTCCCCAGTCTTCCGCTGACACACTCAGTAATCGTGTGCTCAGCAACTTCTAGAGATCGTCTGTTCCACAGCCAAGCGTACCACATAGGCACTCAGGTCTATTGTAGAGATTTCGCTGCAGCAGACGGAGCATTCGCATGTCCAAAACTGAACAGCCCGCTTTTTATCGGGGCCGTTGAACTTAGCAGAGCTGGTTGAAGACCGACGCACATGGCCAAGATGCTTATTTCAGCTTATTTCGGCATGTTTTGAGCCGAAGCCCAGAAAGGATATGTACTACCCACCTTTCCCAAAAAAGACCACAGATAGAATGCTGTGCATTGAGTATGTATCAGGGACGATGGGAGTACATGTTACACACAGCCTACGCACACAGAATTCCGGTCAACAAGGAAGAAAGCCCTTTAATCCAGATACGACAGAGGTCTTAATGTTTCCATAATGCTTGGAAAATCGACATCCACAGAGCCCCCTCTAGGTTTAGTACTTCAAAGAGTTTCAGTGAAGCTTCTAACCCCTTTATGAAATCACTGGGAGCCTAGCTCCTTAGGGGGCGGGAGATATTTTGAAGCACTGGGGATAAGTATTTTCTTATTACTCTCACCAAAAAAAAAAAACGAACTCAACACAAGATGGTAAATTGAATAACGTGAAAGAGAACAGGACGATTGGCTACAATAGACAATGATGTCACGTCTGACAGAAGTTCGACTCTAAGTGGGAGGAAGAATAACAGAAATATCGCAGAGGCCTAGGGAGCAGACATACTGACTAGCGTTTAACTGCTCAAGGGGTCTCCTTTATATTGCCCAGGCAAGGTTTATTAATATCATTAATCCACCAAAAGACCTAGCTGGCATATGGGCAACGACTACAAAAGAAACTAAATAGTCGCTAAAATGCCCGAGAGATTTTGCCCTTCAGTTGCAACGCAGACTGCAAGACATTCTGCCACCTTCAAAGCTGAAAATTGAAGATACGTGTGGTTGATAAAGTAAAGGGTCACTGAAGTGCAATATGGGGAATACACGATCTCTTCTCTCTCTATTCTTCCATGTACAGATGGTGCTAGTACTATATATATGATCACCGGGGACTCCTATTTCCGCCATCCGGGCACCATCACATTCAGAGAGAAAACGTTCATTCGACGACACTATACCGGTGGCTTACCGGTTTGCCCAATAAATCGATCCCGAGGTATATTAGATGCCCAATAGGGGGAATCGATCAACAACGCTGTTTGACTTACACGACTGCGTTTGCACGTTTACCCGTACAGGGAATAAAGTACACGTAGTAGTGATACTTATGTCCCAAATCTCTAACAGTGGGACCCTAACGCCGAGGCGAACCCCCCAGAATAGTCCTATTTCTGACAGTGATACAATGGAGATCAGAAGATTAATGTGTGCAAAGTAGTTTATCTATTAGGTGAAGGCCCCCTGTGCACACATTTGTATGGTGACAAACAAGGACGTAGATGAGAAATATATTCACGGAGTACAAGAAGGTTCGAAGCACTGTTAAAAACTAATGGCCCCTGGTAACTTAGACTAAGGGGCTGGTGAAACTATATTGGAAAACGTCAGTTCGAAAGCCTTGATTGAAAGATTCCGAACAATGTTGATTTGTGCATGGCGGGTCTGCCTTGGACCCCAGTGACCAACTTTGTATGCCACAAAGCCTCACACCTATATATCATTGCTAGTCCCTAAGCTTCACCAGGGCGTGTATATCTTGGCCTAATTTTGTGTTCGTGGTGTGTCATTCCTTGATATGTGGCTTAGGTGATGAGCTCTTAATGATTTAACATTCCAAAGTAAGACCTTTTTATTAAGGATATGCTCTAGTTATCGTGCCTAATGGATAACATATAAAAAACAGGCACGGTTTATGGTATTGTACTAGTATAACCACGAGTGTAAGTCCTGGTAGTACTTGGCCATAAGAAAGTCACATTAAATAATGGGTTATT
Organism: Huntiella bhutanensis; assembly: GCA_002018275.1. Taxonomy (NCBI): domain Eukaryota; kingdom Fungi; phylum Ascomycota; class Sordariomycetes; order Microascales; family Ceratocystidaceae; genus Huntiella; species Huntiella bhutanensis. Next base: position 17,116 of record MJMS01000088.1, read on the forward strand.
GCTAAGCTCTGAGAAGAGTTATATGATTAACCTTTAGAGAATGGCAAGTTAGTTCCTTTGGTTCCTCACATGGTGGAGTATGTACCTTCGTATTGCAACTGTATTTGTCTGGGAGCGTGGTTTTGACACACTGTCCCCAATAAAATTCTCACCAAGTGTTAAAAATTCAAGAGCAAAAAGCATAAAGACTAGATAGATTGGAAATTCTAGACAGCCATGTACCAGGGTGTAGAAACTCAGGGTATTACAAAATCAAATGACCCGTGATAGTTGTTTAGGTGTGCCAGAGGAAGCCAGGCTCAAGACACACGTCTTACCTAGTTTTTACGGGCAAAACTTGGAAACAAAGTATCTCCCACTACACTTCAATGAATATTTGCACAATTTAATACTATATTTCATGTTTGATGTTTCCATGAAAACATCACTTGATATTCTTATTTGGGAGATGTTTATAGAAATGATACACTATTTCCTATTTAGGCAAACGCCTGCGCTAGTAACAAGACACCATGTGTATTACATATATATTTATTGAACCATGTAGCACAAGGGACATGAACTTTGTTATGCTAAAATAATATCAGCGCTAACACGTATGTACATACACATATTCAACATCCAGTGCATAAGTCATAGGCCTGGATACGGTGGTTAAGTTTTATTGTTCACTCTTATGCAAGCCAGCGATTCTAGAGTAGTAAGATAATATCATTTCTTAACTCAAAAACAGGCAGGGTTTTCAGTCTACAAGATTTGGACAGGTAGCCCTGATCTGCCTTCTTGTTCATCGTCTGTGTTTTTTCTCTATTGTGGTCTGTGATCGATCTCGCCTTGATTTTGTTGACCGATATCACTTATTACTAGTGGCACGTGGCTTTCTTCTACGTACTTGACTCTTTTTGGCACATCATTCATTTGTGTGCCGGGAGAGTTGCTCTTCCATTACTACAGGCTGGAGAATGCATTTTGTATATATCGTGGATCAGTCGAACAGCCAATATACAGCCCTTAATCATTGCGAGTTATTTTAAATGTGCAGGCTCTCATGCTTCCCGGGCACTGACTTTCGTGATTTAAATTTGGGCTGTCTTTTGTGGTCAACTGGACCTGATTATCTTGTCGAGATAATTGTAAATGTGAGTCCTGATAGAAACACAAAACAACAAAGTCGCTGAGCGTTGTTCTACAATACAGCATGTGGTCTCATCATTTGGCCATTCTGCCGAGACTACTCTCATTACTATTTGGTTCGCTATTTGTACGCAGATATTCGCATAAAAATACTGCGTTAATATAAAGAATTGTCTCAAACCTTAATCAGAGTTACATGGCACAATGACCACATCCACTTTTCCCATTTGTTGTGTAAACATTTTGAGCCCCTAACTTTAAGATTTCGCTGGGGTCTGTGGTTGGGGCCGACTTTACTGTAGACCAGATAGTTGTTTTGAGTACATCATGTATGTCATAGTTGTGGTCTCCAGGTAGGACGTGGATCTATAGTGTGCTAGTTCCAATTAGAGCAACATTTAGAAGAACATTCTATTAAAATCAGTTCCATATACTTCCCTCCTAATCAGTATAACAATGGCACAATATCCTACGGCTTAATCCATTTGCTTCAGCTGATTGATACACAAGAGGAGGGAGCTCGGCATCAACTTAAACCAATAGATGATTTATGAAATGTACAACATTTATGCACGCGAGCCACTAGATTCTGCATATCAAAGAGCCAGAGGAGCAACACGATACTCGTTATGCCTATCTATTCACAACTTCACTTTCAATGAGCGTGTATAAATTGCGGGGTCCCAGTTGCTCTATATATACTACTTAGACTCATCCATGCCAAAGATGGTCATTTAGTAGTAAATTTGATTCTTCACAGGTGTACCTTGACAGCACGTTTAACATTCGTATTAACTCCTCAAAAGGTCGTCAGAGTAAGAAGAGACATGACTTACTCACAGTTGAACTCAACTCAGGCGATACTTTCCTGGACTTATTCATGCTAATCCACGATTTGGTAAAAGACTTGACTTGAGGCACATAATAGGCAGATATTTAGCAATGCATAGTGGACAATGTAAGATGATAGAGCGATGAAGGGTTGAAAATGTGCAATAGAGAATAATTACTAAACATGGTAGACGAGTATAAAACTTATTGTCAGTCCGTGAGAAATAAAGATCATAACGGAAACTTCTCTAGATAAAATCATATAGTGACTACTGTGTTTCTGATGGTGGGCATATTTTTTGTTGGAGAGTACCTGTGATCTTCTCTTAATACAGTATGTTTGATAGTTCATACGACTATCAAACATACTGTCGATGTCAATACAAACAAAATCACATCGATACATTGACTAAAACTATTCAAACTAACATACTACTCCCAATCCTACTACATGTGATAATGTCAAATTCTCAACAATGGCTTCACTAGCAACTGGGTATAGACAATATGGTACAATACAGTGAGCTAACCTATACAGCTTAGCCTCAATAATCTTGTCAGCGAACAGTTCCTCATCACGACAACAGTATTCATTGATGAAGGATTGGGGTCACAATCTGTTTTAGTAGAATATTTTTTAATGTTTTTTTATTACTCACGTGGAGGCTTCCGTCTATGGAGAGACTTGAGTAGAAGATGACCTACTATGTACCTAAATATTTGCATACATAGATATGTAGATCGTACTTTCCAGAACGGTATTTATACCTGTGCCGTATCTTTATTCTCATGTTATACTTGTTTATATTACACTATATCCGTAGAAAAATCATTATACCGGAGGTGATACTCGAAGCATGGAAAATATGGAACTACGGAGTGGCCAGTTGATGTTATTACAATATACAGAGTGACATGATTAAACCGTAATCTTGTATTTATATTAAATTGTGTCTACCATTCGATTATCTCTCAACATGATTTGATACACGGAGACAGTTCGTTAAATTCCGTAAAGGAATAGCCCGAGATAGACACCTTTGGTCGGTCAAATATGGGATCTATGCCGTGACAACTGTCAAGATTAACCAATACACTAGCCAAACCCATTGCGGTGAAAGCGTTAGCTCACGGCGCGTCCGTTGGATCAATGGGTAATTTCTATCAGAGGTTACTGCATGATGAGTTTCTCTGTACCTTTGAAACGGGAAAGAACATGAACAATCAAGAGTTAAGGCGAAGATTCAACGATGCGTAATTTTGAACCCTTACTCACAAGCTTTCTTAGCTTTGCGGCTCCTGCTTCAATTATCAGTAGTCACTGGCACTACGCCACATATCTGCTTAGAATCTGGACATTCACTCGGCGGCCATCTGTCAGTCATTAGCCCACCAAGACGCCACAAGCTAGCGCTTGTGGCAGATGTAAGGATATCACAATGATCCGCCTATGAAATCGGCTTCGTGGTTATACTCATAGTAACCATCTTTTGTTTAACTATTCACATCTAGTCATCAGAATGGTGCTTGCTCAGGCCAATCACATCGAATTGAAATCATGGAGACCACCGAATGTCTTGGTACCCACCGCGAGGGCATGGCCAACATGCTGCGCGGTGGTTTCTTTCTCATCGCTGTACTATCACAACTACTACCCACACATGCTCATCCGTCTATATCTGAATGGAGCATCAACTGTAATGTGAGTTTTAAGCAAGTTGCCGAGGCACTCAGGGATACAGAATCCCGGGAAGCTGCCGGCATTAACGGTATCCTATCTGGGTTTGCTCGCGACATTAGACCTGGAATTCATACTTGCATATCTAAGCTTGCACGAGCGTCAATTTGTCACTAGTACTGGCCGACTGTCTGGAAGGAGTCCAAAATCATAGCGATTCCCCAACCTGGACAAGTCTGCTCGGGAAAAGAGAAAGGCTGATGGCCATGAAGTTAAGATGCAAGACGGCTTAAAGTTTCTCAACATGCAACTCCACCAATTAGTGACTCGTAAACTGTACCGAGAATTTGTCCTCATAGAAGTCAAGAACAAGGTGCGGCTGTTTGAAAATCTCGACCGGAAATCAGAGGTGGGTACGAAACACTCCCCGGGTTTTGGAAGACGGGGCCGAGACAGACTTTGACGTATAGACTCATAGTATTAGCACACGTTAGCATCTCTCAGGTTTAGATGGACAATCTAGCGACTGCTCAGTTTGTAGCTCCAGACGTGTATACCGGTGCTCAGAATAGTACGTCTCTCCCCCGTCTTCGTGTTGAAGCTGCTTAGGAAGCATTGCAAGAATATTTAGTTCACCGCGATGCTCGTAGTGAAGCCCAGGTCATGGAGTTCACCGCGTGGGCGTAGATTCTCACACAACTTGGCTTGTGCCAACAGGCACTTCACCCGAAGAATTCTTTCCGCAGTCACAAGACCAGCGTAAGATCAATGTTCTGCGGTTTGTGGGAGATGAGCTAGAAAGGAGGTCGATGCTGGAGCGAAGGGACGCTGGACGTGAGATAGTACAGGCTCTTTCTTGGGACCCTGTCTGAGAAGCGTGGACGGATTGGCAATGGAGACGTATGAGAAAGATACGGAAGGGGCTACCATCCGAGCTCAATGGGGTTTTGACAAAGTTTCAGGCAAGTCATGACGGGTGAACTTCCGAGTATTAGGAGTCTATCGGTAGGCGCAAAGATGCCGGCTGTCATGGTGGGATGAGAAGGCAAACACTGCTTCATTTGGCGGTGGACTGTCCAGACCTGGCCAGCAGCCGGGTGTCACTCAACTAGAGTATTGACACTCTGAACAAGCGACCTTTCGAGGATCTTAGGGGGGCTGTATTCGATCTTTATGGTCGATACAAAGACGGTCCTATGCATCCGTTGGGAATCATTGGAAGTACTTAGCTATATCTTAATCCTGCTACGCCCCATGTTTCTTCTAGACGTCAGATTATTTTCTTTATTAGAGTCCCGTGAAACGCACAGAGCCCTTCTATCACGGACTCATTCTAAACTCAAGAGTGAAATATCTTGACGTCATAGACTTGAACATAAATATGTGTGAGGCGAGTGTCTTCTCTTAGAAGCTGGTCCGACATCAGAAATGACTCCATGACCCCGTGAAAAGCCGTATATCTGGTTCGTCGAGGTGATGGTCTCGCCCATACCCAGTCACAGGGGTAAATCTAATGACATGCAGAGGACTACATTTCATTCACCAGCTCATGGACGTCGTGTTGCGTAATATTACACTATCGTGCACCTCTATCATACTCACTTATTATCTCAAGTTGGGTTTCCCGCATTTATCCGGTAAGTTTGTCAAGGAGATACTACGGGCCAATGTAGAAAGGTAGCTGCTGTAAGATATATTTGTAGTATATGGTCTCTTTGGTTAACAGTTCTACAACTTCAGACATAAACTCGCGCTGGAGGTTATAACAAGTGAATCCAGCGTACTTGTTGTGATTCTATATAGGTCGTGGGAAAACTGCGTCTTGATATTCGAAGCAAGCTTGCTTTCCTTCTCAACCTAAACCAGGGGGTCGCGGAAGTATACACGTAACAAGTCGTATCCAAGTCCCCTCAATATGCGACAAAAGTGGCAATACAACACTACGTATTTTTCCATGAGATTGTTATATAGTAGCCTTCCCTTTATTTGCATCGAACTAGCTCTGACTAAGTTGCCTGGACACACTTGACATTTTTGTCTAGACGCAGTTGAGGTCAAACTATGTGAACATAAAGTCTTCCCACTCGGATTCCCATGTATTTAGTGAGAGATATGTCATACTTTATAATACCCCCTCGTTACTCTCAAGTTCATGTTACTTCTGCGCATACATACAACATCGTCTGGCGAGTGATCCAGTCGGGCCCTTTTATAGTTATCCGCTTATTATGTCATTGCTATAAGCGCCCATGTAATATAAAACTAGGAAAAATGTCCAATGATGATCGTTTCTAGTTTTCCAATCCAGTAACTGGCACCTTGGTCTCCACATAGTGGTCTACGAGCGGTCTTACGTGATTTTTTTGTCGTGTTTGACTGCAAGTATTAAAAGGGATGTCTGCATCACAGCACAAAGTTCACACGGAGTGTGGTTGTTCGCCGTTAGGCTTCAAGACTTGAATGTAATAATGCCACCAACACCAATGTGTTTTCACTCGAAGACTTTTACAATACACCATCGGACAGAGATACTGTATGCTTTGGTGGCTGACTTGGTATATTTCATAGAGTCGTGTACAGACGTTCTTATTTTCGCGCTGTTCAGGTAGACGTAAAAGAATACAACAACAGACGTTCTTATTTCCTTGCTGATAGATACATATCAGTACTTTAACTTCACCTCTCTCAACTTATTTCAGATAGTACCTCTAATTACGTAGATGTTTTTGACACATAGTCGTCTTGCTTCAGGTCTTTTCTTAGAGCATGAGAACATGAAGCTTAGTTTTAACTCGGTATATGACCACTATTCTTAAAGGAATGCATTGTTTTTCAAGTCAAGACAATTTTATGTAGGCTCAATTATAGCAGCGAAACCTATCTGAATATCATCAGCATTGTTTGTATCAAGTAGTCGCGACGATACTATCGGGAGTATACATACGCGTTTACAGGCCAGGAACATATATATACGTAGAGTGAAGAGGCTGGTGGTTTTTCCCTTCAACACAGAAGTGACAGAACGCTGAGAATGAATTCAAACGTGACGTATGACCAGACATATTCCACGGAACTAGCTATTGCGTTGTTTCCTAATCTCCATAACCATCAACCGCTGGGTCATCTGATCAACAGGCGGCCGTCAAGTAAATGAATTAAAAATAATATGTACATATATTACCAGATCTAAAAGTGGCTGTATATTTTTCCGTCTTTACACTGTCTCTAATTCAATTCTATGCCTCGCATCGACGAGAGCCATCCCCATGCCTTTTCGCGATATCTGTATACCCTAACTAGCCCTATGTTGAACTGACATGATATAGTGTGAAGCGCGCACGTTTTGACGGTTCAATTGCATCACGCACAACAACCATTCATCGTGGATGGTACATACATAAACTTATTAGTATAGGGATTGTGGTTAAGCATTGAACTCCTATTAGTAAAGACATGCCAAATACTTGATACCTCCGAACCAAAATTTTCAGAACATTAGTCAAGGCATGTACTAGGGTTCATAACCCCAGCTGACGTCTATCATGCATGTAGAATTGGCACTCGAAAATTATCTTCCCAGCGATTGTACAAAGTTTAAAGCATCAGTGAACAATCTTAAAGACCAGGCGAATGCTACTTTTTTTCGCATTACCTCCATGAAGTTTTTTTTTTCAATAGACACCATTCAAACTTTCGTGGTATTGACTCCAATGTGAATTGCGAATTATGATACAGGTGTAGTAGTGCGAGATAATTGAGAGCTCCTCATGAGTTGAAACTCCCCGAGCCCTACTATTTTTGAAGTTTCTGGCAACTACTAAACTTGTCAAATCTTTGTTAAGCCCTCAGAAGATGACGACCTAGTCGGAATTGCGATATTGTAAGTGATAGAGAATCTTCTAAACCGTCTCATGTGAGTTAACGGTCGTTGTAATTCCTCATTCAGAATTAAATGTGACACAGCTGCCGCTCCTTCATGTAACACTAAGCAGTCTGCCGAAGTCGGTTTGACTAAGTGCCTGCGTTGCCCCACTTGCCTTTTGCGCCCTCAAGCCTTAGCGGCTCTACTGTGTGATTGCCATTGAGAAAAATGCTATTCGTAGGCTATACCTTTCTGGGGAGACGGATCACGCTCTAAAGGATCGTCACCGTACTGTAGACCTTGCGACATTGATGACTCTTCGGCAGCTTTGACGCTATAGTTACATTATCATGCGCACCAACATCGTTTGACGAACGACCTTCTGATTGTGGACATTCTCAGTATTTTTGTGTTCATGTTTATCTTGTCTATTTGAAGTCCGTCGTATAGTCTTGTTTTGTTGTAGAGACTATAGGAAGCCGATTAAAAGTAGGATATCCCAGATTTTACATCGCCACTGTTCTAGAAATGTGTGTTTTGTAACTGTACTAACCGACAACTTAATCTTGATAGTTTGTCGCACCTTGGATTCGCCTTCCTACAACTCTTTAAGGCTTTAAATACCACCAAATCAGCAAATACCCGTGATCGCCGGTCGATTGCCACTCCTCGCCATGAGTGCTCCCGCCACGAGCGGCCCCACCCGGGTCTCAATCCTTGGCGAAGAGAATATTATTATCGACAGCGGACTGTGGTTGAACTTTGTATCTCAGGAGCTGCTCGAAAAGATCCCGAGTTCTACCTACATCCTTATTACCGACACGAACCTTTACGATACCTACGTCCCTCCTTTCCAGGCCAAGTTTGAAGAGCTGGCTAAGCAAAAGTCCGATGCGCCTCGCCTCTTAACCTATGCCATCCCACCTGGCGAGGTATCAAAAAGCCGCGAGACCAAGGCCGAGATTGAAGATTGGATGCTTGAGAAGCAATGCACCCGTGATACCGTCATCATTGCGCTGGGCGGTGGTGTCATTGGCGACATGATTGGTTATGTCGCTGCGACTTTCATGCGCGGTGTTCGTTTTATTCAGGTTCCTACTACCCTTCTGGCCATGGTCGACTCTTCAATCGGTGGAAAGACGGCCATTGACACACCCACTGGCAAGAACTTGGTTGGCTCCTTCTGGCAACCCAAGCGGATTATTATCGACCTTAACTTCCTGGAAACTCTTCCTGAGCGTGAATTCATTAACGGCATGGCCGAGGTTGTCAAGACGGCTGCGATCTGGGACGAGGAGGAGTTCTCGACTCTGGAGAAGAACGCTCCCGAAATTTTAGCTGCCGTTAGAACTAAGCCCAGCACCGACAACAGCCAGTCGCGCCTCGCTGCGATCCTACCTATTTTAAAGCGCATTGTTCATGGCTCAGCGAGAATCAAGGCCCACGTTGTGTCTAGCGATGAGAAGGAGTCCGGTCTCCGTAACCTCCTGAACTTTGGTCACTCGATCGGTCACGCTATTGAGGCCCTTCTCACTCCTCAGTTGCTTCACGGCGAAGCTGTTGCCATTGGTATGGTTAAGGAAGCTGAGCTTGCCCGTTACCTTGGAATTCTTAGCTCCAGCGCCGTCGCTCGTTTGTCGAAGTGCATTGCCAGCTACGATTTACCCGTATCGATTGCCGATAAGCGCGTGGTTGCACGCACTGCTGGAAAAGCTTGCCCTGTGGATGTTCTTTTGTCCAAGATGGCCGTCGACAAGAAGAACGTTGGAAAGGCCAAGAAGATTGTTCTTCTGAAGGCTATTGGCAAGACCTATGAGGATAAGGCGACCACTGTCGAAGATAGCGCCATCCGTGTTGTTCTTTCTCCCGCTGTTGTGGTTGCTCCTGGTATCCCCAAAGATCTCAACGTTACTGTCACGCCGCCTGGCTCCAAGTCGATTTCAAACCGTGCTTTGGTGCTTGCTGCGCTTGGTACCGGTTCGTGCCGTATCACAAACCTGCTGCACTCAGATGACGTGGAGTTCATGCTTGCTGCGCTGACTAAGCTTGGCGGCGCTACTTACTCGTGGGAGGAGGCCGGTGAGGTTTTGGTAATCAACGGCAAGGGTGGAGCTCTTAGCGCTTCATCCGAGCCTTTGTACCTCGGAAACGCCGGCACTGCGTCTCGTTTCCTGACTACTGTCGTTGCTCTGTGCCAGCCAGTTGGAAACACCAAGGCCACTGTTCTGACCGGCAATGCGCGCATGCAGCAGCGTCCCATTGGACCTCTTGTTGATGCCCTGCGGTCAAACGGTCTTGAGATCAAGTACTTGGGTCCTAACCTGAGTTTACCTCTGGAGATTGGTGCCGCTGGTGCTTTCACTGGTGGTGTAATTGAGCTTGCTGCTACCATCTCTTCGCAGTATGTGTCGTCTATTCTCATGGCTGCGCCTTATGCCAAGGAACCTGTTACCCTTCGTCTTGTTGGTGGCAAGCCCATTTCTCAGCTGTACATTGACATGACTATCGCCATGATGCGCGCCTTTGGTATCAACGTTGAGCGTTCTACCACCGAGGAAAACACTTACCACATTCCTAATGGTGCTTACACCAACCCCGCTGAGTATGTTATTGAGAGCGATGCTAGCTCTGCTACCTACCCTTTGTCGGTTGCCGCCATTACTGGTACCACTTGCACTGTCCCCAATATTGGTTCCAGCTCTCTACAGGGTGATGCCCGCTTCGCTATTGAGGTTCTCAAGCCCATGGGCTGCACTGTTGTTCAGACTGCTACTTCTACAACTGTCACTGGTCCCCCAGTTGGTACTCTCAAGGCCATTCCCCATGTTGACATGGAGCCTATGACTGACGCTTTCCTGACTGCTTCGGCTCTTGGTGCTGTCTGCAGTGGCACGACCTCCATCACTGGCATTGCCAACCAGCGTGTCAAGGAGTGCGATCGTATTGCTGCCATGCGCATCCAGCTGGAGAAGTTTGGCGTTACGTGCATTGAGGGTGATGACGGTATTCAGATCATCGGTCGTCCGCTGAGCGAGATCAAGACCCCCGAGACTAGCGTTTACTGCTACGATGACCACCGTGTGGCCATGAGCTTCAGTGTCCTGTCTCTTGTTGCGCCCAAGCCAGTGCTTATTTTGGAGCGCGAGTGCACAGGCAAGACCTGGCCAGGCTGGTGGGATGCCCTTTCGACCTCATTCGGTGGACGTCTGGACGGTGCTGATATTGTCCCTGATCATGGTTCCTCAGCTGAGGGCGAGAAGAAGGCCGATGTCTCTTCTGCTAGCGGCAATGCCCCGTCTGTCTTTTTGATTGGCATGCGCGGAGTCGGTAAGACGACTGCTGGCAGCTGGACTGCTAACCTTCTGGGCCTGAAGTACGTAGATTTGGATCGTGAGCTTGAGGCGCGCGCGGGTAAGACTATCAGCGCTATGTGCGAAGGTCCCGAGGGCTGGGAGGGTTTCCGTGCTGGAGAACTGGAGGTTCTCAAGGATGTCATTGCTACTAAGAAGACTGGTTATGTCTTCTCGTGCGGTGGTGGTGTCGTCGAGACCCCAGAGGCCCGGAAGCTCCTCTTGACGTACAAGAAGGCCGGTGGCCGCGTTGTTATGGTGCACCGCAACATCGAAAATGTCATCTCCTACCTCAACAAAGACGAGACGCGCCCCTCGTATGGCCAGGATATCCGCGCCGTCTACGAAAAGCGCAAGCCTTGGTTCCATGAGTGCAGCAGCCACATCTACATGAGCCCGTATAGCAGTGGAGATGAGGTTTCCAACTCGGCCCCTCCCGCCGACTTCCGTGCCTTCATTAAGGCCATTTTCGATAAAGAGCACCACCTTAAGCAGGTCACCCAAGCCAAGCACAGCTTCTTTGTTTCTCTGACCTTCCCTGATTTGGAAAAGGTTAAGGAGTTGATCCCTCAGGTCGTTGCTGGATCTGACGCCATTGAGCTCCGTGTTGACTTACTGGAGAAGCTCGACAGCGAGTCTGTTGCTCGCCAGGTCTCGCTCCTGCGCTCTCTGGCGCCTCAGCCTATCGTCTTCACTCTGCGCACTGTTTCGCAGGGCGGAAAGTTCCCCGACGCCGACTTTGAGCGGGCCCGCGAGCTCTATGAGCTGGCTATCCGTGTTGGTGCCGAGTACATTGACCTTGAGATGACGATGCCTGTTGAGATTCTCGAGTTAGTGTCGACAAACAAGGGCCAGTCCCGCGTTATTGCTTCGCACCATGACCCCAAGGGCCAGCTGTCGTGGAAGAACGGCGCGTGGATTCCCTTCTACAACAAGGCTCTTCAGTACGGTGATATTATCAAGCTGGTTGGCATTGCACGGACTCTTGAGGACAACTTCTCTCTTGCTGCCTTCAAGTCCCGCATGCTAGCTACCCGTGACACTCCCATCATTGCTCTCAACATGGGACCTCATGGCAAACTGAGCCGTGTCCTCAACGGTTTCCTTACACCTGTCTCGCACCCTGCTATGCCTTTCAAGGCTGCTCCTGGCCAGCTCTCTGCTGCCGAGATCCGCACTGCGCTGTCGTTGTTGGGTGAGATTGACTCCAAGCAGTTCTATCTGTTTGGCAAGCCCATCTCTGCCTCGCGCTCTCCTGCTCTGCACAACAGTCTCTTTGCTTTGACTGGTCTTCCCCATCACTACCAGTCACACGAGACTGATGTGGCTGCTGAGGTCAAGGAGTTGATTCGGTCTCCTGACTTTGGCGGTGCTTCCGTTACTATCCCTCTCAAGCTTGACATTATGCCTTTGTTGGACGAAGTCACTCCTGCTGCCAAGGCTATTGGTGCTGTCAACACCATTATCCCCACGGCTGGTGAGGGTGCTGTCCGTCTTCTTGGTGACAACACTGACTGGCAGGGTATCGTTCACACTCTGCGCACTGGTGGCATTGAGAAGCACCTGGCCACTGAGGCTGGCACTCCCCGTCCGGCTGTTGTTGTCGGCTCTGGTGGTACTTCTCGGGCTGCCATCTACGCTTTCAAGGAGCTTGGCTTCTCGCCTATCTTTGTTGTGGCCCGCAATGCCAAGTCTATTGAGGGGTTGACTGAAACCTTTGGCTCCATGTGTGATCTCAAGTTCCTCTCGTCAGTAGCTGAGGTTGAAAGTCTGTCTAGCAACCCTCCGGCTGCTATTGTTAGCACCATTCCCGCCGACCGTCCTATCGATGCCTCTATGCGTGAGGTCCTTATCTCTGTTTTGACTACGCCTTATGAGTCTACCAACCCACGGATCCTGTTGGACATGGCCTACAAGCCACTTCAGACTCCTCTGATGCAGATGGCTCACGATTCTACTCACGGTCAGTGGTCGACAATCAATGGTCTTGAGGTTCTTGTTTCTCAGGGCTGGTATCAGGTATGTTTTATTGTTTAAGTATTTTCATGTATAGTGACTAACATTTGGGTCTTTAGTTCCAACTCTGGACCGGGATTACTCCTCTGTTTAGCGACGCTCGTCAGGCTGTCCTCGGGTCGTCTCCGTCATCATAACGTGTGTGCTTTGCGATCCGTTGTTCATCCCCCCTAGTCTCATTTTTGGGTAGTCTTTTGTTTTGATACTGTTTGTTGAGTTTGTAAGATGGTTTGAAAATGGAGTAGAGTGATTTGGTTTTTTTTGTTTTAGTCAAGTAATTTACCTTGAATGTATAGCGCTATATTCTGAAATATGCTCAAAATCTTTCCGGTGTGGCTATATACGCAGATAGGCCACATTCGTACATATTGGATCTGAAAATGTTGCCACCACTTTGTCATTGCGGGCCTTGCATCGGCCATGGAGGCTGTCTCTGTGACAGGACCTCCACGTCAACTCTAATGTTCATATTCCATAAATAGCGCAATTTTGCTGTGGCTTTTCAGTACCCTTAACCAATATTGGCCATCCTGCCAACGGTCGGTCAATGCTTCGCCTCGAGTGGAAACCGGAAGAAGATCCGTAGGAACAGGAACTGTAGTTAGCGAAAGATTTGGTTCTAACGGATCTGATAGGATAACAACGTGGCTCAAAGGATTCTTCTATTGCCCGGGGCATTATGTACGATGCTGCAGACATTTACCAGTAGTTGCGTATAGAAGTACATACAGTAAAGGTATCTAGCCATTGGTGTACACAAGGGGAAAGTGGTCGCAGTGAATGTGGGCTATATCAAGGTGTGGCGTTGTAGAACCTGGTGATTTTGAACTTTGATTGGTTGTTTTGTAGTTTGGAGGAATGGAAACTTTGGAGCTTAATGATGAAAGTGCGTACATACGTATGTAGATACACACATACAGTATGCCTAATATTGAATGGCTGGGGTGGGGTGGGGTGGATTATGTTGGTGGCAATGTGGGTCTTGTCAGTGTAGATTTTGTCGAGTAATTGACTGAAAAGACATATCTGTTCATGCAGAAGTATGTACATACAAGATACAAAGACTTGACTCAGAGGAACCCGAGGAAAGTATTCAGTCACTCACGTTGTCACTTTACCACTCTATCTTTTTTATCTCCGAAAGTCCAGGATAAACGCTCGTATACACACATATGTACATATAGATACACACATGTATGTACATCCCTACGTATGTACCTACCTACCTACCTACCTACATACACACACACATCAACCCAGGTTTCACAAAGCTTGTCAAAATTCCGGTGACGTCGATCTCCCCAAAAACAATCCTTATTTCCCTTTCCCTCGCATTCCGCCCTGACCAAAAAAGACAGGGCAAGCTAATGACGATGCTCATTGACATCATTTCTACACTGCAGCGTAACAAGGGGGGGCAAAAGAAATCCTGCAGTTTGATCCTCAAATCTACACATGTATGCCCTATAGTTACTGAACATGCATGTTCATACGTCACTCGTTTAACCCCTCGAAACCCCAGTAAGTACACTCCAAAAGTCTGTTTCAAGACCTGAAATGATTGGCCTTCAGCCCTGGAAACAGATCCCGATGTTCCGTTGCCCCACCCTAGAAGTTTCCTCGTGGAGAAGAGAAGAAAACAATTACCCATGATTTGCACGGCACGATAACGTCATCTCACTTTACAAGCGTTGCTCGTCTCTTTGAATGTATATACATACGTATTTACGCATGTACTTGTTACCCCATGATGCAACACCTCGTGCATGTGCCTACCCGTAAAATGACATAGATGTGAGGTTACAGAGAAAACAAAACAAGCGGGAAAAATCAGCCAGCCCACCGTGCATTCCCAAAACAAGCCCATGACGTCATATTATGCTTTTGGTTTGGAATCCACTCATTGACATCATAGCTCATGTCCTGTCACACCATGCAACTCAACCCATACGCCCACCGCCATATCTCTTAAGTTCCTTTTTTCTCCACAAATCCAAACATGCAAGAACTCCCTCCCTCTCCACACATATGTAGGCATGTACATATGTATGTACATACATACTGCACCCGCCCCCGTCCCGCCAAAACACGGCAGTAACCAGCGATATGTTCGTATCCACTACAATGTACCCAATGTATCGCACAGTCAAGTTACAATATCTGCAAGTAGCCCCATAATAGACCCCGTACCCCTGTTTCCGCTCACGGTATGTCAGGCGCTTGCATACAAACCCGCATCAAATCAACTTGTTCAAATACAACCGTACACCGACCGTCGAAATACTAATGACCCGTCCTCGGTGAGCAAGGCTGCAAGTGCAGAGTAGGAGCGGTATACCACGGTGAAGCGGTTCTGCACTGGTAGCAATAATGGCGAAATTGAAGTCATTGCGGTCCAATACAAGCAGCCTCATTACTACATATGGTTATGTGAGAACTATCATACATTGGTTCTATGGCGCAGTAGAAATGCAATGAAGCCAGCCGAGTTACATGCGTAACCAAGCCAGCTGAATAGGTGTACATAAACAATGAATGAATTTGAAAGGGCCGATATCAAAGTCCATCCATCAATACACCCGGTCAAATAACGCACGCACTTTCTCAATGCAAACGGCTCGGATACATAGCCAGTCTGCAGCCCGAAACCGGAATCATGTGTAGTGAATATATGTATACATACATATATACATTGGCGTATATATAGAACCTGTGATCAGATACCGCACTGCCCGGCACACATACGGCGGACAACGGACTTACGGGCCACATCCGGCAACAGAGGCCCCCCGGGACCCCCTTGTACGGCCCGGGGGTAACCCGGCATGGAACCTAACAAAGCCAAATATAGGGGGAGGCGGGGACGAGCGTATGGGTCAGATAGTGGAAGACGGCGGATGTTTGTCAAAGAATATGGTTCATGTCACTGGTTTTTTCCATCATGTACATAGAACAGAGGTTGGGATATTCGGCACGTGAGAACAGACAACTTGGCAGAAAGCTAGAGAAAAAAAAAACACTGCCCAAGCACTGTCACATCAAATACATACAATTTGCCACACACACAATCAAAGCGTTTTTCAGGAGAAGACTATCGTGAGAAAAAAAAAACAATCAATTCAATTTCATTCGTGACCTTTAAACCAAGCTTTTGCAGCAAAACATAATATCTAAAATACTTCCATGAAAACTAAGAAGAAAAAACACCACCAAACACCGTGAAAAATGGAAAGGAAGGGCAACGAAATGCAGACAAAAGGAAATCCGTGCCCGACCTTCAAATATGTGCCACCAGCGGGCACCCCAAGGAAAAGCAAAGAACCAAATCGAACCGTATAAAAAGAAAAGTGAACAAAGTACGCAGTACTGTAGATTGGGGTCTCATATTCGTCTGACTGGTTCAAAAATGACGAGTGTGGTAAACTTTGATGACTGATGACTCGATAAATCGAGAGAGATCAAAGATATTGAGGCCCGGTTGGGCTGGAGACCGCCAATCAAAGCCGTAGTAAGCTACCATGGCTGGATGTAAAAACCAAAATCGCTATGAAAATGCCGTGTGGTCATGAGACAAGTCATAGTGGAAACACCATAATTCGTAAAAAGAAAACAAAGAAAAAGGTTGAGAAATACAGCAAACAGGCAGTAAGGAAGTAAGCAATGACGTCAGACCTGGCCAGTTGTAAGTAGGTCCAGGAGCAAAAAAAAACTCTTTGTGCAAAATAGGTGCAAAGGACCGGATCTGGTCAGGGGATCGAAGGGGGGAACGGAAGTTAATCCTTGCCTATGCATTATAGACAAAGTCTCACCACAGGCGGAAACCTCCATAGTAGTAATAGCAAAAAGCAAGTCGCGAATGCGAAATGACATGCTCTAAACTCCCTCCTTGTCCCGACCTATCTGGATCATCTAATATTGGGCGCAAGTGGCATATTGCGACGATGAATCCTGAGTAGTGTTCATCATAGAGGCCATAGGCAATGGGCGGAGATTGAGCAAGTGTCCGGTAGGGTAAGCCATGGCCTGCTGATGTTGTTGCTGCTCCTGCTGAGTGATAGCGATCGGAGAGCCAACCTGAGGAGCGCTAGCTCTGCGGGAACGAGAACGTCCACCCTTCAAAGACTCCCGGCTAACAACACGGCGAGCACGCTTGGCCAGATCCTTGGGACGAGCAGTCTGGTGGTGGACATGAGAGTAATGTCTAGTAAGAGCATCGGCACGGCTAAACAGACGATCTGGGCAGATTTCACAAGCAAACTTCTCGCCCTTGCCGTGAGTAGAGTGTTCGTGGCGGGTAAGATCGTAAGGGCGGTTGAAGCTAGTATCGCAAGGAAGCTTGGTTGTGGGGTTGATGCGACGGCAGTAGAAGGGACCCTTCTGGTTAACCTCAGGACGCTGGTTGCCGTTGCGATGAGCCTCCTTCTTGTGGACCTGGAGCTCTGAAGTAGTGGTGAAGCGAAGGTTGCAAGTGCTGTATGTGCAGCTGTAGATCTGTTTCTTATCATTGCCCTCAGTAGGACCTCTCTCATAGCTCAAAGGCGAGCTGCAATCTTGACGAACAACGTTGGACATGGCAGGCATATCATACATCTGTGGGTTCTGCATGCTGGAAACAGCGGGGATAGGGTGACCCATAGGTCCCACAGAGTACTGGCTAGTCGTGTTGATACCGTAAGCAGCGGGTGGCATAGAAAGCGACATTGAAGATGTCATGGGAGAGAAAGAAGCGTTGTTGTCGTAGTTCATGATGGAGTTGACCGAGTGTCTAGCTGGGACGAACATAGAACCCTGAAGGCTGTGAGTCGAATGGTTACTTGTCGAGCGAGACATATCCAGCGAAGTGTTGTCCATGCCGTGAAAGCCGGTGTGTGAGCCGACAGACAGATCGTAGTTCATGGGCGCAGAGCTCAACTGCATCTGGGGAGAAGAGTTGGCATTGTACGGCATGCTGTAATGACTTGAAGAAGGGCTAGTCATGAAGACGGTGTGTTGAGGTTGAGTAGTAGTGTACATGTCGGCGGAGACGAGGTTAAAGTTGCGCGGAGTGGCAGAAGGATCTTGATGACCAGAAGTAAGAGGAAAGTTGTCTTCGTCACTGCTCATGAGGTTGGCTGTGACCCAGATATATAAATGTTAGTGAGCCGCTTTTTCGCTTTTATTTAATTTATGTCGTGGTCAAGGCATTTGTGTAAAGTCAAGGGGAGTCGGTCCCAAAGAGGTTTCGACTTTATAATTTAAAGAATAGAACACGGAAAAAGGCAAAAAGAAAACAAAAAAGGAAGGAAAAAAAAAAAAGACTTACACAGAGCGTTGGGGTTGAATAACGACATGGTGGGCTTGTTGTTGTAGTTGCACACGAGGCAATTACTTGATTCGTAGTTGTGGTAAAAGGGACCAAAGGGTGAAAGCAAGAAGTCAAAGACGTAAGTGTGAGTGCCTTACGGAGTGACCAATAAGGAAGTCAGTTGTGTAAGCGGTAGCCGAGAGGCAAAGAGGTGAAGTTGATGATATAACCAAATGGTGTAATGGCGATGACAAGCACAGCGCTATGTTGGTTTATATTGTGTTTAAGGCGTTGTGATATGGCGACAAAGATGAGTCGGAAGTTGTTGTTGGAAAGTGAGATTGAAACTAGATTATTCTTGATTTCAATTTGGAGAAGATGGGTGATTTTTTCATTCTAGATCTGGAGAAACAAAGATGGCATTGAGACTGACTTTATATACTCGATGTGAGGTTAGTCTGATTTAAACGGTACATTTAATTCACCTTCTTCGGTCATCCCAATTGGGACTAAAATAACGGGTGGTGTGATTTAAATTCTCATATTTAATCGCTTTTTAGGTCTTGCTCCACGGCTTAACTCCACTAAAATTTTGAGTGAACAGGCCTCGCAGTACAAGGTGCATCTCACACACCCCGGATCTAATGGCACCCCGCAGTGTTCATTAATCAAGACACCCCGCGAAAAAACTTACATATGTATGTATGTACATACATACAGAGCTTTTGAATATGCAACTGCTAACACCCGTCAATAGGCTGTCGTCCAACATAACTTAGCAACCAGGAAACGCCGCTGCAAAATCAGCCACGAACTCGATGCAGCAGGAAAAAAAAACTTTCACTTTGTGTATTAACTAATCATGTCTGTATGCTTGCTCAGCATCATTTGCAACGTAGCCCTCGTCTTGACCGATTCAGTTTTGTTTCTTCTTCGAGGTAATATGTCTAGTAGTTTGCTCGATAGCCTGTGTATTTTGTATTCCCATCTATATTATCATAGCTTTTCATGTTTTGTTTTTTTTCGACAATGGTTACAACCACGATGACGTCATTTCATTTTTGTGTTGCTCAAATAGTTTTGACCTATGATCCTAGACATGGGATGGGTCCTGGCTCCAAAGTATAACGACCACATCACATCCCGGAAGTGACGTCTTTTTTTTTCCCAAAGCTTTGGCCGCAGCGATACCTCCCAGTCTTGTATCGCCGAGTCCCCGGCAATATTCCCTGATCCGATGTTGATGATGAACAACGACGTCACCGGTAAATTTTAACGGAATAGAAATGGACATGAGTCGGCGTTGTCAATCATACATTAGGACTTTGGTAATATGCAGATGCTTGGACGGTACAAGCCGAGTCATTCAAGAAACCGAAAATCCTTAAACCCCAAAAAGAAACAGACTATTACATTACAAAAGTCTTGAAAAGGGCCGGAAATGGACTAGAACATCGGCTGTTGATACATTTACACACATGGCAATAACAACTCGGCTTCTAGATTTCTTTTGGGTTGAAACAATGTCGAAAACGGCGAGTTAGCTTCAAGCGATGTATTCTCTCGCCACATCTATTTGACAGCTTGATCAACTATTCTACCTAGAAACTTTCCTTTCTAGATTCGGAAATCTCCAAAAGTCTGAAGCAACTTGACTAGTACGCGCGTACCAAAATATACATAAAGTCATGTCGCGCATCTAGTATAAAATCAATGTGGCCTAAAGGACTTATGATACATATGATGCTACCAAAATTCCTTGAGAATCTGATTCAAATACAGATAGATTCTCATGGAAAGTTCCATCAAGTAGTGCCATTTTCCCGAGAAAAAAACTGTGTACATACTCAAATAGTAAACGGGAACAATGCCTCTCGGGACCGGATAATGTCTCGACATGACGCAGAAAGATACATCATATCCCGTTCACTTGACATGTGCAAATAAAAAAACATGTCTCTGTGATTCCATCAACCGGAAATTTACAAAAATAACCAAAAATAACAACCAAACAACACAGATTATTACGTCATTTCGTCGTCTCTGCGGGTTCCGTTTTTCCGCAAGCCTCCCTGCACTTCTAGTTAGGGTTACATTGGCCCCACTTCGTATGAATCGTGTGTGAATACCAATGGTGGGTCGGATAATCATCAAGCGGATTCACGGTCAGGCTATTTTTGAGGCTACGGAGGAGTGAATGTGCGGATTGATACATTGGACTCAATGGACATCCGGACCCACAACTTACCGGGACCGACCCTTCTTTGTAGCCTTGCCTGACGGAGCTCAGGGAAGACGTCGCATTCGGCGGCGACGGAGTTATTGTAAAGGATGAGGCAGGGCTTCCGGTGGATGGCGTGTCAGATCGGACATTTGTAAATACGATGATTCCGTACATAACTCGATCCGCCCGCTTATTTGTCTATACGCAACGAACGGAATTGGATTCGGTAATGCGGGTTCGGGGAGTTGAATATGTCTGTAAGAGAGCTGAAGGTAGTTTGTTTTTATCAACCGAAAGAGGAAATCATGGCCCTGTAAAAAAAAAAAATGTTTGTAAAATGCAAGATTTCCTTGTACGGATATTCCGCTTACAACCATGATGAATAAGCTGATCAATTCACAGATTCAATATCCCGTATCAAAGAACTAATCGACTTGTGTCTACGTAATCCCATAGATACATCTCAATATGCCCATCATGAGCCCCAGGTTTTCTCGTCGTCTCGCGCCTACAAACGCAAGTCGGTGTTCGCGTGATTCAGTCACAGGGTTCACTATTAGACACCATAAACAGCTGTAAAGTGGGCTAAGTGGGGGGCTTGCAGGTGGGTGTAGTGCTAAGACCCCGCCGAATCATGTGTCGCCATCTTGTAAAGTCAAAGAGGGGACTTGAATCACGACACTTTATCGGTCGCTTGTCAATCATGTCTTATACGTGTGTATGTGGGGTTAAGTCGAGTCCAAGTATAGACATATTCCACATTTGAAGATACAATGACTGGCTGGACACACACAGACATGGTCATGGTGCAGGGAAAACCAGCATAAAAGTGGTCTGGTTTATTGAACAAGTGCCTCGATGGGTGGATGATACACATAATGAAGCCGTATTTGGGACATGTCGTTATCAAAATCGGCGTGTCGTGCTCTAGAGTGCGGGGAAAACAGAAGACGACTAATCGACCGACCTTGCGTAAGTTCTTTAGTGCATTTGTGCAAACTTGTCAGATGGTAGCTAGCGTATGAATATGACTACCTCCATAGTGGCTCCCGCTGTGATAGGGCTCAATCCACTAAGCCTGATGTGAAGATCTGTTGGCCTTTTTTTTCCCCAGAATATAGTGTATTTGCCACCTAATCCCAACGTTATTGTTTACTGGGTACGCAAGGTGTCATACATGCAAAGAGGCGAAAAAAAGAAGATCCCAAAAAAAGGGGATTGATTAAATGTCAACCAAAAAAAAACTTCCATCATGGGACGGGACGGTGACTCCAACAAAAACTCGTAGCCTTGTGTAGCCGCAACACGACATTTGACCTCTCACCCTCCCTCGGCTTAAAACTCAATGTGTGAAGAAAAACAACCCACAAAGAGCGAATATACCGAAATCAACCAGATGACTACAAAAACCCCTGTTTACGGTTTTAGAGGCCCATGTTAAACCCTCCGCATAGGTACAGCATCCTTCCTTGTCTGGCACTAAATCCCGGAGACTGAGGAATCCGTAGACCCGGTACTAACCAACGTCAGCTCAACTTGCTTGTTCACCGGATAGGCCTCACTATCTCCCCGTCCGAGTCAAAGTCAAGAAAGTAGGGCCTCGTTTACACACATGCATGATAAATCTTCAAAAAATTATTCCCGCTCGGTGTCAAAATGACAAATCTTAAAGAATCGGTTTGTCACCTATGTACTGACTAAACACCGAGCGAGTGGCTTTGCATCTGTCTGTGAGTCTGTCCATACATCCCATATGTAGGCAGCATCACAAGATGGAAACAAATGGCAGTGCAATGGAATGTTTCTTCGGCGAAATGCATGTTAGACGCCGGATAAATCCAGGCTGCATACATGATCGACAAAAAAACAAAGGATCTTGATATCATCGTGTTTCCAGTTTCTTCTTTTATTTTCGACGTTTTTTCTATTGCCGTCCTGTTATTTCCATGCATCACGTTCCCATTTTCTTCATCACCAATTCCGCTTGAAAGCGTGGATAGGTGCACAAACTCTATAAACCCCCTGTAATGTTTCCAAGTATAGTGACATTCCGAAAAAGCCCTAACCATATTGTAACCCTACTATTGGCCCTTTTTCACCATCAGTTTATGCGTGTGTAGGTCGGCTGGTATCAAATCAAGGAAATTTGTGACCAAGCTTAAGACCATCAACGCCTGATATCGCAAAATATACTATCCAATCTGAGCTATTTCCCACAGGTCTCTCAAACGTGAACCACACCATATTACCCCAAACAATACTAAACTGACATCGTTCATGAAAGCTGCTGATTCTCGCTTGTTTCTCCAAGTCTACATCATGGTCACAGGTCGTCCAGTACAAACAAGTCAGCTGATTCTTTATTTTCCACAGGCCCTGTATCTTGCATATTTTTTTTTCTTCTTTGCAGTCACAGTCGGACGTGCCGCCATTGGTTAGAAATCTTTTTTTCATCAATAGCCATGTGAGGCCAGCCAGCTTGGAAAAAAAAAAAAAAAAAACTCTGGACATCTGTGTATACACGTCTGTCGGAATCCAGACCACAGGGATCGACAAACTACTAGCTAGTATGTAACATGGCCTGATGACTTGTTAACAATGATCAAGATCCCAAGCCCGGTTATCCGGCTAGTCCCAGTTCGTAAGCAGTTCACCGGCAGTCCAACGACGGTCCATGGCTGGTCCAGACCTTGATCTGGAACCTCAAATAAATGTTTGTTAGTCCCGTTTTGTCTACACACTCCCTTCTCAGACTCCATCATAGGATCCAACCCGGGCATGGCGATGCTGAGCCCTGCAGAAACACGACTACGCCATCTTCGGATGACAAGCTTATTTAGGTGTCTTCGTCCATTCATACATCCGAATATTCAGTCATCCATCCATCGGCAATTCTTTCACGACAGCACAACAAATGTAATGTTACTGAGGGATGCCTCAAACCGGCCCGACAACACCGACCGTAAACATGGTTTTTCTTTCTTTTCCAGCTTGGCTCTGATGCCTAAGCTGGCGGTCAAGAAGTCATGTTAAACAAAATATCCCCATTATTAGGTCTTTGGCCTCAGTGGCCAAGTTCTTCTGTTGTTGTCCAACATGTCTGTCTGAAATCTTCAGCTGGTCTCACCAGAGGCAACCTTTTTTTCCCTCTCGTTTTTTTTCTTCCTATATGCAATGGCTTCCCTCTTGTGCCCCCAAGAGTAATTTTACATACATAGAGGGCTTTTGATAGGTCACATGACCACCCCCATAAAAGTTCAAACCCCCCAAACCCAGAGAGGCGGCACGACTAGCTAGGATAGATAGTTTGTTCACGATACTATTTTCGATACATCGCTTCAACCACATGGTTTGTCTTGCCCTAATGAGGAAAGGGGAGTTCTCGGTTAACTCAGGATTCCCGTACCAACCTCAACACCATCCACCTCACTGACTCGTAAAAAGCCTCGTGACGTTTTTTCTTGCACCATCAGTGTTGAATACTCTCCAGTTTGTTCTTCTCCGCCGGATATTTCCCCAAGAGCCTGAACCTTGATCCGGAACCTCGAAAACAATGACACATGCTCCGTCTACGAGTCTATTCCCGATCCATTCATTTACAGTCCTTACTACTGCCGGGCCACAATCATACCCGAATCCACTTACAGCGGGGTAGTTCTGAAACTAAACAACAACCACCAAAGAGTCCTGTCCCAATATACCCGGTAACGCAAATACCATCACAGAGCCTCTGCCTTCTAAACTTGGGATACCGGGTAATAAACTTCCTTTTCCGCCGCCTCTCGATTCCTTTAATTCTTATTCGAAGCCTTGTTATTTTCTCCTTGTCCAACGACTTGTCTCATTTCCATGCCAGCCCTGCTTGTCTTGGCCCTAACCCGAGAAGTAAAGGACCACCCAAAAACGAAGACAATTGGTCGGGGGTACATGGCTGATGCACCGGCAAAGGCCAAGCCGTGATCGCTGCGGCGCAAATCCAGTTCCTTGAGCTGGCATCGGAGTTTACTTGCAGGGTGTTCTTAGAGCCGCTTTACCGTGTTTGGATTACTGGAGCCTGAAATGTGGTATTAGTAAAAGACTTCATGCTGATACCTGCGTTCACATAGATCGCCTAAGATCCCCATCTTTTCATGATTGTGATATACCTATGACGTCGATTGTCAAAAACATGTATACAAACAAAGCTTTGAACAAGAAATCTCCCTGAACAACATGTCAACATTCTTTTGGTCTCATCATTGACCCTTGATATCTCAACCCACGAATCATGTTTTTTTCCTTCCTCTTCACTTCAAAATCACACCTTCATGTCTTTTGACCAATTGCCAGATCGGGTCGCCTTCAACTCGTGTTGTGGATGCAACTGCGGGTCCTACCACTTCTGCTGAAATGCGACCTCACTAAATGCAGCATTTGCGCTGCAGATGCTGCGCCATTCAGGGATATCATGTACGGTAGCCGTTCTCCGTGTACATGCGTGTACTGTAGTTATACTAATTGCCCAGCATCAAAATGATATCAACGCAGTAACATTGACTGTATATATACTTAGCTCTACATGCAGGCGCAAAAAAACCATTTGATACGACATGTAAACTGTCACTTTTGGATGATCCCCTTGAACAGTTTGGTTACATTTACACAAGCGAAGAGCGGGAGCTGGTGCCAAACACCCACGCACAGAGGTTTTTTCAACTTCTTTTTCTGTTCTTTTTTAGTCAAGGGAGGGAGGGAACTTTCGCAAGTCCTATTATCCCGAGTCATATTGTAAACATCCGGCTTGGTATTCAAGTCGGCCAGCTTCAAAGAACACCGTAAAACATACCAAAGCAAGAAAAACATTTTCAAGAGGCCACCATGAAGTCCATCCACTCATATATCCACGTTCATTACATGCACGGTTTCTCTTTTACTTGTGTGGATCATCCCCAGCTATAGCATTGGTTACAATTGCATCATGTTTCAATACAACCAAACACCGTAACATTCTCTTTATAGGAGGGAACCTTTATGATAGCAATATATCAAAACTCGTATACATATAAAGTACAAAATGACACATGCCGTAGGATAATAACATTACCTTCCGTTGATATGTCAGTTGAACCTAGTCCGAACTTCTATATGAAACCAGTTTGTCCTGGCCGAGATCGACCTTGTGCCGACCACTCGGTTTAGAGCTACATCATTTGACATCGGTATTGGTCCAAAATATCACTATGTCTATCATAAGACTCAAATATTAGACACGTATTGGTCTTCAATGCCGACCTCTTGTTCTAGACCAAGACATTGGCATGGTGGGCGGTAAGTGCCGAGCACATGATGTCCGCACATTTATATATTCACATTAAAGTACCGTCCATAACTTGTTTGCGTTTTTATCACTGGCGTTGGTCATTGTTACAACAAAATACACATATTTTATGTCTACATAGGAATACCTGATTCGTGTGAAAACAATCACATCTGGCTAGTTTCATGGGACATATGTACAGCCTACGGCCTATCCACACAAATGCTTTTTCGGAATGTCTCAAAGATTTGCTACATACACGCCAGATGGTCTGTTCCAATTCACTCAAAGGGTTGTAACAAAAGCTCCTCGCTAGTTACCCTAACATCAGGTCACTGAAACCAGTCAAGTTAATACTAATCACTTCGAAAGGATCATGTTTGGCATCAGATCAGTAGCGTGGCTATCCCTAGCTCCGCTCTTTCGTCTTTAAACCATCCCGCCTCAAACCGATCTTTGCCGCATCCGATGACAACCCCACTAATGTGAAGACGGCTTTACTATGTCGTACATATAATTACTAAGGCATCGTGTGTGCTGCGGGTGTTCAAGGAAATACCTTTAGACCCAATGACATGAACCTATGGGGTGAAAACACAATGCCATATTCACAAAGTATGCACCTCGGTCTAACGTCTCTTCTCTATCCAGCTCATCATGTTTGACCGTCTAACAAAAATGACACTCCGCATATAAACACCGGCATACTTCGCCTCGCGTGTGTGACTACATTGCTGCCCAAGTGACACCAAAGAGCCATCTAAACAACCGAAGAAGCAAACATGCAACGATGAACTTGTATGTTGCATCACGTGTATTTTCATATATGTATGTAGGGGGTTTAAAGATTAGTAATGATTCGAATATCAGAGACATATGTAGAAGCCAGACCTGGGATGCTTTCGTTAAAAACCACACTGAAATATATAATCTTTTATCACAAAAAAACCCTGTTTAGACCAAACCTCTATGAGAAACTTCAAGCATCCAGTCGTCCCAAAATTCCATCGACTTCTTTGTCAATCAATACATCAGTAAGCTTGATGAGTTGGCCGGTCAGACTCTCAGTCCGTAGCCCTCATGTTACACACGGTCGGATTGTTACTCCCGTACCAAGTAAGCCTTGGATTGGGAATTGACTGCCTAAATGTGTAAGGCCAAACCCACATATTGTGAATCATTCGGGATTTCCTTTTCCGTCTCAAGGTGGGCTTTGCCGCGGTCTATCAAACGGCTAACGGTGTTTTCTTATGAGGCCAGACAGTTGACATCATCGAGCATGATTGCTGCTTCTGTGCGATTCACCTCGGGAACAAACGCCTCTACGCTGCATCCTATGTGTGTTCCCAGCCACCAATAATAGACGGTGGAAGGCTGCATAAAATTCTTGCGTGTCCAGGGTCTCCGGATCGGTCGAGAATATCTCGTTATGTACAATTGTATACCAAACGCGTTCTTTCATTCTCTTCAAGTCCAAACTCTGTGTTCCCAGATCACATGTATACACTGACAAGCCTAAGGCCTAAGCCTGTGAAACACAGCACGACTTCAGCCCAAGATCGCATTCTTCCCCGGCCTAATGGTTCGATCACGACCAAGGACACAACTCGGATTCAGGTGTTAGCTGTATACTTCCGGTCGTATTGGGATTAATGAGACCTTGTGACACGTATACGCGGAACTTGATTCATGAATCGGCCGAGCTCTAGGGTCACTTTGTTGTATGCAAGCTTAGTTAACATACATGCATATCCATGTGCATTTCTCCAACGATAAGTGGTGTACCCGATGACTTCTTGTAGAGGTCGTCCAGAAGACAGTGTGATTTAGGATACATGGTATGATGATATGGCGCTAACCCGTTTTAATTGCCGAATTATCGATAGCTATGTATCTGTATCTTGACGCGGGGTCATGGGAATCGAGGACGGTAAATGACTAAACCTGGACGGCACGGAATTAGATGCTTTTTTGATCGTTTTCGGGTCTCCCAAGGTGTATCTAAATAAACAGGCACTATGTCAGTTCTGGTATAGTACAGCTAGTAAGGACGAATAAACTTTACAGGCGCTATGTTGAAGTGACGGTGACGGTGGCGGGGTGGCAATTCAAGTCACTGTAAATAGGCTTTCTGTAGTGAACTATGAGTAGGAGGTGATCATTGGATTTGCGGACACGACAACGAAATGAGTGGAAGTTCAATGATAATACAATGGTACATTGAAGTTCAAGTAACAAGAAAGCATAGGTCAATCAACAACCGACGAAAGACATGGCATAGCTGATACAGTCGACTATAATGACTAAGCTATAAGCCACCGATAAGGATATATAGCAAGCGATAAGAACGATACCTATGGAAATTCCCTAAGAGGAAATAACCCACAAAGGTTGCCATGTAACGCGAGATATTCACAGAAAAAAGAACATAAGTAGAAAGTTGAAAATCAAAAACATTGTATTACTTCTGGAAGAGGACACAAAAATCCCGTCCTGGCAAATGAAAAACCACAGTCCCTTCCGTATGATACATTTAACACCCAAAAGCAAATCCGAACCCAGAAAAAGAAATTCCCCATATCACTGAAGAAAACATGCCGCTTCTTGTTGATCGCGGCCCGTGACTCATAACCGAACGTGCGAGAAAAGACTGAAGAACAAGAAAACATTTAACCACCGAAACCGTACAGGGTGCGGCCTTGTCTCTTGAGAGCGTAGACAACGTCGAGAGAGGTGACGGTCTTGCGCTTGGCGTGCTCAGTGTAGGTGACAGCGTCACGAATGACACCCTCAAGGAAGGTCTTGAGAACACCACGGGTCTCCTCGTAGATCATGGCAGAAATACGCTTGACACCACCACGACGAGCGAGACGACGAATGGCGGGCTTAGTGATACCCTGAATGTTGTCACGAAGAATCTTGCGGTGACGCTTAGCGCCGCCCTTGCCAAGACCCTTACCACCCTTGCCGCCTATTGAGAGAGTATGTTAGAAAAATGAAGCTTGTGTGGAGAAGTGACGATGATGTTGATGATGTTTCGACGGATTGATCCATCAAAAACAATTATCAAAGTCATCGAAGCGAAGGATTAATTACTTACGGCCAGACATTGTGTATGAAAATTTAAATGAGAAAAGGAGAAAAAAGTTTTGTGGAGATGTCAAAAGACTATCAAAGAAGAAGATGTGTAAATGCGTGTGTGAGAGATACGATAGCAAGAGGAACTAGAGACGAAGTATGGGGGCGGCCATTCATCTTTAAAGACCTCCACTCAGCCTCTCAATCACTTGCAGAACCTAGACTGATCAGAACCCCACAAGCGAGACCTAGACACGCTATCCCAGCTCACGGACCCTGTAAGCTATACGCGACGCGTTTTCCTCCATAAATGGCCTGTCCAACTACCCAAAAAGAAAAAAGGCGTCCAAATGACCCGCTTTTTTCCCGTTGTAGGCTACTTGCTTCCCTGCCAGTTACCCTCTGAACCTCGATTTCCTTCAGCTATGGCAGACGCTCGGGCTCTGTAGACAGCCGCATTTCCTGATTGGGCAAAATGCAGGACGAGTATTTAAAACGGACCAATCAAAAAAAAAGAATGCACTTGGTTTGGCCCCGCTTTAAGCAGTTCTGAGCTGGAATGTATTTTTTGGGCGGGCATTTTTTCGTTGTTTGATTTTCTGAAATGCGGCACCGGGAATTGACTTGACGGATTTTTGGGAATTCGTTCAAGAAATGGACTGAATGTCGCAGCCCTAACCCGTCATGTGCGATGCTTTACCTTACACTCTAACCCGAAATAGCCAGTCCCCCATCATTTAAAACATCCGTAAAAACAATGCTCGATTTTGATTGGTTGATTGGTATAATTGTCGTTCTTGCAACATTTCTGTGTTTGTCTGTGGTTCCCATGGAAAGTACTGGGGTAACGATTCGTGATTTCATTCTTGGTCCTTGCATGTTATTCAGTTGATACCAATGGTAGGGTTACATACACAACCCATAGCAGAACCTCAAGATAAACTTTTTGATCGGACAAAAGATCAAGACATTAGATACTTGGTTATTCTACCTCATCTACATAATTCATCAAGTAGCAACCTCCAAATACTCTTACCATTTCACAGGTCGAGGTCTTGTTTGTTACTCTGTAGATTTGTCAGTGTGACTTGTAGCCATCTATCGAGGGTATGATTCCCCCTCTTCTATCTCGTGGTTCAGTCTTCTCCTGCATACGGGTTGCCCGGGAATTCATGCATGCACGTCCAAGGTTGTTTCCAGACTCCACCAATTGTTTTCCTTCCCTCTTCGTCGCACATTCAACGAAGCTTCCCTTAATTCCGTCAAAATGTGTCCAAAGCTGCAAATACTGGCATCTACATACGAGCCCCACTGTCTACGTTTTGGCCAAGTTTACTATGGCGACTTTGCATTGCCTCACCCAGTAATTCAACTGCCAAAAAAACCACTTTGTTCTTTTTGAGCATCTTAAATCCGCATTAGGAAATGGACCCACTATTTCGCGTTGGTCCCTATCATTCTTCCCCTGGCTCGTCGCGGTAATACGCCTAAAGCTAGGGCCACCTCCTCCAGTTACCGACGAAACCCCTGTCGAGTGATTCCCCATGGAACGTACAGGTGGTTAGGCACCCCTGATCATGCAGGTGGCATCCATAATACAGAGGGTGTTTCGCGCTTTTTTGTGGGGCTGGGAGCAGTCGCGCTAAGCTGCAATCACAAATCAGGCCGCCGCTCATCCTGAATACAAATAGCTCTTCCTGTTCTCCTTCTTCGTACTCTTCTTCCTCCCGATTCTCCATCCTACATCCACATCACATCTCTTTACAACCATTTTCCTACATTGACAAAATGGCCCGCACTAAGCAAACGTGAGTACTTCATCAACATCAACATCATCATCGACTTTTCATCCATCATCATCAATACTAACCATTGTTTCGTTTACAGCGCTCGCAAGTCCACTGGTGGCAAGGCCCCCCGTAAGCAGCTCGCCTCCAAGGCCGCTCGCAAGTCCGCCCCCTCGACCGGTGGTGTCAAGAAGCCTCACCGCTACAAGCCCGGTACCGTCGCTCTCCGTGAGATTCGTCGCTACCAGAAGTCGACTGAGCTCCTCATCCGCAAGCTGCCCTTCCAGCGTCTTGTCCGTGAGATTGCCCAGGACTTCAAGTCGGATCTCCGCTTCCAGTCTTCGGCCATCGGTGCCCTTCAGGAGTCCGTCGAGTCTTACCTCGTCTCCCTGTTCGAGGACACCAACCTCTGCGCCATCCACGCCAAGCGTGTCACCATCCAGTCCAAGGACATCCAGCTTGCCCGCCGTCTTCGCGGTGAGCGCAACTAAGTCTCTTCTTTCGCTTTGATTTGACTTTGGCTTTTCTGTTTTGTTCTCATTTTCATGCATTGGTGGTTATGACTTTCCACACAATGTCTAGTGTTCGGCACATGGGGGGATAATTTCGGCGTTGATTGATTATTCTTGTTTTGTTTGGTGGTTTGTAAATTATCGTTTTGGTCGCGGTCAACAGCGCCGTAGGAATTCACAGGGCTTTTATGATTTAAATACTTTCTTTACACAAACCTCTTGACTCAACGTGAATTGATTTTGTCGCATGATCATTACTACGTGATAATAAGTGCTTGTTTTTGATGTTGTATCTACAAATTTGACATTACCGGGTAGTTCTGTTATTGTTTTGATAGGTGATGCGTTATCTTGATATCATGAGGTTGAGAAACGTGGCTCAGACAAAGCCTTGCTAGAAAAAAAATGCGGGGTAACTTCCATCCATCATCTGATCAGCCTTTGACCAATCAGAGGTGGAATCGACCACTCTGGTCATGTGACTTGGTTGGTGAGCATATAGTGATATGCCCAAGATATCAGGACATGTCTCCCTCTGAGAGTACTGAATAGAAACACTAAGATGGACGGGCGTCAATACATGACTGATTGCTCGTGTGGGAGAGTACACTAATTATGACCAATGACTGATGGAATTCGTTGTGCAACTATTTGCACATGCATCTACATAGACACCGTAAACCCGCAACAATTTACAAGAAAAATAGAACATATATTTTTTTTACAGCTCATCAAAACAAGAACAAATATGTCCAATACCAAATAACCCAACAGTATAAAAACAGTGAAAGAACCCAAAATTCAAGCAAAAAAACGTGACAACCAAACATCTACAGACAAAGACTCCTCATGACGCCCAAGCAAATTCCCAAACGCAAATAATACACATCAATCCATTCTTTAAGCCAGAATGCCCTGAGCAACAGTAGGGACACTGGTGAAGACATCGAAGGCACCCGTACCAACCTTGCTCAGTTTACCCATGACAATGCGCGAAGAAGGTGACTTGAGATCGTCCCAGTCACCGCTGATAAGAGCCTCCTTGAGGAAACCAAGAGTCGTCTCGAAGGACATCTTGGTGAAGGGGGAGACGTTGCCCTTAAGACCGATACGGTTGAAGGGAGTGAAGCCACCGTTACGGGTCATGTAGTCAGAGATGAGGTTCAGGTGACGAGGATCAACGGAGATACCGTGAGAAGAGAAGACGGCGTTCAGCTCCTGGATGATATTGTTCCGGGCAGCCTCGACACCGTACTCCTCCAGGACGGCAGCAATGTCATTGGTCGACATACGGTTTTCATCAATGAACTCTGTGTGCTTGCGGAGTTCACGGAGGTTGATACCAGCGGCGTGGATAACGTTGGCACGAACAGACTCGTTGGTGACGGGATCAGTCAAGTTCTCATCCTCGACGTAAGTGCAAGCACCGACACCAGGGATCTGGCGAATGACGGACTTGCGAATAGCATCTTGCACCAGGTTAAGCATAATCAGCTTGGGTGTGTCAATGCCAAACTCAAGAGTCATGGAAACCCAGGCACCGCCAGCATCATCAGCCTTGAAGTGAGTCAGGTTGGAGTGGTTGGTGAGAAGGCGGCGCTTGCGAGAAGCAGCAAGACGGGCTACACGGCTAGTAAGAGCCGACATGTCTTCGTCAGAGTCCACATCCATAGAGTCACCGGCCTTGGGCTTCTCCTCGTCATCGTCAGAGTCGGAGTCAGACTCAGCAGCCTTCTCAATGGCATTGTCCTCGTCGTCGTTGGCACCGTAGGAGGAGGCCTCGGTACGGTTGGAACGGCGCTTCGCAGCGCTGGCATCACCATCGGCCTCGTCTGCCTCAGCATCGGAATCTTCCTCGTCATCATCGTTGCGGGCACGAGAAGCAGAGGTAGAGGCCATCTCGACAGTACCGACAGAGACACCAACGGCAGGAGTGGCCGAATCACTGTCACTCAGACGCTTCTTGATCTCCTTCTTAGTCATAGTCAGAAGCTTAACCATGAATTGGAACTCGATAGCGCTCATGACGTCCTGAACCTCAACAGCGTAGGTCTTGGTGTACTCAGCTGAAGGGAAGAAGTGTAGCTTAATGTCGTAGATCTTGGCCAAAACGTGACCCAGCCCCTTACCAACACGCTCGTTGACAGTAGCCTTGTCAAGAATATCAGCCAGAGGAAGAACAGACAGAGACTTGGCAAATGCCTGAGCATTCTCCTTGCTGATTCCATCACGGAGGACCATAGTAGTACTGGGAGTCTTGAGCTTGACGGCGGCAGTCATGAGAATTTCACGAAGACGGGGAATACCCAGGGTGACGTTCTTAGCCGAGTGACCAGCCAAGTGGAAAGTGTTCAGGGTCATCTGAGTAGAAGGCTCACCGATGGACTGTCCAGCAACGATACCAACAGCCTCACCGGGCTCAGCCATGGAACGCATGTACTTGGCGGCAAAGAGCAGCTCGGCGTCCTTCTTGGAAATGCAGGCGTCCATGTTGTCCTTGCCCTTCTCCTGGATGACACCGTCCTTGTTTTCAGAGATGTACTTGGTCATCTTGGAGTAGAACTTCTCCGAAGTAGCAAAGAGGTTGCGAGCAGGGTTGAGAAGCGAGGTGACGGGGTCTTGGGCCTTGGGGTCGTTACGCTTGGCGTGCTTCATGGTCTTCTTCATGGCCTTCATGATATCGGACTTGTTGTCAATCATCTTGCTGTCAAGAGAACCGATGTTGAGCTGAGAAGCCTCAGAGGTCATGTTGCGAGCAACGAAGGTGAAGTCGGTAAGGTACTTCTGCTTGGAGACATCCAGACCGTCCTCACCGTACAGAAGTTGCACCATGGAACCGTCGGCATCACGAACAGTAGAGTCATACGAGACAGTAAGACCCTCCATACCCTTGATGATACAGCGCTGAAGGTAACCGGAAGAAGCAGTCTTGACGGCAGTATCAATAAGACCCTCACGACCAGCCATGTGATGGAAGTAGTACTCCTGGGGGCGGATACCCGACAAGAAACGGTTGACAATGTAACCACCGGCACGGACACTGCTGTCGAAAGGCTCGAAGCAAGGAAGACTCTTTCCGGAAACCATGACGGGGACACGGCGACCCTCCAAAACTTGTTGACCCAAGTTGACAGAAATCTGGTTGGCATTAACCTGACCACCCTTAGCACCGGAAGTAGTCATGGTCTGCATACGGTTCTGAGGGAACAGCTTCTCCAGACCAACGGGCAAGCAGGAGCCAGTAGCCTCGGTAGTAAGACCAGCAGTCTGCTGGTTCATAAGACGATCCAGACCCTCGTGCTTGACAGGGTCACGGAGAACCTCCTCCAGACGGATGAGCAGTTCAGGGTTGTTGGCCTTGATATCCTTCTCGTCGAGAGAGACATACTGCTTAGCAACCTCAAGACCAACAGACTGGGCACCACTGAGGGCCTTGAGACGGGCAGCCTCACCCTCAGTGGTCAGACGAAGATCGTCCATACCGCAAGAGAAGGCACGCATGTTCAGGTAGCGAGTCAGTATACGACCAAAGGCCGAAAGAGTCTTGCCAGCAATGGAAGCACCGTAGACCTCGTGAATGGCGTGAATCATACCACCAGAACTGGGACCAAGCTGTGACTTGTCGAGAATACCCGAAATGAACTCGCCGTCAATGAAGCGAACAGTAGCCTCATCCTCACCACCGACACCCCACTGAGCAGCCTTAAGCTGGGTCTTGCCAGTCATCCAAAGACCACCGCAGTTAGGAGGAGTGATGTTCTTGAGAATGGTAGTGACAACCTGCTTACCCGTCCATCTAGGGAAGGGCTTGATGATGGCAGGAGGGACAAGCTGAAGACGTTCGCCGAGAATGTGACCGTGTTCGGGACGGAGAGCGGCATAGACGAGCTGCATGTAGTCGCCACGGCCAAAGAAGGAATCCTTGCTGCAAAGAGCAACGGAAACCGACAAGTGATCCTGAATAAGACCACGAAGGGGCTTTCCTTGGGTACCGGAGATGTACTGGTGGTCGGTATCGGCGATCTGGAGGGCCTCGGCACGAGCAATCTCGTTTTGTGGGAAATGCATGTTCATCTCGTCACCATCGAAATCGGCGTTGTAGGTGTTGCAGTTGGCGTAGTGCATGCGAATGGTCTTCTCAGCAGGAAGAACACGGACACGGTGACCCATGATGGAAGGCTTGTGAAGAGTGGGTTGACGGTTCATGAGAACAACGTCACCGTTGGTGATGTGACGGTGAACCTTCTTGTTCTTAGTGCCCGTAGAAGAGACCGAAGAAGGTGCCAGAAGCTGGTTAGCGAGAGCCGCACGCTGGTCGGGAGTCTTCCAGCGCAGGTTGGTAAGTTGACCAGTCTCACTCTCAATAGCGACGGCACCGGGCCACTGAGCAGCACCGTTAATAACAGCCTGCTGAAGCTCGCGGAAGTTGTGGGAGGTGACGGGTTCGGGATAAGTCAGACGGGTGGCAAACACAAGTGGCACACCGATCTCGTTGGTCTCGATGTTGGGGTCAGGCGAAATGACCGAACGGGCAGCGTAGTTGACACGCTTACCCATCATGTTCATACGGAACAGACCTTCCTTCTTCTCCAGCTTTTGCTTGATACCCTCCTCGTTCTTAAGCGCCGCAGCGCCCTTGGTGGGGTTAAGATTCTTGTCGATCAGCGAGTTGACGGCGCCCTGAAGCTCGATCCAGGCGCGGTGAAGATCGGCAAGCTCACGCATAGAGCGAGACTTGGAGCTCGCGTTCATGCCGGCACGCTGGATGCGCTCGCAGGCACGAAGGATGTTCTTGAACAGAGAGTTTTGCTCGTTCTCAGAGATTTGACCGACGCCCATGCGAGCCTCGGGACGGTAGCGGTTCGGTGGCACGAGGATAGCCTCGATGAAGAACATGGCTGGGGTGATGCGGCGGGTGTGCTTACTTGGCCGGGAGTTGTAAAGAAGAGACAGAACAGTCTGCTCCTTCTTGAACAGCTGCTCCATGCGACCCTGGACCTCAAGAGCACTCAGGTAGCGCTGGCTGGGCTTGGCCTCCTCTTGGACAGGAGCATCCTGCATCTCGACATCGGAAGCTTCCTCATTGGTGGCCTCGGCCTCAATCTCAGCGGCCTTCTTTTGCGAAGACTTGGAAGAGCGGGAAGCCATGGCGTCGCTGGCTCTGAGCTTGCGCACTTTGTTGGTGTTCAGGTCCTTGGCAGTCATTGACTTTTCAAAGATCTTAACAGCGCCATCTTTGCGATAACGGGGAGACGCACCACCGCAGGAATCGCACTTGTTAACTCTGTTGGCCTCGAAAAGGAAGTCCTTGACCAATGACCGGCGAAGATCCGAGGCACCCTCGTGCTTGCCGTTCATGGCATCACTGACCACCAATCTGCGGCCCTTGAGGCAAGTGGCAACAAAGCGGTTGCGCTTGCGGATAACCGAATCTTGCGTGTTGGTGGCACCCTCCTCTTCGGCCTCGCTATCAGAGTCGATTTGGCGGATATCATCTGGCAGGAAGTCCAGATCCTCGTCGAGAGTGTCGATGTGGTGGGCTTCCTCCAGGAGACCATATTGCAAGAGCTGGAACTTGCAAATGTACCTGTGAACAGCGCGCGTTGACATACGGAAACCGGTGCAGTAACGGCACTGCGCACGGAGAAGGGCCAGAACTTGATCGATGAATGTCGGGTGGTACACTGGGCATGGTAACTCAATGTGACCGGCGTGACCGGGGCAGTGGAATTGGTTGAGATGGCAGGTCATGCAGCTAGAGATAGACAGTTGTTAGAAGCTACAAAGTGCTACGAGGTATAACATATAGTTTGAGACATACGGAGAATCGCCCCAGGCACCAAGAGCCTGATCATAAAGACCACCCGGAACAGGGTTCAGCAGTGTGTCGAATGAGCTGTCATTCTGAATTCTTTTGACTGAGATTGCGCGGACATCCTCGCTCGTCATGAAGTCGAACTCGACCCGGTCGACGGTCGTGGCGACAGGGTTCGAGATATTCATGGTCGCCGATTTTAGGGATTAAAGTAGAAGATAAGAAACAAACACCAGTTGCGAAAACAAATAACTTTTGATTCAATACATAGAAAAGTACACCAAATCGCGAGACATGCTACTATGGCATAGAAGTCGTCGGAATGGCGATGGTTGAATCCTGCTCGCGGCGCTACTTGATATTGAGAGACAAAAAGAGTAGTCTCTTAAGCCGATGAGGAAAGACAGCAAATATGGTAAGACAAGATATAGACAGGAAAGGACGATCAGCTGTCAGGTACGGATGGAAGATAATCTCCAGCGCTGAACTGCATTACAGATCGAGAAAGAGTGAAGGGAAAGGCACGAGGCTTAACAATCGCAATGCGAATCCTGGCGCTGGGTTACCAACTTGCGGTAGCTTGCTTCATATTTTTTTTTTGCCTACCAGATGTGGGGCATCAATCGATAACTGAATTTTTTTTGGCGGTCAAAAGTGGCATAAACGCGGGCGGTGAGCATGGGGTTCACGATAAGATAGGAATTCAAGGCAAGGAAAGTAGGACAAGCCGGCGATGACAATGGATGTACAGAGATTTTAGTTACACGAAACAAAACCGCGATTTCATGTATGTCATTATGTTTGGAACGGAGATCAAGATGTGAGTGAACCAGCCAATAGAATCATTCAATTACAAACTGAAAAATAAAACAAAGAAAATCTATCATGAGCTTCTCCAGCAAAGAGAGCAAGAGACGCCAGACTTGATGCATAAACCCCCAAAAAATCGAAAAACAATTAAACTGAAATGAACAGGCACAAAAGCCATACAACAAAGGAAAAAAAAACAAATGCTAACCGACCCAGTCCCCCAATCCAAACCCGGTATTCATAAAGAGTAAAAAAGAAACAAGCTTACAAGTGCAAATGATGCAGTCACCACATAACGCGAAAGTAGCCAAGCCGACTAAGAAGTCCAGTTTTGCATGGCAGAATTCCGGACTACGTTGTTATGGTTTGGCATCATGCCTTGAATAGAGCTCATGCCCAAAGAAGGAAGTGGCTGCTGTGATGGTGGCAGAGGAGGAAGAGAGTGCGAAGCAGACATCATTCTCTGGTTCTGAATAGCAACCGAGTCAAAGGCACCAGCCGGGATGTCAAGACTAGCCAGGTCAAAACGCTTAGAGCAACCATCGTCCATATGTCTAAAAGTTAATCATGTTAGTTATGTTTGGTTTGACAGAAAGGAGTTGTTTCATTGTGTAGCTTACCTCCGAAGAGTATCTTTGCGGGCAAACTTGCGACCACAGTAGTCGCAAGGGTGGTTACGCTGCTTCTCATGCACACTCTGAGTGTGACGTTGTAAGTCTGTCTTACGAACAAACTT
The DNA here is from genome assembly GCA_002018275.1 of Huntiella bhutanensis. Lineage (NCBI taxonomy): Eukaryota > Fungi > Ascomycota > Sordariomycetes > Microascales > Ceratocystidaceae > Huntiella > Huntiella bhutanensis. The sequence continues at coordinate 55,529 of MJMS01000088.1, forward strand.
CTTGGTGCAACCAGAAACCTGGCAGGGGAATGGATACTCGCGCTTCTCATCGTGAGTCTCGAGATGAGCCTTGTAGTTGTAGCTACGGCTGAAGAGTTTGCCACAACCATTGATTGTGCACTGGTAGTTGGCCTCATCCTTGGTAGTAAGACGTCTAGGCGTTCTCCGAGGAACGCGCTGCATGAGAGAGTGGTCCTTAAGGAGAGACTCAGTAATAGCATTGGTGGCCGAGTAGCTGTGAGTAGCAGGTGGCATCATGACCTCATGGTGAGGCATGTAGCTTTGCTGGGGGAAAGAGTTGTGTTGGTGGCTTTGCATGTGGTTCATTTGTTGTTGATGCTGCTGGTCCTGGTGTAAGCCCTGGCGGTTGTGTCCCATCATGTAGCTATGGTTAACATGAGGAGAACCATAAACATCTGTGATGAGTGAAGTAGCCGAGTGCATGTGACGAGATGGCAAAGTGTGAACACTCTTAAGAGTAGATGTAGCAGAGGTGAAGGCCTCGTTGATGTCTTCAGTGAACCGTGTTGGAAAACCGGCAGTCTCGGGCATAGGAGTGCCATATGGGCTTACGGCACATGGAGCAGGTGAACCGGCGCCAGTAGAGTGGCTGTCAGCGTTAGACTGGGCGTACATGTTGTGACCATAGGAAGCAATGGCGGGCTCCGAGTACGATTCGTAGCTCTGTTCGTACTCGTTGGTGTTCATCATATGGTTTGACATGATTGAAGGGATAGAATCAGCAGTGCTGGCGGTGATCATGGAAGAAGGAGAGCTCCAACCTCCGTTTGAAATGTGAGATGGGATGGTGGTGTGAATAGTGTGCTCTCCGTGAATGATATCACACTCTGTCTCAATAGAAGGTTGCAACTTATATTGCTGGTCAACAAGACTTGGAGAAGAAATAGGGCCGTAGGACACAGAAGGAGTGGACGGAGACCGAGTCAAGGTGGGCGGGGAGAGCTCCATTTCTTGTAGTGCAAAATACAGAAATGTGAAAATGATTGCTAATAGCAGTAAATAGCTGTCACTAAAAAGACAAGCTTACCCAAGATCAACTTGAGATTTCCGAGAAGAATAGTGAAAAAAGAAACAATGAGGCAAAGTAGGTCTTATATAAGGCAAACTCTGTCGATGTGAGAATGTAAACTGGGAAAAACAGAAGTTGCCGTGAATAGATGCTAGTAAAGAAACGCAATGCCGGATGTGATGTGCAACGTGAGAGAAGAGAATTATGTTATACAATAACAATGCTTGAAAAGAAAAAAAGAATAATAGGAAGACGAAAAAGGTGTACAATGAGGATGAAATGAAGAAGCAACCTGACTGACGATAGTATCAAGGAAGCAAGGTGCAAGCAGGCAGCAAGAATATCTGCAAAAGAAGTGTGTCTAATCACTGGTGTTTTCCAAAAACGAGAAACAAAGATATGGTTCATGTTAGATATGTACGCGGGGACACACGATATATGTATGACTGGAGAGACAACGAAACGGACACAGACGACATCCAATCTGCAAACACTCCTCCCTCGGCGGGCACCAGGTGAAGACGGACGGATGTGGAACTGTTCATTGAAGCACCATGACGAGCAAAAAAGATAAAATGTAAATAAATCATTTTTACGAAGACAGTAAATCCTTGATAAAATCGCTGGGCTTGTCTTGGCGGGATAGGTGGGTAAGTGTGTATGTAGGTCAGTGCTCAAAGTAAGAACGTGGAGACTAGTCTCTTTTTCCGTTTTTTTTTTTTTCGTTTTTTAAAGATGTGATAACTATGTACATATGTACTTGAACAATTAACAAAAGAAAAAAGATGTCATATAAAAGAAACTATATTCGAGTAGTTACTTGCCTTTAGACAACACGTTGTGATACCAAAACTCGAGGTTTTGCCTTGCAGTTACGATACAACAAGAACAAAACGGATCGGTGAAGCGTCATCTCGGGGGTTTTCTCCTTGGGTTTCTTCCTCGCACATGGGATTTTTGTCCTTACTGCCCTACGAGTTGTAGTACTTATTACACAGACCACAGACCTACCATAAAACCAAAGAAAGAATCAACAGAAAATAATAAGAAGTAAAAAAAACAAGTCCCTCGACCCCAAAGCACAGGTACTCTCATGCACAAAGTGAGTTTGTGGCCCCTACGTTCATCGCTGTAGGGGTCGTAGAGTTCTTGTTCTCTCCATCGGTACTCTTAATTTATTTCACTCGATTTTATCAATCCCGATGCAAGTCGGATGTTACCCGTCCCGTAACGACGAGGGACTGCCTAGGTTGGAGTCAACTTTGTTCTTTAGGCTCTATTCGGTAAGTCTCAGGGTTATTCTAGCGGCTTTTTCCAGTGTGGCTTGGAGAACATGTGCTGTGCATGTTGTCAATCGCGGTAAATTTATCTCTCCGTTGGTGTATCTGTCTATAGATACTCCGCCTGGCACGAACTACCTCCGTCACAAGCGCGGGTTCAGTTGACGGATGTTCTGTCCTACGGTGATCACTAGGCGCAGTCAACTAGTTCTATGCAAAATACCCGGTGTTCTATCTTTAAACTCAAACATCGTAACTTTCTTTGATGTCAATGGTTACATTTTGATTTAAGTTTCTAGTATCAAAGTACAGAGGATACATGTTTAAAAAAAAAAAAAAAGTACAATGTTTTGTTCAAAACTCTTTGTTCACTAATTCTAGAAAACTCGGTGATTCATCATCGTAAAGTCCGATTCGCAAGTACACACATATGTCAATAATCTCAGGCCCGAAGCTCGGCGACGGCCAATGCCTAACAGTCAGAATCTATGGCCACGAAATTTAACGTGACCCTGGCCTCAAAGGGGGGACAAAGACTCTATGTATGTACATACATACATATCTGTATTGAAAGTGAATGAGAGAAAACAAGAAGCCCATGTTACATAACTAGCCACCAGAATGAGTAAGTCTGTCTCTCACTTAGTCTTAGTTGGTCTGTGTAAGTTTCGAAGTAATCATCAAATTCAGCCTTAAACGCTTTCTGAACTATTATATCATTGAGAAATGGAGAAATAACGTTGAAATGAGCACGTCGACAAACCATCAAATGACCACAGCTTCAACTGTATTACCCAGAGTGGCCCTCAATGTCACCCATCACTGTAGCAAGCTGGCTACAGTGAGTGTTGGCATGTGGGATATTATGCGCTTGGGGTCTCTCCAACCCCCCACTCCAGAGGCCTCAAGCACATGCACGAGCCGCTATGATACACTATCCACAACACACAGTCTGGTTGCCAGCCGTCCCCAACTTACAACGACAAACTAGAAACGTGTTGGTCATAGTTCATGTAGGGCATAACAAAAGGCTGTAAGGCAAAGTTATACATACAGCAACTATCAACAAGCCGACTTGGCTTTTCCGGGGTGCTGGATATAAATCCACATAGCCACATGACCTATGAGGAAGAAAATGTGTCGTGACAAATCCGGCTACTGTTCAATGCGTAGGGCAGAGAAGCTATGTCGAGATAGCGATCATATCGGAAGGGTTAGACATCTTACCAACAACATCTTCTTGTTAACTAAATAACCCTTACATTCATCACGATACTTCTCAAAAGACTGCCGATATTAAGCACATGGTTCCTATAGAGCTTGCATCGAACCAACCGATTTAAGATCTCGATGAGATGTCAGGAACATCGTCTACTAGTCAAACTAGTTCCCTGTAATTCTCGGCCAAATCGTGTCAGGCTGGAAATAGTTACACTGACAATGGTAGTTGTAAAAAAGTCGTCCAACCCAGTGACGATTTCCAACTAGCGTGTCTCAGTAGTTTCCCTTTTTATCTGGGTCTCTTTGTCTTTCGGTAGGATACCGAGCCTAGTGTATAATCTTTCAGGGGTTAATCCAGTGAAAATTCGCCACTGTACCTGGTTGGCATTATTGCCACCAATGTGTATTGATTTTTCGTACAACTGATCAAGTTAGATGGAATACTCATATGTGGTCACTTTTATCATGTAATACTCAATATCACACGTCATACATTACATACCATGTATTATTGTCGTTCCATGTGTCTCGGAGACGGCTAGATGACCCTTTCATTTGGCGAGCACAGGGCCTGTAAGACCCACGAAACATGCAGCCCTATTTGGACTAGACTGCATCGCTACGCTTGAAGCCCGAGTCTTCAGTATCGTGACTTGCAGATTTCCCCTCTTGATTGGCGGTTTCAGGGAGAACATTGTATCATGGCACCAAAAAATCCTACTTTTCCTATCGGAGAACCGCCGACTAGAGTCTGGTTTCAACTTCGGAATTGTAAGTCGTGCCAAGAGACATTTTGACAACTATCGGCATTGGTTCTTGTTCTTCACGTACCAAGAATTGGTTCGCCCTGAAAGATCACCCTCCGACATTTTGTGTGTGGGTTCTTGATCCCTCATCTTTTCTAGGGCTGCAAGGTTCATAGTTGTGATCGACTGTCCATAGCGTTTGTGTATGATTTTTCAAAAAGTCGGTGTCACTAGGTGTTTGACAGCTCCTGTTATTTGACGTCGGCTACAGTAGAATGTAAAACATCTATGGATCTTAATACGCATGTGTACATACATGTGTAGACATTCCGAAGAATTAGGACCAACCTCCACACGGCAACATAGCGGTCCGTATAGACTTAGATCTAACGCTTGTTTTTAGTTCCCGCTATAACAAGGAACCAAAAAAGAGCCATGATCCCTTCTATACAAAATTCCCCACATATTTCCCATATTTTTCCAACTTTACTTACAAGAACATCACCACGAGAGAACAACAGATTTGCACACTAGCCATCCGATCTGCTTTTCCCCAAGGAAAGACTGCCGGTGCTAGCGGAGCTCGGAAGGAACAAAACCATGATTACCATACGATGAGCACATGTAATTCAGTAGCAGCCGTGGTTACTGTGAAGTTTCACATCTCAAACATTCGCTACCTAGAAGAGAAGGATTACCCAGGCCTGTTTTACAGGGCTGGTTGATTTAGGCGGTACTTTTTCGCGTACAACTTACATTTCTACGCTCGATGAGATTCTGCCGGTACAGTATGTCGTACATATATATGTACATACCTGTTGATACTCACGTTAATGACATATGAACTCATTCTTTCTCGGTCACATGAAAACTATATTAACAGCTATGTAACGACACCAGTGAAGCAAACTCAAGACAAACTTGTCTTCATTCATTACAAATGACATTTGCTCGGTCCTCCCCCCACGTCCCTTACAATTCTTATCTTGCCTAATCGGGTAGACTCTCGATTCTTAGCACACCAAGAATCGCAAAACATAATCCTGCATATTGTTTTCTCATTTTCGCCTTCGAAAAGACCTTCTGCTTCGATACCCAGTAGGTAGTGAGATGACAAGAGAAGCTAACGAAGCTGCCATTGCGTGACGGGCTTCTAGCTTCTAACAGGCCTTGACCTAGACCCGATTTCGTGGCCTCAACACTCCGCCTGCACCAGAACGAGACGTCAAGTTTCAGGGGGTAAAGCACTGAGCGACATTGAGAAAAGAAGACGAAAAAGGTCTGTATTGGTGATTCTATCCACTGCCATATGTTTTAGTAGTGAGTCTGAGCTGTCTGCCTACTGGTTTTAGCGAAGAACGCACGACTTTGCCAAGGAGCCAAGTGGAACTGATCTAGCTGACTTGGTCTTCCAAGCTGTCGTTTATTGAACGGGATTTCTGGTTTATGATGAAGGCCAAGAATCGGGATGCGGAAAAATATCATGAGTCTGGATAACGGAGAGGCCGTTGAAGTAGCTCTTGCCCGGTACTTTTTCTGGCTTACGACCTGGTCTCTGACAGGAACCATACATGACCCATATCAATAATCACAAGCCTAAAGTCGTGCCGTGCTCTTTTTCTTATCCCAATAACACTTTAGGGCACTCAAAAAGATGGTCAAAACTTACATTTGCAAATTGGACTAATGAGCTCTGGTCTCAACTCCAGTCATGAGATGTGGCTCAAAAAGGTTATCCTCTGCTTGGACACTACAATCGTCGGAGTACCGCCGACTAGTTTAAAGAAGAAAACAAGGAACCCTAGACAGTACTCGACATAGGGCTGTCATCCTTTCTAACACATCCGTTTCGGTTACTCTTTACCTGACAAGCGGCGTTTTTTTACTCGTCCCGGCGCAGAAAACCACGCTTCATGCAACAAAGGACAAAGCCTACTCAACGTGTGTCTTCCTTTTTGGGTCGCGGTTTTCCAGAGGCGCAGCTAGTGTCTCGTGGGTTGTGCCGCTTGTTTTTTTCTGTCAAGTCGTTCGTTTTGCATCACTTTCGGTGTCGATGGTAAGCACAATTCCGGGAGGCGCAGTCCGGTATGATATGTTTCCGCATATACACAGACGCCAAACGGCGATTATTGCGCTTGAGGCGGCTATCTTTAGATGCTATGTTGTAAAGTGTGTCACGAGATTGCTAGATTGTGGTTGTACATGTTGATAAACGTGTGTGTATCTGGCCTGATGTTGTAGTTGCGGCGAAAAGTAGAATACAACTTCGAGTAAGAGTAAGATTGTGCTACGGCCATTTGGCGGTTACTTGCCGGCCGGAACTTTTTTCCCAGGTCTGTCAGCGCTCAGGCATAGTGCGCCGCAATCAAAGTCTTGTCGTCTGTATGCACCTGTTCAATGGAGCTTTTGGCTATACATTGCACCATGTTTGGTTTGAACTCGTGGCCGGTGCTTGCCAGCCTTATAGAAAACCCCAAAGTTGGGTTGTGCTACTGTCTGTTTTGGAGGTGATCTGTTCTGTTGACCCTAAGAAATATCTTTGATGATTGTCCGATATCAACAATGATGGAGTTTGATGATGTTGAACAATGATACTGCATGCTTACACTTGGTGTTTGAGACAATGTTCTAATTATAAACATGACTTGTTAAGGAATCAATCCTTAGAAGGAAACATACCAAACGACATGTCTTCAGATTGACACAGCAGCCACAAAAAAAAGGCATGTCTGTATGTAGATACATACTGGCCGACGTAGGTATACAATCTATTTTTAGATCGACTTCAATTGGCTAGGAAACTACCACACTTTCTTTGTCCCAGCTACGTCACTGGTTTTCAGTGCCTTCTATGTAACACTGGCAGACATTTGCAAAACGCCCATTGATATTGCTTGTACATACATATGTATGTATGTACATGCGTGTGTGTATGTCCATATTGCATATGGCTACCCCACACTTGACCTGGGAATTCTCTAAAAAGAATGTGATGAATCCCAGCCCCACTTCTATCACAACCTGAAGGTCTTTTGTACCGAATAGAATGTAGAGCTGCGATCTCCTCTCGATATGGATTTCTATTTTTATTTTTAGACTGCGGGATCGTTGCAACCCAGGTCGGTACAGCTTCTCCTGCAGCTACAATGCTAAAGCCGGCGCCCGATAAACCCATACACCGTCACTTTTAGTCACACCCGGTCTGTATTCTCGGCACGATTTTGTGTCTCGGGATCCTGATGGAATGGAAAACACAACCCTGAGACTTTTGGATGTGGGACTTTCCGCCTTCTTACTTGTCATGAGGTGGTGTCTTTGTTAGGTACAGCCACATGCGACTGTATTCCTCCTGACAAGTCCTTTACAGGTGGGCAAACCAGCGGAAACTAGTGCAAGGGGCGACAACTGAGTGAACATGTTCGTCAAAGAACGGGCACAATATGCCACCGGATTGCAGACCTCATCATCCGGAAAGGGTTGTTTTTCTGGGGACAAGATGGGGTTACCCAATCGAGTAGATGAGGTTCTAGATCGGGTAGATCTTGAGTTAGATTCCAATAAGGGTAAAAACTGATAATAACTGAGTCCTCTCACACATCCGACCAATTGAATGCTTCTTGATCTGGGTTATAAAACCCAAGCCAAACTTTATTAGGCTTAGTGGTTGAGATCGTGTATCGTAGAATCCACTCTCACGTGATACCGTGCAGATTTGGCGGAAGTGACCAGGGGGTAGCTGCCAAATCATTGCGCGCCCGTTCTAGGTTGTGTGACTTTTCTTGACAATTGCTAATGTAGTTTTTTTGGGGTGCACAAGCTACAAGGCTGCCGAAAAAGATTATTGTCAGCCTCGTTGCATTGATAAAGCTTCACCCACAGCAACCCAAGTTTTTCTCATCACCATTTCGCCCACCGATCAATTCGGGGCGTTTGCGTTCTTTTGTCACTCATTTTCTTTAGTGTTAGAAATCCAACTATTTGTACGAACCCCGGAATTGGCCCAGTCTGTTTCTAGCCCAACTTGTAATCCTGCGTTGCTACGTATTATCGAATACTTGACCTGGTTAATTGAACCTTGGGTCCCGCTCGACATGCTACGATTTTGATCTAGAACTGCCCCCTGTGTCGACCGCCTTTGTACCCCCGCCAGCAAAGGCTCATACTCTCGACTTGACTGTGACTTTTCTCTTGCGATTACCTTACATACATCCTCTTCCTGACGTCATCCGATCTGGATACACGACTTTATAATTGAACGTTTTGGATTAGTTGGGATATTGTTGGAACGAATACAAAATGAAGTTTTATATTGAGTATGGAACCTGTTATGGTCGACGTGATTGTAAAGTTCCGCGCTGACCTCGGTATAGTGACCTCCCGGTCCTGTTTCCGTATCCACGGATATATCCAGGTGAGCTCAAGGAATTGGAAACTTGACAACAAGAGGTGTAATGCTGACGCGGGATGTGACCACAGAACAATATGCGTATGTGTAGCATGATTTACGGTGCTTTTAGTACAACAAACTAACTTGTAGTGTTGGTGTTTGGCTTAAAGCTACATGTGCGATCTGAAGCGTATGTTTGTCTCATGGAAATGCTGAGTGTGTACAACTGGAAACTAACATTCTGGAACACAAGGCACTTTGGACGCTGATGGCAACTGTGTACTCGAAATGCCTTCGGGCACGGGAAAGACGGTCTCTCTACTGTCACTCATTGTGGCATACCAGCAAAACTGTGCAGAGCCGAGAAAGCTCATTTACTGTTCGCGTACAGTCTCGGAGATTGAAAAGGCCCTGGCTGAGCTCCAGAATCTCATGAAATATAGAGCAGAGGAGCTTGGCCATGAGGAAGAGTTTCGGGCTCTTGGGCTGACAAGTCGCAAGAACCTCTGTTTACATCCCTCGGTCAAGAAAGAGAAGAGTGGCGCAGTCGTGGACGCCCGCTGTCGTAGCATGACTGCTCAGTTTGTCATGGAGAAAAAAGCTCGCGGGGAGGACGTGGATCTGTGCTCATATCATGATGTATGTGGAAGAAAAGTTGATGATTTTGTAGAAGTGTGTCAGCTAATGTTGTCTCCTAGAACTTGTATGAGAAGGATCCGACAAACCTCATTCCCAACGGAGTATGGACGTTTGACGCTTTACTCAAGTATGGCGAAGAGCACAAACAATGTCCATACTTTACGGCGCGGAGAATGGTACGTTTGTAAAGGTCTAGAAGCACCAAAAAACACTACTAACCCCTTGCTACCAGTTCCAATTCTGCAACGTCATTATCTATTCATATCACTACCTCTTGGACCCCAAGATTGCCGAACGTGTCTCGAAGGAGTTTTCACGTGACTGCATTGTAGTGTTTGACGAGGCACACAACATTGACAATGTGTGTATCGAAGCTCTAAGTACTGATATTACGGAAGAATCTCTCAAACGAGCCACACGAGGTGCGGTCAACCTGGAACGCAAAGTCAATGAGCTTAAGGCGACAGACCAAGCCAAGCTACGAAGCGAGTATGAGAAGCTTGTTGAGGGATTGCGGGAAGCCGAAGATGAACGCCAAGAAGATGGATTCATGGCTAACCCAGGTAAGTTTAGAGTCAAACAAAGTGCGGCGTAACAATGTACTGACATCTAGCAATAGCCCTACCAGAGGATTTGCTACAAGAAGCAATTCCCGGGAACATCCGCAAGGCGGAACATTTTGTAGCGTTCCTGAAACGCTTCATCGAGTATCTCAAGGTAAGCAGAGTCTCCGGGGTTCTTTTGAGGGGCAGATTTTCTCGTGCCCTGAGCCATGGGCGGCGAAGTACGGCCGGAGGCATATGGCCAGGTAACTGTGCCGCATCTTTGAGCCAAATTGGGAAGTGTGCGGCGGTGGCACAGCGGTGGCACAGCAGCGGCACAGCAATCTGGTTACAAATCTGGTCAGCCCTATGGAAACGGCACATGCTGCCAAGGTCAGGGCAAAGTTTATCTCTGCAGAAACATGGATGGGTAGTGTGTGCTTCAGACGCAGGTCGATTTGTGGTTGGAAGTCATGGAGTTTGCTTGGATGTCACGTTCCTCTTGATTCCTGTTGTCCCTATTCCCGGGCATCACTCTCTAAGCGATCCGTCCAGAAGGCTAATATCGGTTGATTCTAGACTCGCATGAAGGTCCGCCATGTCATTTCTGAGACACCGCCATCCTTCCTCGCACATTTGAAAGAACACACATTCATTGAGCGTAAGCCCTTGCGTTTCTGTTCAGAGCGTTTGGCGTCGCTTGTGCGGACGCTTGAGCTTACCAGTATTGAGGACTACCAACCGCTGCAGGAGGTGGCCGTGTTTGCAACGCTTGTGGCTACATATGAAAAGGGCTTTGTGCTCATCCTGGAGCCTTATGAGTCCGATACCGCAGAGGTACCTAATCCGGTAATGCATTTTACATGCATGGATGCAGCGATTGCGATTCGTCCGGTGTTTGAGCGTTTCCGATCAGTGATTATAACGTCTGGAACGATGTCACCGTTGGATATGTACTCCAAGATGCTGGATTTCAGTACGGTTGTGCAGGAATCCTATTCCATGACCCTGGCTCGGAAGTCCTTCTTGCCGTTGGTTATTACAAGAGGAAGTGACCAAGCTTCGGTGTCTACAGGATTCAAGGTGCGCAATGAACCAAGTGTGGTACGCAACTACGGTACCATTCTGACGGAGTTTGCCAAGATTACTCCTGATGGTATGGTAGTCTTTTTCCCATCTTACTTGTACATGGAGTCGATTATCAGTATGTGGCAGGGTATGGGAATTCTAGATGAGGTTTGGAAGTACAAGCTCATTTTGGTGGAGACTCCTGATGCACAGGAGACTTCATTGGCTCTAGAGACATATCGCACAGCTTGCTGCAATGGTCGTGGTGCTGTGCTACTATGTGTGGCTCGTGGAAAGGTTTCTGAGGGTATCGATTTTGACCACCAGTATGGTCGAACTGTGTTGTGTATTGGTGTCCCTTTCCAGTACACGGAGTCACGTATTCTCAAGGCCCGTCTCGAGTTCTTGCGTGAGACGTATCGCATTCGTGAAAACGACTTTTTGTCGTTTGACGCCATGCGACATGCAGCGCAGTGTTTGGGCCGAGTACTACGTGGCAAAGACGACTACGGTATCATGGTGTTGGCAGACAGACGTTTCCAAAAGAAACATAGTCAATTGCCCAAATGGATTGGACAGGCTCTTACAGAGGCGGATACTAACCTAAGTACGGATATGGCGATAGGAAACGCCCGAAAGTTCCTCCGTAACATGGCACAACCATTCAAGTCCAAAGACCAAGAGGGCATCTCAACATGGAGTCACAAAGATCTCATGGCGCACAAGGAGAAGATTGACAATGAGAAGATTAGAAAGCTCCAGGAGGAAGCAGCCAAGGGAGCCAGTGGACACCTGGAGCAGAAAGATTATGCAATGGACGATGAAATGGACTTGGATGATTTCTAATAGATTAGATGAGCCATGGAGATCCTTGTTCGTGATACGGAAGGGCCATAGGGCTGAGGATGGGCGGCGGCGATGGCGGCGTAGGTGGCATAGACGGGGTGGTTCCTTGAAGTGTTGATACGTACATGGTAGTTTGGGATATATACATACATACATATACATACACAGATTCATAGTGTCAAAGGGGTTTGCATGAGTGAGGCACATTACGGTTGATTTGATGGACAAACATGAGCATAGACCATGTATAGGGCTGACTTTTACACGCCGGTGTCCTCCGAGTCTAGCTAGGTTATTCTGACCGTGTGCATACATACATACAATGTAATGACCACCAGCACAATGCATCTCGGTACGTTACGTATGTCCGTCCATACACACTCACTCTCCATCGTCAGTTTTTAATTACCCAAACAAGTAATTCCTAATCAGGTAACTTCGCAACCCACCCACCCATCCATCCAGGGAAATGAAGGGTCCCGCGCGTTTCTAATTTTCTCACAATGTTGCTTTTTGCGGAATAGGTGGCGAATAACGGGGTGAGGGAATATGAGAAAACGGGATCGAAGATTAAGTGATGTGATGGGATCTGGCAATGTTGGAATGAACGGAACGAGGTACGTTAACTACGTCACGATAATTGGTTATTCTAGTGTCTACATATGGTATATACAGTCTCGTGTCAACTTTCCCTGCGTCATCCCGAAACAATCCCCAAACATCACGAACTTTAGTACTTACTACTTACTATCATCTCCCCCATGTCCCTTCGCAACCCTAACGCCACTCACGGTCCCCTTCTTTCCTGGTGTTCGTCCGACTTCAACACAGACAAAGCGGATGAAATCCCCATCAGTCCAATATCGTGAATGCGCGCCAATCATATTCAAATATTGAATTTCCAGAGGTCCACCGCTTCCACGGAGATACCAATCTAGTTGGCCGTTGTCGTTGAGTAGATATGCTTTCTTCTCTGCGGCTTCTTCGCGGGTGAAGTTGTGGATTTGTAACTCTAGATTCGACGGGAGACGTGTCGGGATATGAGAGTCCGGCTCGGGTGTATGATACCATGACTTGAAGGAAGCCGTGATACTTTCCGCCCAAGAGACAGTGGAACTAGGGACATATGCTGTTTTCAACCCCGCTGCAAATTCCGAGTCGATAGCCCCGTTGAGTAGATATGCAATAGGGTCTTCCTTTGCGAGAACGTTATACACGTTATCCACCGCCAAACACCCATATTGGCCTGCTTCTCCCGTTAATCCCGGATCTTCGACATCTATCGGTTCTGCCCCAGGTTTCATCCGGCCACGACGAGGAATCAGTTTCCCTCGTTCTAACAATAAGAAAAAAGCCGAGGGACTCCCGCAAAGAAGAAGATTCGTCACGTCGAATTCAAAGTGTTCATTCGACATCGTCTTTTCCAAGTCAAGGCGTCCTACATGATTTGGTTGACGACTTAATATGTCCATACACATGGCACTTCCCAACGAGTGTCCTAGAATGTGAACACGGCCATGTTCCTCGAATCCAGGGTTATTCCGACACCAAAGACGATAAACTCGATTCGCCTCTCCAACCATGGTCCCAATCATCTTTGTTTTATGATGGGACATGTAGAAAGGGATATCAAACATAACGTCACTCATGATACTTCTTACTGCCGGGATAGTAGGTGGCTCGATATCCTTTAAACCAAAGGCATATCCGTCTTCCTCCTCCTCCATCTGGGGACCTCCATCTTCAAAAGATAGTCCATGTCTCCAGTTAATGGGCAACACCATAATGCCATTCTGTCCTGGCCTTAGAACATTTTTAACAGCCGGTTGCTGTAACTCGACATTAACGGCCCTTCGAAACGAGTTAATAGCATGTGTGAAATGGAAACTCTCCACCCGCTCAGCAAACTTCTGTCCAATCCCGTGAACCACCAGAATCAAATCCGTAACTCGTCGTTGATTTTGCTGCTCCGAACAAGCCGGACATTCTCCGGTGGTGGCATTATTGCCTTCCCTTGAAGCGTCTTGAGAACTTGCCCAGTTTTCATCTTTAGGCGGACTTAAACTAACACCATGTATAGCTTCCCACGCTGCATAGTCGAAGCCACGACGTACGGGGATACCAACCGTAGAGCCTTTTAGAATCCGTGAAAATGGCCGACGACCGTGGTATCCAGAAGGTCTTTGATTCGGTTTAAGAAGGTATGCTTCGTGGCCGTTTTTATAGAATACATGGTACCCATCAAACTCTCGAGTCGGCGTTTCCAAATCAGACTGGACATCCAGTCCTTCCGTTGCGGGTGTCTGCTTCTCCGGTCGAATCTTTCCATTTGCAGCTACCCGATCATATTGACAATGTACTGCGCAGTAGAGATCACCTGAGATCTCGACCTCGTTAAGAGTCGCCTTCTTAGCATTGGGATTTGCCATATCTTGAGGCCATAAAGAATGTGAAATCTTTTCTTCACCGGCTGCTCCAATGTCAAGAGCACATTTAAGCTCGACTTTCCATGTGGTGGACCAGGCTCTTAGACTTCGATATCCAGCTTCAAGTTGGTTGGCGATTGGTATTGGCAACGGAACCATGGTATCACTAATTAGTTAGCCAATGCTCAGTGAGAACACATCACCCAAACTTACCGATAAAACCAAGTCGCGCGGGTCACAGGCGCAATATCATTCACAGGTGACCAGTATATAGGCTTCATAATCAACGTAGGCACATCAACAACATGCAAGCGTGACAACCCCACCGAAACCTCACAATCATGATCACCCAAGGCATCCAAACTCTGCATCTCAACATCCCCACCAACATAATTTTTCCATTCTCCCGAGTTTGGCCTCTTCTTAATCTCCTCTTTCCTCGCCTGTTCTAGAAGAGATCCTATCCCAGAGGTACTCGGCAAAGTTTCCGCAATAGCCGACGGTGACGGCTTCAACGGGACCCTTTGTGTCATCGTCGGTATTGACCCCGCAACCGACCCATACGGTGTAGCCGGTTGTGATTGTCGATCATGGTATAACGAAAGTGCGCGTGTCCTGTGTTCCAAGTCCGCCATTGCCTCTTTCGAAATCACCCTTTCCTCACCGACATATCGCGCTACAGTCTTCGCACTACCCGGGCCAACCGGCGTAGACCCTTTTGAAGTCGGGGAAGCCGTCCCAGTCGTTCGTGGAACATCAATACCCCTCTTCACGCCGGTTTTCACTAACAATAGTCGTCGTAGCTCATTCATGACTTCCTGGGCTACGCGCTCTCTGGATAGCGCAACGGTATGTTGTCTTACTAGCGCGCAGAAGCGCGCTTCAAGTTGGGAATCAACATCAACCCAAAGCTCCTGACAACATTCCGAAACTGGAGCCGTAGCACTAACAGGTTGTAAAACCGCTGCAATAACCGCCTCTTTCGTCCCATGTTTGGAAAAATGCTTCATTGCAATTCCTCCAACAACCCTGGCTAATAGATCCACATGATATTGTCCAGCCTCCGCATCTGGACTCCTCAAGTTATATATGCGCTCGTGAGCCGCCGAATCCCTCGGCGAGGTTAACCGTCTCCAGACCCGTTCAAGCGCATTACTATCCGGCCGACTAAACGGTCTAAACCCTTCTCTCGTGGTATCTGCGGGGGCTGTCCCAGGGACTAACGGGTCGTCTATAGGCGTGACCGAGGAATAAAAGAAATGCGCGATAAGTGATGGTGGTGGTTCGTGATCTTCGGTATCATAATCTATCGGGGGAGAAATAGGTCGTGGAGCGAGAATGCGACGAAGACTGCGCCGGGCATCGGGGGTAGATACGGTTCGTGGGGATATTATTGTAGGGTGTGGTTCGGGTGTTAAAGCAGGTTGAGTTGTTGGGGACACTGGTTGTACTGATTGTACTGATTGTTCTGGTGGTGGAGCTAAGCGGCACTCGGGACCGTGATGTGTTGTAGGAGACATGTTTACTTATCAACGAAAAATAACGATATCTAAGAAGATCGCCAATACTCCTAGACAAGATCAGGAGCTTGGATAATAAATCAACGAGGTCACTGACATGGAATTCAACAAAGATGTATGTAGTATATTCACAAGGCTACCAGGGTCTTACATGCAGCTACATACCTTTGTACGTATCTGTATTGTACGTCCCTCTCAACCAACCACAAAATCACATGCAACTGCATCATTATCAACGTCGTCACGGGCCAAAACGGCACAAATCCCACGGCAGGGACATGGACCTGCATAGCGGAATGTGAATCCCAACAGACAAGGAATAAGACGCATTAAGTTAGATACTAAAACAACCCTAGTGCATAAGCCTCAGTGCCAGTCACGTGGAAGACTGCCTAGCCCAACAAAAAGTGTATGTACAAACCCCACGCAAACCCTAAACAGAACCCTACATAACAACCTCACGCGCCGGTGAATGAGAATAACAAGTCGAGCAAGATGGACAGCTTTGACGAATTCAGCGACGACGACCTTGACGCGTTGACGGATACCGCTCTTTTTGAACTTGAGCAGCAAGCTATCCGGGCAACTCAAGCACAAGCGACGCAGGCGCAAGGCCCAGCACACACGACGTATCAAAATGTCCCGGTCCAGAGACAACCGGTATATCCGCCTCCATCGCAGTTTGCCCGACCGGTAGGAAGACCAGCGGGTGGGAATGTTAGTGCGCCGTTTCGACCACCGGGGGGAACTAGACCTGTCCCGGGGAATGGAGGGAGACCGGGGGTTTCGTTGAATCCGGGGAGACCGCAGGCTTCACAGTGGGGACAGAGACCGACGCAGTTTAGTCGGCCGGGGGCATCTCAAGTTGCCAGACCACCAGCGTCACAAGTGGGATACTCGAGACCTGTCCCGGGGAATGCGAACCCGCCGTTTGTACCGCCTCGGGCGTCCCAGGGGGGTTCGATATATCATGTCCCCGCATCACAGGGTTCCTTCCACGATGCAGAGGATGTGGCAAGTTTGAAAGCGCGGTTATCAGAGATGAAAAGTCTCCTTGACCGCGCCAAAGGCGAAACATCTATCCTGAGATCCAACCTAAGCCGGATTGAAAAAACGCACAACGAGACGCTCTCAACGACGAAATCCCGCTACGAATCCCAAATCAGCTCCTTCAAAGCAACGCTCGAAGCCGCTCAAAAAGCAGAAACCCGCGCGCAGACAGAAATCCAGTTCCTAAAACAGGACGTCAGGGAAGTGACTGTTCGAAAAGCTTCTGTCCCACTCAGTAAGAATGGAGTGCAACGAAGTATAAGTAACACGACGACCGGAAGTGGTAATGGGAAGGGACCTACGACGCCGAAGCGGAATCGTACTTGGAAGATGGCGGAGGGCTTTGATGATATGGAGGTTGTGGGGAGTCCGAGGAGAGAAAATAGGAAGTCGCCCGGGAAGATGAAGAGGAAGAGGGAAGTTGAAGATTTCGGAGGGTTAGAAGTGGAAAGTGAGGAGTTTTCTATTGGGAGAGATGATTTTGCGGTTGAGCATCAGACTCAGACTGAGGCTCAAGTGGAGCCAGAGCCAGAGTTGGAAAGGATTATCAATAATGAGGTTACACTACCACCAGTTGTTACCTCATTCGATGTAAGTCACCCACTTCCTTTTTCGATCAGTATCAAACTAACATCATCACTAGTATCTCAAAATCCTCCTCGACCACACAAACACTCCACACCTGCCCACCCTCCAAACGCTCTTCCAAATCCCCTATGAATCACAAACTCTCGCCTCCAACATCCTCCACCGACTCCCCCAAATGGAATCAAAAAGTCAACCCTTACAAGTCCTCTCCGACTTCACAAACCACCTCGTCCACCTGTTAGCAACCTGCGTAGACGAGGGTCGTTTTCCTGCTTTCAAGCCGCTCGCGTCACTGATTGCCTTTACGTTGAAGATACATAGTTGGAGTATCATTTCGCCTATCTTGGCGGGTCTAGTCCCGACTGTTACGTCAGGGGTTACCGGGTTATTTCTTGACCGGAGAAGTTCCGGTGAGTCGAGGGAGAATGAAGAGGGGGTCATGGCTATGCTTGCTTTATTGCATGTTGTAGCTGTGATTGTTTCTCCAGCATCTGATAGACCAGATCGTCCGGCTGGGGCAAATAGACGGAGATTCTGGGGTCTAATAACCCGAGACGTCCTAACTCTCTGCCTCTCCCCACGAACCTCTAGAATCCCTGAAATGCGTCTGATGCTTCGAACCCTGGCGACAAGTACCACAGAACGAACAATCGGCATGGTAACAAGTGACATTCCCCCATCAGAAGTCGCCACTTTTATATTCACTCTCCTCGGTAAGATCCTCGACATGCAGACGGGAATAGAAGAGGATTCCATAGACCCGGGAGATTTAAGAGAGTTACATACCGATGTCATGTATACCCTCCAAGCCTTCTCCCGAGGGAAATTCGGAAGAGAGTGTCTTTTAGGAGATGTAGGGATGTCGGTTGGTATATTAGAAAGGGTAGTGGGTGTCTTTACAGCGGCTGTTGGGGATATGTATACCCTAGGAGGACGTCGAGCCTGTCTCGTTCTCAACGAGCAACCTACAACTGCCGAAACCCACCCAACAGGCTTCGCAGCATATGAATCCCCCATTTTAACCCGATTAATATCCGCCTCTGTCTCCCTTCTATACTCTCTAGTTCCCCCACCACCACCTCTCCCACCATCACCAAGAGAAAACCAAGAAACCCAAGAAATCCTACCACCACCATCAGTCCCTAGACTTCTTCTCCAGAAACAACTTTCCTATCACCGTGATCTTATCGATCCGTTAATCATCTCTCTTGGCAGGGTATCTTCATCTAGTGATGAGAGTTTCTTCGAACAGCATATTCGTGGGGAAACTAGTGAGCAGGCGGGATGGCTACTTGAAGTTGTTTGTGGAGAAGGTGAATATGAGGATGTTTTAGGGGCCTTTGGTGGCGAGGAACAGGATATGGAGGTGGAGACTGAGATGGAGATTCCTATGAGAGGGGGTCCGGTTATTGTATCAGGTACTGGGACTTCCATGGCTGATGCCATGGTGGTGGATTAGACATACAAATACAATACATAAGTACACATAGATAGAACCCACGTATGCACGTAACACAAACAATCTTATCAATCTAATCAATCACCAATTTTATCTACTCGCTCGTCTTCTTCAACCCCTCCATCAAACCTTCCAAAACCCTCCACCCCTCCGTCCCTTCCCAAACATCTCTCGCCTTCCCCATAACACTCCTAACAGCATTCCTCGCTTTAAACCTCCACTTAGCCCCAATTTCCTCTACGCCCTCCCCATAATTCTCAAGCAAGCCCACCAACTCATCAGTTCTCTGGACCACCCCATCCCACGCTTCTTGGTCTTTCAGCCAGTCTTTTCTCCCTTTTGTCTCGGTGCTTGCGGCGGCGGCGAGAGAGCCGGTGGCGGTTTGGTTGATGGCGCAGCGCCAGGCGGATTCGGAGGCTGTTATGGCTGATGGGTAATCTTTTCGCCAGGTGCGTGCTCGGGAAACTAATGCCCACAGGTCATCTCTCTCCGTCAACAACGGGACAACCGTTTTCTCAAGAAGCTCGTAGATACTCTTCTGTACAGTTCCTCTAGGAAGGACATATACACCATCCAGAAACTGCCCTTTATATCCGGTAGCAATTAACCCTTCGTCAACGAGGAGTCTAAGCACCTTGGTATCCAAAGCTTCTTCCGTCCCTCTAATCTCCGCGACTTTCTGAACTGCATTGGTGATATCTCCCAAGGCGACAGGTCTCATTCTAACGCCGATGGTGATGACATTCTCTTGAATACGCCAGTTATTCTTGCTGAGTTTAGCTCCGCGCTTGAAGGCGTTAAGAGCCTGTTGAAGTAACTTTGCCGCCTTTCCATATTCAACATCTGTAAGATCCACAATCTCTTCTTCCTCATCTTCCGCCGTAGCAACCTGAACTGTTTCAGAAACACCCTTCCCCTCTGCAATCTTAGCAATCGCCTTCTCGTATAAACTCCACAATGCTGAACCAAGGTTACTCCAAGTTCTAGCATCCTCACCACCGACATCATCATTCGCCGCTCCAATGGCCTTGTTATACGCTTCAGCAGCCCCTTCGAAATCGTCAAGTCGAAGATGTAAATCACCCAAACGACTCCATAACTCGGGACTTAAGCGGTTGGCATAGACAGCTTTGATGTATGCTTCCCTAGCTTTAACGAGGTCCTTGTTGGCGACGTAGTGTTCACCCAGACTCTTCATAGCCCTGGAATATCTTCCCTTGGAAATCTCCCATGCCATCTCATAATGTCCGGCGTTCCCTTCAAGCTCTCCAAGAATACAAAACAATCTCGGCGCATCAGCAGGAAGCCCCGTCGTCTTCACAGGCCCCATGAACTCATTAGGGTCCACTCTCTCCACATCTCTAGGAACAAAGCTTCCATTCCCATCAGTCCTCTCAAACAATCTCCATCTAAGAATGCCCCTAGCCTTGAAGTCACCACCAGAGCCTCTTCCATCTTCATCCTCCGTTCTATCCGCCGAAGAAAGACACAAGGCAACCTCCGCCCACATCCTCAATCTCTTAAAGATCTCCAACGCCGAAATCAAAGAACCAACACTCGCCCAACCATATGCCAACTCTGATTCTAAATGCCATCTCGGAGGGGTCAACAAAGAATTGACATATCTCAATCTATCTATCGCCCCCGCAACATCCTCCTTCTTTAACGCCGGGAAGAACGACGTAGGCTGAGTTTCCTCATCCGTCTTCGCTGCGCCTTCCCCAGTTGTATCCACGACAATTTGATCGACAACTGCCTGCATCTGTAGGATACCTCTTTCGACAGTCCGACTACGGTGTACTTCAATACGACTTCTGACTAACAAAGCCTGCGTATATACCTGCCAATTAACACTCTTATCCTGAATAACTCTCAACGCATACGGCAGGACCTCTTCGGCCGTAAGTCCATCCTGCGGGCTAAACGTATCACGAATCGTGGCATCCGTCAACAAAATAGCCTGATCCAACGCCGACAACTGCGGCTGATCATCTGGAGCCAACCCCGCCAACTCCTTTCTCACCTCAGGCGTCACAACCTCCTCTTTCTTAGTGAATGCGATTTCCTCCAAGAGTGTATCATCATTCAACTTCAACGCCTCAGGCCTCTTCTGCTCCGTGACATCCACATCGACACCCCCCTTCGCCAAGACAACCAACTGACTCGTATCATTCTCCTGAAACTTGGTTCTCTTTCCCAACGCACCACTAAGAGCATAACACAACCCCGATAGTCTCGTCGCCTCCTTCAACGCCTCCCTACTCCTCTCGTCCATACCAATCATCAACCACGAATTCGCCACCTCCAAGGCCATCTCCGCTCTTTGCATCTTGTCCTTCTCTTCATTCTTAACATCTCCCCAAACCCCCTCAACAGCCGTGATAACCTCCTCCAACAACTCAGGCACATCCGTCCACTGCGAAGTCCTATTAAACCCTGATCTCGACCCCAAATTCGGCTGCGCAAGTAACTTGAAATGCCACACCAAAACTCTCATTCTCCACCAGCCTCCTTTAACAATTTCGTCTCCACTAACAAACTCCTCATCCTTTTCAACGCCTCCCAAGATAGCCCATCTCGCCAGGCAAAGAAGTACCAAATACGGCGCAAACTGATACGGAGCAGTCCCGTCCACCGTCAATTCCCCCAGAACTTTATCCTCAGAAACTTCCCCAAACATCTTCAAAATCTCTTCGCCATCAGCAAGAACTGGTCCCGTGACATTGGCTTGTAAAAACGCATTTAACCCCGCAATTCCAACTCCCAGGATATCCTTCGTAGTCACATTGTCTCCAAAAGAAACACTAGGTCTCTCGGCCGCTGGTAGTTTGATAGCTTTGAGAAACCCCTCAATAATAACTTTGCTAGTATCCGTTTGTAACGCCTCCAGGAAAGATCCTGATAAGCCCAATTCAAGAGCCATTTTGTTGTCGTCGTCTTGTCGTCGTTTCGGAAGTCGTCAATTCACACGTAAAAACACGAAAGACGTTGAAATTCCTGTTACACAATGCAAAATTCATTACCCCATCCCAAATCTCAGTCATAGATAGAATCCTTCCACTAACTTAACCCTGTATAAATCGTCATTTTTCACTTAACCCAAATGCACACACTAATGACCTGCAGATCAAAGTTACACTTCAAAGTCTAATTCATCAAATTACATCTCTATTCACTCGTAGCATACAATCTAAAGTAAATATACTCCCAACTCATCCACCCTATTTCTTGCCATTCTTCTTACGGCTAGGAACAACCTTAAACGCTGCACCAACCATAGAATCACCAGAGTGAGCAGAGCTCTGGCTCTGATCCCGAACCGCACTACTATGAACATGACCACCCTTCTTGGCAACCTCACTCCAGCCAGAAGGTCCACTAGTCGCCACAACCGGCGTAATCTTCTCAACAACACCACGATCAGCCAACTTCTTACGGCGAACAAACTCTTCCGCAAAGTGACGCCCGTCCATAGTAGAAGAACTGCTGTAAATAGCGTCCTCAATAACACCCTTCTCCGAACCAAGCTCCTTCAAGTTGGCAATGAACAAGTCCACATTGATAGACTTGTCAAGGTCACGAAGCTCGTGGTGAATCCACTTGTTAAACTCCTCCTGCGCAATAGCAACATCAGACTTTGTCCCACTAACAGGGCGAGTCAAGATAGTAGGCTTAACCAAAGTCTTCATACCAGCAGCACTGCTAGTGCGAACCGGAGTAGTAGTAATAGACAAAGGAGCCTTGACCTTGCCGCCCGCACCAACAGTAGCCCATCCAGCAACAGCAGGAGCCCCAATAGTAGCAACACCAGCAGAAGAGCCAATCACAGCAGCCGCAGACAGAATCAAAGGCGAGGCAGCCTTGGAAGCAAGATCAGCATAACGCTTGCCAGAAATAGGAGTAGACGCAAAGCTAGCAGCCATGCTTCCAGCAATACCCTGCTGCTTAGCCAGCTCCTTGGCCTTAGCCGCCTTTCTGGCCTCCTCCTCACGCTGAATCTCAGCAATATTGCTGCTCTTGCCAGCCAGAGTACCAGTAGAAGCACGAGTCACAGGCTTAGCCCATGGAGACGACACAGTGGCAGTGGGCGAAGCGGTAGCCTGGCCCCAAGTACTAGAAGTAGGAAGACCAGGCTGACCAACTGCATTGGCCCGCTCACGCTCACGAGAATCACTCAACTCCTGCTTAAGAGCCGCACGACGAGCAGCGACAGCAACCTTATCCGCCTTGGCAGCCTTTACAGCCTCGGCCTCTTGAATCTCCTTCAAAGAAGGTCCCTTGCGGGAAGAGTTAGCCTCACTGGCCCACGGAGCCAGAGGGGGAGGCTGCACAGGAGTAGACGCCGAAGTAGGCTCAGGAGAAGCGCTACCGGCAGGAGGAGGGAAACAGCTAGGAAGCCCAGTATCCTCTTCAATGTCGTCATATTCATTCTGCTCAACAGGGGAAGACTCCTCATAAACAGGGCTCTCAACCGTAGCCGACGCCAATGAAGAAGCCTTACGAGAGACAGTCCGGTTGTTCTTGGCCGGAGCAGGCGAAGCAGCCACAACATCCGGCGAGGAGGAACGAGGGGGGGACACGGGAGCCTCATAAATAGGCTCCGACTCCTCCATCTCAACAGACTGCTCTGAAGTCAATTCAGCCTGCATAGTCTCGTTCTCAAGCTCCTGGCGCAAGGCGTTGAACTCTTGCATTCTCCCCTTGAACCCTTCACCATCATCAACAAGATCATCGACCGAAGGAAGGTTACCACGACCGGCATCCAACTCGGCCACCATTTCCTGCTCAGAAAAATTGTTACCATGAGGAGTACCAATAAGCTCAACAGACGCCTCGGAAATCGGAGCACCCTGTCCAATAGGTCCACTAGTAGGAACACCGCTAGGCGCCTGGGAATAAGGAGAGTTCAACCGGTTCTGGCGGTCATCCTCAGAAGACCCAGAAAGACCCTGCTGCATAGGGCCACCAGCACCAAGACCAATCGGGCCCGGGGCACCAGGGCCGACGGGACCCAGGGGGTGGTTGCCTTCAAAGAATCCACCGATGCTACCAATTCCGCCAAGACCGGTGTGGGGTCCACCAAGAGGCACACCAGCAAACCCAGGCTGCGCATGAAGAGGGTGGGACCCAGCAGCATGGTGCAAGCTGTGAGTCTGGCCAAGAGCACCTGGAACGTGGCCACCAATGTTGCTGGGAAGGTTGTTTCCGTAACCAGGGAACTTGGTGCTAAGCTGCTGCTGTTGGCGCATAAAGATATCACGCTGCTGAGCTGCCACGAACTGTTCCTCCTGCTTGCGGCGTTCCAAGTTGTTCTGCTCCTCTGCAGTGAGTGTGCGTCCGTAAGTAGGGATAACGGAGCTTAGAGGAGGGACAACACCACCAGCGGGGTTCTGCCCAAAGGGACCGGAAGGCTGGCCGTGGGGAATACCAATCTGAGGCACCAGGAAAGGCTCGCGCGAGTTGCCAATCCGGCGAATCAGAGATCCCAACGCCTCAAACTCAGTGTCCTCCAGGCGTCTGACGCTAAGGTCGGGGCTGAAAAAGTTGGCCTTGTACCAATCATTCATCTCCAGCCCAGTGAAGGGGCCTTGGAACTGTCCCTGGGGATCACGGTAAACCCAACGCATACGGTCAGGCATAACCATCTGCCGGGAAGCAGCGCTGTTCGCCTGAACAGAACGATCAGAGCCGCTGTTACCCAAGGCGCCGAACCCAGCAGCACCCGAACCAGAAAGAGGCCCAGAAGGTCCCTCATGGTTGTTGTAAAGGTGCATACCACCAGGGGACGCCGAAGGAGGCGCAAACAGATCTCCAAAAGCGCGCGCCGCATTAATAGGGCTGTCGGTATCACGGCCAATACCACCAAACCCGCGACCAATCGAGTTCAGACCGCCGGGGGTGCTCTGGCGGAGCTCACTCTCATCGGATTCAGGTCCTCCCATCTGCGACTGCATGTTTGGGGGGAACAAGGCTTCCAGCTTACTACGCCGGCCGATAGAGGGCGTACCAATCGCACCGGGGCCCGCCTGGGGAGGGGCAAAGGCGTGCTGGCCAAAAGGAGCCCCAGGCATCTCCATCGAATTGAAAACGCCACCAAAAGCATTTCCAAAGTTAGACCCACCAGGGGTGCTCACACCGGGGCCAGAACTACCGGGCCAACCACCGATACCAGAAAGACCGGGGTAGCCCTTGGGTCCGACACTAGACGTCTGGCTACGATCGCCGCCGTCAAACCCAGGACCAGAGCCACCAAATGGACCATGTTGACCACCAAAACCACCAAGGCCGTGATCAAAAGGTCCGCCCAAAGGGTTTCCTACAGGGCCGTCCATTCCCACATTTCCAGCGGAATAGTCATTGTGATGACCGGGCTCGTCACCGGCCAAGCGCTCACGCTCAGGGCCAGCAGGGCTACGGTACGGGTTGGTGGCAGAGGGACTAAAATCCGCACCGGACCCGTCGTTACCAATTTTCAAAGAGTTCATTCCGAGGTCACCCACGCCAAGGCCTAAACCGTGGTTAGCCTTGACGGGAGTGCCAAAGGGCTGAGTGGAGGCTCTCACAGGCATAGGTGGACTATCCTCACGCCGCGAAGCCCCACCCAAAGATACACCGCCGACACCCGGAATTGTTCCAATGGGAGCGCGGCTCGAGTCCGAAAACGGGTCAGTATCCGTTCTCGTCCGACGCCACGTCCGGGAAGGGTCCGAATTAGTGTCGTTGCTGGGAGTAGCCGACTTGGGTTGGGACCCAATAGCACCGCCGCCACCTTCTGCATCTTTAGTAGGAAGCAAATGGGCCAGGCGGCTCTGTCCTCCAATGGGCTGCTTGTTATTCGCCATGTTTCCACCAATTGTAGCGCCAGGAACCGCAAAGCTACCAAAAGCACTCATAGACGGCGTAGTCTGACCAGACGGCGTGGCCGGCCAGCCTGATACAGCTGGAATACCAGTCAAAGCCGCACCACCTGGGCCCTTTGCACCACCGGAAGACGGACCAAAGAAACCCATCTTGGGTGCATCGCGCGCAGACTGGGGTACAGGCATGTCGTCGATATCGTCTCCGTCGCCAGTCGATGATTCTCGCAGCTCCGAAATCTTACTGCGAGTGCCGAGCCAAGAAGAGTCGTCACGAGTGAACCTCGGGGCCTGTGGCGAAGAAACCGCCGATTGTCCGAATTGCTCACCGGGTTCACGGCGGCGAGGTTGAACACGGGTCGGGGAAGTAACGTTAAACGGATTACCGCTCAGATTGGTGCTGGAGTGATTCGTGGAGATCTTACGACCGTTAGTGACATTTCCCTGTGCATCCTTGGTAGTAGCGGCATTAGGATTATTGGCGGTGGGGATTTTGAGAGGGCTGTTGACATCGGTATGGAACACCTAACAAGAGCCAATGTGTGAGAATAGATATTCTAAACAGGGTACATGATTACACAACAAAAAGGTACATCCCGCCACCCATGCCCCGGCATCTTAACAACTCATCTGCAAGGTGATAGGCAACAATGGTGTGACGAGACGTGTCCCATTACTGTCCACACCTTTGTTCGCCTGAGTTTCTAGATTGCCGGTGCGGTTGCGGGCGAATAGATGAAGGCAGATATACCTGTTCGGGGCAAAGAGGGGTTTGAGTAATAGTGAATGAGAAATTTTGAAGCTTACCTCTCTCTCATCTAAGGACATATCCTGCAGACCCAATGGCTTAAATCCAACAGGAACACCATTAGACCAGCACAAATCAGGGTCATTATTCCCAGTACCGTCACTGGGCTTTCCCCACTGTCGTGCCGCCGACGCGCCTGGGTTGACACTGGATTGACCTGGGGCCCATCCATCCATGTACAACGCAGACGCCGACGACCCAACAAACGACGGATTTCCACCAACACCACGGTAAACATTCAACACATCGTCTCGAGCGTAACGAGCGGGACCTGCGAGTGCAGGTGAGTCGTAAGAGGCCTCCAGCGGGGGGACCATGGAAGCCGGGGGCGGGATAGAGCCGGCTGGCTCTGGCGTAGATCCAGTGGCTGTCAGGTTGGTGGTTGAACCTGAAGCAGAAGAGGGCGCGGTTTGTCCAGTGGTGGTCGGCCGACGGAAGGTTCTAGTGCCGTTAACAGAGCGACCATCACGGCGGGCAGTCCTGAAAGGTGGGAAGCAGACGATTTAGCAAGTGAACGGTAGGTTGATGGCGTTGTGGCGTCAACGACGACAGTGTGTTGCAATTGGACAAGGCAGGTGAAAACGTGGATACGTGGATATGACGACATAACGCGGAACGTGGGATAACAATGTAAGAGTGGGTATTGTGGGTGGGTAAGACGCATCGGATACAAGTTTTGAGTTGACATGTGTGTAGTTCTTTGGTAGCCACCGAGACCGCCACTTTTGAGTCACATGCGTGCAAGTTGTTATGCAATGCTGCATACAAAACGGGCAGCGTCTGTGTCGTCATAATTCCGGTAGACTTTTTTTTTCCTTTTTGTTTTACACTTCGAATCTAAAGACACGAAGCTACACCGCACGAAATCCCAAAACTCTTTTTTTGTCCAAAAAACAATGTATGGAAGGGTACGAAACCACATTATATCGAGAGCCCGTGGTTGAATTAAACTTACCAGTCGCCTCCAATAGGCGCGCCTCTGTTTCCGTTCTGAGCTTGGCCTGCTGCGGCCGACGCAAAGCTTGAAGTCAGGTTGGGCATGATAGCGGCGGGGTTCGATGAATAAGGTCGGGAGGGGCAAGTTAAAGCAACAAGAGGGCGAGTATCTCGGTGAATTGGCGTTTCGGAGGTTGTATTAATTACAAAGTCGACAGTTGATTCCAGATGGACGCGTCGAGCTTAGAAAAAGTATTGGTTGTGCGGGGCGGAATGGTAGGTTGGTTAGTTGACAATAATGTTGTTGTTGGGATGCAGTCACCGTAGTAGTTGTCTTCAGTGAGTGCAGACAGGACAGGCTAAGCAGTTGCAGTAGTAGAGAAAAATATTGTTCGGGGGTGGAGGGGACCAAGCAAGTATGGTAGACAGGCTTGAAATAGCTAGGTAGTCGAAAAAAATACAGGCCGAAGCAAAAGCGGGTGATTATCGGGAGATATTACGAGAGACGATCTGGATCAACAGAGAGACCGATGAGGGGAATTTCTGATAGATGAGAGATGACGATTTCGTTTAGAACAAAATTCAGAGTGGATTTGGCTTGATGATGGGGAAGAAAGTCAGTCTGTTCTAGCATTCCATTTGATTGGAGTTGGACCACATAAGTGGGTTTTTCAGTGGGTTCACGCTAGGTTGCCCCAGGGTAGTCAACTGTCGTTTACTGGCATTCGGCAGCTGGCAGCTTTTTTTTTCTTTGGAAAATTGTTGATTGAGCCAGGGTTTGCTTGGGGTTTGTCTGTAATTTGAGATGGTTTTTTGAGAGTAGAAGGTAGCATTTTGATGTATAGACTGGACGAACGGAACAAGTTAAGATTCTGTGTTGCCATTGGAACTTGAATTTAAGGCAAAATGAAAAATCCAACTGTCAGATGTGGGTCTATGCATTTCGGTTACTTTTGTAGGGATTCGTTTGTGTTGCGTTGCGAAGAAATCTAGCATACAACATAACAGTTGACAGGTTGGATGAAAATCGAGCAAGCAAGATTGGCTAAATGCAGAGTGGAACAACTCCGGAAACATGGCTTTTGACTAGGGTTAAATAATAATGGGAAAAAATCAGACTTGTAGGATTTAAGATTTTTGTGCGTGTAACTTGTTATAATGCAACCACTTATCGTGTAAGACAGCCAAAAAAGGATAATCAATGTTAAGATAACAGCATCGAGCATTGCCGTAGACCTTCATGAACACACTGCACCCGATACCACCACGCCAGCGTTTTTGACGATGGCGCGTGCTGTATCCGAACCGAGAGACCCACAGGCCGAGGCCGAGGAAGCTCTTTTCAACCCATCCAAAAAACCTCCCAGAACGCCCCCCCGTAGCGCACGCCGAGAGTGTCGAACTCCCCGACCACCCATCTAATGCACCGGTCGCTACTACCGTAAACTTCAACCTCTTCCCGTCGGCAGTCACCGACGCTGTACCCACTACAGAGTGCAGGTCAAGAAGACCACCACCACCAACAACACCAAATCCGCAAACCACAAGAAAGTAGCAGAGAAGCCCAAGTCCAAGGCCACGGAAACCCAGACCAAAGTCTCCAAGCTCCAGAAGAAGACCAAGAGTGACCCCCCTGCCCTCCCCAGTACGAACACGCTGCTCATTGCAGTCTCGCCATACACGGCCACCCCAATCGCCGCCACCCAGGCCGGGAAAGAGAAGGACATTGACGAAGATGGCTCTCAAGTAGTGTCACATGCCCGTAAACCCAGTCTCAAACCCTCCCCCAATACCACCCCTCCCTACGTTCACCTCACGATCAGTGCAGGAGAAAAGAAAGGCAGCTTCCCCAATCCCAAAGCAATCCGTGACAAAATTAACAACGGCCACGGAATGCTCGCAATTGGTGCCCACAACAACAGGAAGGGCAACATAACAGTGATCTGTGCGAACGAAACAGTCAGATCGATGTTATGGAAAACTCGTGACGCCTGGCTCCCGAACCTCCGTCCCCTTGGTTGGACCGAAGTCACCTTCCCCAAGAACTGGCGCATGCTCGTTGCCCACCACGTGCCAGTGTATGAACCCCACAACTTCCACCAAGAATTCGCACAATCCAACGGCGTTGAAACCCGCGGAAAGTGCCGCCTACTCAAATCCCTCCGGCCCGGCCAAAAGCTTGGCTCAGTGGTCTTCTCTGTAGCCTCGCCTGCAGCCGAACGTCACTGCTTACACTGCCATATACCTCAAGGCAGCCCTATCTCACCGATCCTGTTCCTAATTTACGTACGCTCCCTAAGACTCCCGCCGCCAACACCCACAAAACTCTTTTAACAGTCCCTAGTCCTTGCATATATCGACGGCATCAAGGTAGCCGTCGCCTCTAAGTCCATCGAAACCAACTGTCTAACTCCGACCCGCCATATCGAATACCTCACGTAGACCGCCCTTGAAGCAGACATCGAGTTCGAACCCTCAAAACTTGAACTCCTGCACTGCACGAAAGCTGCCAAAGCTAAAGACACTTACGTCAAAGTGGGCGACCTATATACCGCCAAGTGAAACAGTGAAATGGCTTAGGTTTGTGCTGGACCCCCACCTACGCTTCAATCAGCATGTCGAAGAACGCGCCCGTAAAGCCGATGCCGCATTCAAAGGAATCATCCGCCTAACCAGCCAACGACGTGGTCTCTCTGCCAACGCCATTCGACAACACCACCAAACCGTCATCATGCCCATCGCGATGTACGGGTCAGAACTATGGTGAACAGTCAAAAAGCCGGTAGGGCTTACAGGAAAACTGGAGAGCCTTCAGTACACCGTCGCCAAGCAAATCTTGGGTATCGGCCGTGGCACACCAAAACGAGCAGCAGAACTGGAAACAGGTCTACTACCGATGCCACTTGCCCTAGCCCTGAAGAATATGACGTACACTCTCCGAGTCCTAGATTTCCCTATGCATCAACCAATCCGCCGCCGTATGCAACCACACCACAACACACTGAACTCGGAAGATGATTTCAACCAATCCGCCGCCATATGCAACCACACCACAACACACTAAACTCGGAAGACGATTTCAACCACATCGGCCGCACCCCGGCCGCACTCCGGTCTCGCCAATAGGCCCGATCCAGTGCCTCGCGGCCATCTTCCGTAGCTTTGTGCCCGATAATACGACAATCCTTCGCGATAAGATCGAATGGGAAGCTCCGTGGCGGGAACAAATCCCCATGGTAACATCCATCCCCAAGCTGTCAAAGGAGAACACTACAGCGGCACACCTGGATCTTTGCAACGAGCTCGAAGCGATGGCTTTAGAAGGCAGCGATACGATTTACACCGACGGATCGAAGGAAGGAAAAAGATCCGCATACTCACTAGTCCACTTTAAGGGCCAAACCACCATCATGACTGAACGTCAGGTCCTGGGTGAGTATGTGAAAGTCGCCGATTGCGAGTCCTTCGCTCTCCTGCGCACCATTTCCTACGCCCGTCAACTTCCAATCCCCACCTCCACCATACATATCTTTATCGACAGTCAAGCAGCCATTCGCAGGCTCGACAAGCCGAACTACTGGGCGGAGATGATCCAACAACTGCCACCAACTAACAACGACGCCAACATCATCGTTAACTGGTGCCCCAGTGACATGGGCATTGCTGGTAATGAATGTAACGATATGAAATTGAGCAAGTCCTGGGATCGTTATAGAAAAGTAGGGTCAATGAAAATAGGTTAACTGTAATAATATAATAAATGCATAATCTTTCAAGTTCAATATTCGCATATTCTCTTCACGGTGATCTTATCCAGGTATCACCTGCAACCCTTACACCGTCATATGTTCCACCCACAGCCCTAACTCAATAGCTTGGTGTCACCGGCTCAAGACGACTCCGACTCAAACTGTGACAATGAACGTGCGGATGAAGCCGCTAAAGCCGCCCTGGAACTAGAACGACCGGATAAACCCACAAGCAACCGGCTTTTGTGGTTCCCATTACCGCAGAATGGGAGGAGGCACCGCAAAGATGCAGAAACCGATCCAAGGCAAACACAACCTAACGACGACCTTCTACCACCTCTTCATAGACAAAGGATACTATCTCCCAGCCTTGTTTAAAGCGAAGAAAGTCGACTCCCAAGTGTGTAGACACTGCAGTGAAGAGAACTAATCGGTTGAACATGTCACGCTACAGGCCCCGTGTATAGATAGTCAAGATAGCCTGCCACAGCTTAGAGCGAGCATGCCATGTCCCTAGATAGGGTAATAAGCATTTATGATTATATAAAAAAAGAAAATGTCAAGATAAGATGTAAAAAAAGACGACGTATGGTTAGCGGCGGAGTATAATACGTTGCAAGTTAATTAGCTACTCTAAAGTGATTCATATTGGTCAAGATTAGTAAAGAAAGATTCAAGTGGCAAAATACACCGTTAATGAAACAAGTCACTTTCAAGCAAAAAGATATTTCCCTGGAAAAATGTTGTATTGTAAAAGCAAAGGCCGGACATGAAATCTACTATGTAAAGCAAGGAACAAACAAGGAACAAAACAATCAAATCAAGCAAATCAAAATGACATGAGATAATAAACCAGAACACAAGAATTTGTGAACTGAAATGTTATCACACAGAGGTGGACAGACCGGGCAGAACTCTTCAAATCTCACTGTACACTCCATCGAACGTACACATCACCAAGAACTATGAGGTCGAGTAACTAGCTCATAGTGGTGAAATTGAGCCCGTAGACACGGCAATCAAGCCAGTCTTGTAATTGAAGAGGACATTAAAGCCCAGAATGATCAAACCACATCAAACTTAAACCTGGGTGGGGTTGGTGATGTCGAAGGTGGTCTTGTCGCAGTTGTACTCCTCGTACGAGAACCGCTGGCCGATCTCCCAGTTCTCGTTCTTGGTGACTCCGGAGTCGTGGCAGCTCAGTTCGGGGACAGCAGTACCAGTGAAGTTGTGGTTGGTGGTGTCACACAACCAGGCGTTGTTGACAGTCAGCTCACCGGAAGTGGCGTCGTACTTGAACTGGGCGCTGGAGACAATGGTGCCGTCGCAGCTGTACCACTGGTCACCACGGAAGAAGTCGGGGTAGACAGTAGACATAGCGTGGCACTGAAGGACGCTGTCGAGACCCTTGCCGGTCAGGTTGAAGTTGACGTAGCCGAAGCTGTTGGAGTGAGCGGGAGTGGTAAACTCCTGGGTCCAGTGGTAGTCGAAGTTGGAGACAGTCCAACCGGCGAAGTTGTTGGAGGGCTGAACGCAGCCGAGCTCCTCAGAAGACTGGGGAATGGCAACGGCCATGGCGCCGGTAGCGGCAAGGAGAGCGGTGAAGATAGTGGAAACCATTTTGAAAGATGTGGGGGGTTAAAAAGATATGAAGATGAGATTGATGTGAGTAGATGATATGAGAAGCAGAGAATGGAATATGATAAAAAGATGGATGAAAAAGTTGGATGATGAATGAAAGATGTAGGGAAATGCAATGTTTACCGATGAGGGTGAGGAGGAAAGGAAAGAAAATAGACTCTTTGGTGGCGGCATCGTCATCCTTATATAGTGAAATCGGGGTCGGTAGCTCGAGGTTAGAATATACCGAAAACGGAAGTCATCGAAACAGTTGGAGTCTATTCTAGTCGTAGGTAGACAGTTACCCGCTATAGCCCCAGTGGTGGCGGACTTGATGCACAGGGAAGGAGAGGAACTAGCTTGTGTGGGTTTGAGCTACCTGAGAGTTGACGGGATTAGGGTGTCGGTGTAGTCGGAGCATACGGATTGTTACTATGGCAAAATACACATCAATCAAGGAGTGGTACTATGCCGATGTAGTTTAACCGGGTACAGAAACACAGAAAAGAGGCGAGGAGGGGGTGTATAGTAACTCTATGGTTTGGGGTTGTTCATGTGCTTGGACCCGTTAGGTTAGAGCCCGGGAGAACGCATTGAACGGCAGGGCTGTGCTGGTGTTGGCCTGATGTTGACTTGTATGGACAAAGTAGACTCTAGAACCCTTTAGAGTTAGAGGATTATCCGATCTACGAATAAGAACTATATTAGGATATAACGATGTCTTGAAATCTCAGCAGAGTTTGCTAGCGGGAATCAAGGTTCGGTACAAGGCCGCGATGGACAATAACTATACGGCACTGTACAAGTTCATTCGGAATCTAGCTCCGGGCTATACAACCTGACAGCTACCAAATGTACAGATTCTTCTCAGCCTCTTCCGTCGTCTCGATAGAGTTAACCAGGAGCGGGTTCTCTCCCAGATCCTTTTACATACCCATATTAACGACATCAGCAAATATCCATACAATCCCAACCGACCATGCCAAACGGGTCCTCCTCGACCCCGGTCTCTCCCCAGCTTTATTACTTAGCTCCCCCCCCATGTAATACGAGGTTCTGCTCCCGCCATGACACCGTAACGGACAGTCCACCTCTCACCGTTAGAAACAAAATCCGGTTGGATCGGCAGTCGAATGGCACCACCCACGTCACTTTGCTACATGTGTATGTCTTAGGTTCTTCAGAGCATCTGTGATATTCCAGCCGTCTTCTTCCCCAACTGGTTTCCAACACGTGCCCACGTCCGCGCACAATTTGGATAGGGGTTTCTTCGTATTCCGACTTGGCAAGTCTGTGCCGGTAGCCACCGGCAAACTTAACATGACCAAATCCATAAGGACAACTCAACATTCTTGCACCGAGTGTTCGCGGAAGAGCAGTAAAATGGTCCCAGCTTCGCCTCCAAAGTCCATGTGTCATGGGTACTTTTTAGGTCTGGTCTGGTCTTAGCTATTTTAACGCAGACCTTTTTTTAGCACGGGATGGATGGAAGAAAATCAGCCCAATAACTCGGCCTAGTAGCGTTTTCATTGTATGTATGTATGTGTTGTTAGTGCTCGGCCGCAACCCTTGGCAACGGCAGTGCCGCCTCCCTCACCTCATGACATCATATGGGTCTTTTCCTGCTGCCTATAGGAAATATCAACAACAAAAGGTCCTTCCTATGTACAGTTTCCACAGAACGGTTGAACATAGGTGGCGACCAAAAAAGAATGTTGAATGGCTGGTTATCATCCAGTTGTATTGTGGCCTTGTTTATGTGTTTCACAAAAGCGACAACTCAATTCATGTTCTGCCTGTGCCGCCTGCGCAAACAGTATCCCTCACAAATGTTGAAAATAGACGCCCCATGAGCGTAATAGCCTCGGCTTGGAATATCATCAAACTTGTGGTATTTTTTGTCTCGGACGAATGAACAATCAATCCCAAGGCGAGTAGAAGGAACAAACATTTCGGGATTACCTTTGATTGGTTGACTGTTTTTTTTTTTGTCTCTGGTGACCTATGTACAAACTCTACTTGTTCCTGCATATTTCTCAAGTCCGAAATCCGGCCGCAGAAACGTTCCCTTATAAGTTGTTATGTTTAGTCTCTACAACAAGAACAAGTCACGATGCCAGAGTGGTTAATGGGTGAGACTTGAATCAACCGATCATGTTATCTCATGGCTTCGGCCGCGCAGGTTCAAACCCTGCTCGTGACGTTTCGTTTTTGCTTTTTTGGTAGATTTTTGGGTAGGGTATATGCAAGTGGATCCTGCGGGTCGGGTGATGTGACACACGATGCGCATGTATTTTAGTAGTGGCTTAGTGAATTGGGATTCTTCACGATGGATGTAGGTCATGATTTTTTTTTTAGATGTAACAATGCTGGATCCTTTAGATGTTGTGAGGTAAAGTTTCTGTGTGTCGAAGTCCGTATATGGGGCGAATTTCCGACTTGCATGGATATGTATTTGCCGAGGCTACAATACGATGTTTGTCTACAACCAAAGGGGCACCTCCCTCTATCCTCGTCACAAACCGAAGATCGGTACATGCCGGCCGGAGAATTGGCCTGCAACAGACGGAAAAAGACCCCCCGAATGTATGTATGTAAGGCGCAGATGAACAAAGGCAGTTTTTATGATCTACCATGCACAGCGGCCCATGCAACGACGGACCGTGGACGCTGGTGGGGAGGCTGTATTGGTAAGGAGAGGGAGGTTGTATTTGGTGATCTTTTGCGTTTCAGGGTGGCGGAGAGGGGTGCGTTTGGAGTGACGAGGTTCGGGTTGTTCGTGTGGGTTCATGTTGGGATTTGTGTTTGGCCGGCGGCGTTAGAGGGTCGCTTCTTGGGTAGTGGGGGTCAGGGTTGACGCGGCTATCTTGTGAAATAGCCGAGGTTAGGGTTTTACCCTTTTGTTCTTCGGTTTGTACATATGTAGTTAAGCGAACATCGGTTAAAATCTCAGTAAAGACATAATCCTTTTATTCCTCTAAAACAAGTAGCTTGCGATCCGGTCAACGAAAGGGTAAATCCCTAATACCCCACTTGAACAATGACAAGGGCCACGGTACAACGTGTATACCCCACCAGCGGCCAACCGATCGTCTTAAACGGGGCACGCCGAAAGACAAGACGGGTTAGATTCACATGTTGGATTATTGGTGTTCCATTTCACAACGTCATGATAAAGATTATCAAAAACCGCTCATAAAGTCGTTGTAGTCAATAAAGTGGCAACGTGCAGGCCGTGTGGGTCCGCCCGGAAATACAGAATGTGGATCAAAGGATGCCGTCTTTATAAGTCCTTATAAGTCCTCGTAAGTCCCATACCCTCATAAATCTCTCGAAAAACAAAAGCGACGAATAAAAACAAAGGTATTCACATACATGTGTCTCATATATAATCGCTTAATTTCAGTTGTGTTGTAATTCCTTCATTCATCACTCTTTCCGGATTTCCATTCCCACCTGCCGACGGTCCACCTGCCAAGTTCCCGTAACCCTGGTCATACGTACACAACTCCCGCAATTCTATTCCATTCCGTGCGGCTCAAGTTGCGCTGACGACATATATCCGTGCATATCTACGTTTTACATGTATCGTTTGAGTCTAATTTTTCATCATCACAACTAAACCAAAATGTCGACAGTCCAATACCTATACTCCACGCCCGTCCATGGTCAAGTGTCCACGACACCGACAACACCATCAGCACAATCAACAGCCTCACCCGTCCAAACAATTCTTTTTGCTATCCTATCTCTTATCAATATCCCCCTATCGATCAGCCTAAGCGTTTTTCGCGCCGGCCTCACTCTCCTCGAAAGCCACTCGCCCCTCGTATCTCGCGTGCGTCTCCGTCTCCGTCGTCTCCGGAAGAACATTGACCGCGAGTTCACAGCCCTCGTCCTGGGCCACGGTCGAGAAATTTGCATTGTGGTTTTCTGGCCAGGGTGGATTGTCCTGGGCGTGATATATTTCTCCCTGCGTGGATTCTTATGGTAACGGGTTGTGGAAGACAAAATAAAAGTTCATTATCATTATATATCATTAGTCGCTTGCTTTAGATACCCCCCTTGATCCCTATGAATAAAAAAAGGCGTTTCCTCCTTGATCGCGTTTGATGTTGCGTGTATAGTCTACTTCAGGGTCAAATTCCTGCCAAGTGCTGGCGGGGTAGATGTGTTTGTTACGTTCGTACCAGCGACGATCCATGACTTTTGTTTGTGAAGGGTCATCTTTGAAGCCCTCTAATGTCGAGATATCCGGAAGTACAGGCTTCGCAATACCGTCGTCTACCCCCTTAACCTGCAACCCCCCTTTCACTGGAACAACCTCCTCAGTAGCATCACCAGTCTTCTCAGGCGCTTTATCACTAAAATCAAACAACCTCTTCCCATTCGGTCCCAAGGTCTTATTGACCACAAAATAATAAAAATCAAAATGATGCGGCACGATAATCCCGTTTCTCACCAAAATCAAATCATCAACACCAACTCTAGCCCACTCTTTACGACTTCCAACACCGCCAACTCCCATATCCGCACCAACTTTCCGGCTCTTGTCGAGGAACACCCACGAGTAGTCCCCTTTACGTACACGGACTACCCCACCTGGGATATCAGTGCCGTCGTAGAAGACAAAGGGTAGAGCAATTTCAGTGTTTTTAACGGATTCTTGAAGAGCGAGGAATTCCCGGCGCAGAGAGTCGCGTTCGGCTGCTTCCCGGGCAAGTGTTGATTTCGTCTTGATTTTGGGCGCAAGAACAGATGTATTCGCCACAACCTTCTTCGTCGCATCACTATCCCCACCCTCTTCTACAGAAACCTTCTTTTTCTTCTTCACAACCGGCGCAAGATCCTCCTCTTCGTCGTTATCACCAAACGACAAAGCAACCTTCCCACCGCCCTTCCTCTTCTTCTTTATCTTTTCACTCTTTTTATCCGTAGGAGTATCATTCGTAGAAGATGCGCCATCATCGGCTTTTGTAGAGGGATTTCCGAGAAGAGATTCGCGGGCTTCGCGTACGCGTGATTCGTGGAGTTCGGTGCGACGTTTGCGGAAGTCGGAGAGTTCGACGAGGCCGACGTTGGCTGAGGCGCTTATGTCGGTGGGTACCGGGGTAGATTGGGATGGTGTGAATCGAGAAGATTGTGACATGGCTGGATGTTTTGTTTGTCGAGATGGGATGAAGTTGAGATGGAGAGTTTGAAGTGAACATTATTGGGTGAATTTCGTCAAATACTTTATCGATAATGCTTGCTTAGTCATCTATGTTGCATGTTCATCTTACCTGTATGCACATAGGTTCGCCCAGCTTACTGGAATCGTCAGGCTCTCGGCAATGTAAGTTACCAGTCAGATTACCAATTCAATTAGATGCTTAGCCACTACCAAACTGTAAATCCTATGACATCTGATCGATAAATATGTATGCATCATATCCATCTTGGTACGACTCAACCCCTACGCATATAACTTCGCCTGTCAATCTAGCTACGTCATGATAGTCGTACTGTCCAACAAACAAGGGCAATGCAGCGTAATACCCACCTATTATACGACCACTACTGTACAACACCGTAAATTGAGGCAACTTTTACTCCCGTTCTTTGAAAATTCTCCTCTTTCACATCACTCCCTGCAATATTAGCTACATAGACAGCTGAACAAGGATTTCACAATAATGAAGTAGACTTCTAAATCAGGTTAGCAGCGGATGAAACTGGCATTTGAGAGAGGAGGCCGAAGCTCGTTTCTTGCCACTTTGATTCCCTTTTGTTTGTGTTGTTTCCGATGCATTGATTCTGAATTTGTCTTTTCTTTTTTCCAAGATTCTTGGTCTAAAGAAATATAATGGGTCGTTGGACACTTTTATCCCTTCTGGGTCTCTCACCTAGTGATCCTGCTTTCGTCACTTCTAATGAGAGCTGGTTAAGTCAAGAACATCAGTCGCGTGAGCTATTTCCTCCCATTTCTGATAAACTAAACTAACTCGTCGCAAGTTCTTCCCCGATTCCGTCATGAGGATACACTGAATGACTATCCTCCGTTAGATGTAACTAAGACGGCGCTTCGGTTGCGCTATCTTATTGAACAATGTATTCCCTGTGAACTGAAACCAGAGGAAGTTGTCCGGCCGCACAGCACGATTATTACAGCCAAAGTTGTTTCTGCAGCAAAGAAGGCTGGTGGTGAACAGTATGGCGCATGCGTCGTTTATGCTTTACTCGTTTGTCGTCAGTGGTTCTCCCACCAGGCTATTGTTGAACTATGGGATGCCGACCTGCATAAGCTACGTGCTTCAGCTTGCGATGTCATTGCCAAGCACCTAATTGAGGAGGAAGAGAACCTGTCATATCTTCTCCACGCTGTGCTTCTTCGACGGTACTCTGTGGTTGTCGATGGTGAACCCACGGTACCTGTCAATGTAATTGAGAAGGCAGTCGATTTACACGCCGTCCGCGTCATTTGCAGCAGCGGTTACCAAAAGTGTATCGCATACCTTTGGAAAGGATGGCTAGTTCAAGATGAGAACGACCCGAGTCGGTTTGTAGACTATGCGCAAAAGGCGGATAACCGGTTCATAGTACACATGGACCCGGATCGTATGCGAGCGCCTATTTACCAGAATGCCGCACAGTTGGTCTTTTCGCTTGTTTACTTGGCTTTGTACACTATGGCCATCAACTCGATTAACCCAGCTGGTAGCTTTGATGGAGCTGAAATTCTGCTTTACGTTTTTACCTTGGGTTACATTGTTGATGAAATTGTCAAGTTATGGAAGGCCGGTTACCATATTCTTGGTTTCTGGGACGCATTTAACAGTTCGCTATATGGCATTTTGATCGTCTCGTTCGTGCTTAGACTTATTGGTCTTTCCCACCGTATTGACGATGCAAGTGGTCTACGGGAATACTACTCTCGTCTAAGCTACAACTTTCTCGCTTTTTCCGCCCCAATGTTCTGGAGTAGACTGCTGCTCTACCTAGACTCCTTCCGTTTTTTCGGTGCCATGCTCGTTGTTCTTAAGGTCATGATGAAAGAGTCTCTTATCTTCTTCGCCCTGTTAACTGTTGTTATCATTGGATTTCTTCAAGCATTCATTGGTCTTGACATGGCTGATGATCTTGAAGCCGACGACTTGTTCTTCATCATCAAGGCGATGGCCAACGGCGTCATGGGATCACCCGAGTTTGACGGCTTCGATAACTTTGCGCCGCCTTTTGGGCTTATCCTCTACTACATGTTTTCCTTCATGGTGATGGTGATTCTCCTTAACATCCTCATTGCCCTGTACGGATCAGCCTACTCTGACATCTACGAGAACGCCAATGACGAGTTCCTCGCGTTGTTTTCCCAAAAGACCATGCAATTCGTTCGTGCCCCGGACGAGAACGTGTATATCCCTCCTCTTAATCTCATCGAAATAGTCGTCGCCGCTCTCACAGAATGGTGGATGTCCAAAAAGAACTTTGAACTCTTCAACGACATCGTCATGGCCATCGTGTATAGTCCCGTTCTAGTCGTCGCAGCCTGGTTCGAGACTCGTGCTGCTAACGTCGTCACGCATAACCGGTTGCGCGGAGAGGAGGACGATGATGTTGTTCATGAGTGGGAACAAATTAGTGATGAGCTTGATATGCAAGCCGAAGGGTGGACTGACTTGGTGGACTGTGCGAAGAGTAACGTTGAAGAGGAACCTGCTGTTTTGGAGGTTAAGAAGTTGGCGGAGGAGGTTGCGGAGCTTAAGGCTTTG
Source organism: Huntiella bhutanensis (assembly GCA_002018275.1). NCBI lineage: Eukaryota > Fungi > Ascomycota > Sordariomycetes > Microascales > Ceratocystidaceae > Huntiella > Huntiella bhutanensis. The sequence goes on from MJMS01000088.1 coordinate 96,049, forward strand.
ATTTTGAAGTTGACGCGGGATGGGAGTACCGAGTAAGGTAATGATTTGACATGTAGATGATAATACATTGACGATGTAAATAGAGTTTACACTTAAGAAATATCCCGTGTTCCGTTTCTTTTGTTTCGTTGGTCGCTCTTCGTTGTGATTACATTCATGTCTTTGTCATTTCAAGTGTGCCGGCTAGCCTGTCTCATTCTTGAAAGCGGGGTAGTTCACCGCCTCGAAATCACCGGGCTTGAGGCTAATGCTACGTCATGATCATTGTAGCGGTGTCTTACTATGTTGGAATGAAATCATGAAGGTCATTTGCCTTTCTTCAAAGAGGCTTCAGTAAGGTGTGGAGGGGACAAAGAAGATCAAGGCTAGGACGTTGGTCGTCTTAGAAATCCTTTGTGCATCTGTTTTAACGGCAGTTATTAGAATACAACATACTGAAAAGATATACCCAATTGCATCATTTTGTTAAAAAAACAGTATTATACACTGTATAGAGATACATAAATTGGTAATATTAGTTTTTGGACTTGACGGGTACATTTACCCTTGAGGTCGGAGTGTTCTAGAAGCTCATGATGTCAAGTTCTGGGGCGGTGTATGTACATACCTAGTAATGCTTTTTCCCGCCAATAAAGATCAGCTGCATATGCCAGTACTTTGATCCTTCTCGGGTACATATGTACTATGGTTGACAGTGGATCTTTACATGTGTTTTTGTATTTTGCTAAATTTTAGTTTTCTCAGATTCGCATACGGCCCGACTCTGCGGATCTAGAATGTCGCACATACATACATAGAAATGTATTTCGATTTTGTAAATTGGGATTTATAAAAGGTTCTTTGTTCTGCTGACAACAGTCCAATGATGTATGTAGAAAAATCCTCCGTTGTATTATAACTTCATTTTCTGTATTTGAACAATCCTGTTGTATATATTCGCCTAACTCAAATTAAGCATCGACCAATTGAAGGAGCAACTACCAACAAAACACAATGACATTTTCAACAACGAATAGCTTCGGCGATTAATGTAATCCAACGATCTCAACGCCCGGAGACTTGAATTGTTCTCGTCTATAAATACAATCAATGCCTCCCCCTTTTTCAATTCCGCTCAGAACTCTACAACTCAAACAATTTCATTCAATCAACTACACTTCTAAATTTCAACTCTTCAAAATGGTCTCTCACAGTGTCACAGAATACCCCGCTCTCTCCCAGCAGCACGGACTTCCTCCGACCATCTCATCCGTAACGCACCGGATTTCCCACGTTCACGGCGTCGACATCACCACCATGAAAGTCGACGCCATCGTCAATGCCGCCAACGAAAAACTCATTGGTGGTAGCGGTGTTGACGGCGCAATCCATAGTGCCGCTGGTCCAGCCCTATACCACGAATGCCTGAAGCTTGGGGGTGCTTCGGCTGGCCAAGCGAAGATTACCGGGGCGGGTAACTTGCCGTGCAAAAAGGTGATTCATGCTGTTGGTCCCCGGTATAACATGATGGATGCGGACCATGCAGAGTTGCTTTTGAAAAAGACGTATGTTGAGAGTTTGAGGGTTGCTAGGGAAAATGGTTGTAAGACTGTGGCTTTTCCTTGTATGGGGACTGGAGTCTTTAGATATCCAAAGGAGGATGCAGCGAGAGTGGCTGCTGAAGCTGTTCAGTCTGTTTTGTTGAATGATGAGACGGAGGATGGAGGACATTTCTTTGAACGGATTCTTTTCCTTACGTTGAAGGATAATGAGGGGGTCTATGAGAAGGTTCTACCTGGGGTTTTCCCGGAACTGGATACTAAACGAGGTTAGAAAGACAGTATATCTACATACTTAGACTAGAGATTCTAGGTGCCCAATGATACGTTCTAAAGCCCATGCCAAGGTTCCGTCCATGTCTCCTTCTGGTTTAACTTGAATCCCATGTGCCAATGAAACAGCCTCATCAATCGTTCCTTCAACGTCACCATCTTGGAATAACCACTTATGTGTATCAACATAGTTAGGCCAAACCACCTTCTCCACATAGCCAGGCGGATCAACCCAGAAGCCTTCCATAGTAACATATCCATCACGGTTCTCCCGTCTCTGAACGGCCCTATCTCTCGAAACTCTCAAAAACAACTTCAAATCCATCTCAGATTCCAAACAAGATAACCCCGGCGTGAATAGAAGAAATCCATCAAAGAAGCAAACACGACGACCTGATGCAACAAACTTTTGACCAATAGGTGACAAAAGCCATTCACTAGCTCTCTTTTGACAGGTTGAGAGACCAGAGGGGGTTGTTGGATTTTTGCCTACTGAGTTTTGGTCTTCTTTTGAATCTACCGTGGGCTGTGTTGTTGGTTAGATATTAGGATTCTGACAGGTGACGACTACGTACGGGAAATGTGCCGGTTGATCTGACATGGTTAAGTGCTTTCTTCATAGCCTCAACGTTAACGGCCTCAAGACAATCCCAGTCACGAAAGCCATGGGACATGGGAAGACTAGAATATGTTAGTTGTAGATAAGACATTTTGGATGATATACTTACGCTTCTTCTTCTTTGTAAAAGTCATCTTCATGCAATATGAACGAAAAAGGGAACAAGTCCCGAAGTAACCGGGCGACAGTCGTCTTGCCAGATGATGAACATCCACTAATAGCTATAACCTCCGCCATTCTGTTACAAAACAAAGAAACAAAGATAACCAAAACACTCAAGATATGCCCAACCTTATATGCACATCTTGTAAGACGCCCAATCCAATGTACTACCACCAGATAAGGGTTCTTGTATGACGATGTCCACACAAGGGTTCCTTGACCAACACCCTGGTTTAAACCCTAACTACATTCCTGCTTTTTAATCAAGATCTGGCATGCAAACGTCATCACGATTTACCTACTCGGCTGTGTATCGACAATACAACCACGCGATTCGACCTCCTCAATTGCCGGTTCTCGACATTTCCAAAAACAGAACATAACCGTCAAAATGCCTACAAACACGGATACCAACGAACACCTCTACAACACCGCCGTAGTCCTCGGCACCTCCTTCGTGACGTTTATCACGGGGTTCATGTTTGGTATCTACTCCATCCGTGGATACTTCATTTCTCCCGATCTTGTCGAGGAGCGTCGTCGAAACTTACATGACCCTGTGGAAACCGATGAAAGCGATGTGGATGATGACTTGATTCTCGACCATGCGCCGAACTGGACGAACGGCGTGGATGCTGATGCTCGTGATGGCCTTGTGAAGGGCCAGGGTAGAAGTAAGGTTGAGGAGGAGGGTAAGGAGGTTAGCGAGGAGTGTAAGCTGGTTCTTGTTGTGCGGACTGATTTGGGCATGACCAAGGGTAGGTTTCTTAACCGTTGATTCTCACAACATACAATTCTAACCCTCTCACAGGTAAAATAGCCGCCCAATGTGGCCACGCCACCCTCTCCTGCTACAAAGCCCTCGCCCGCCTCGCCTCCAAGTCCCCCCTCTCAACGGAATCCAAGATCCTCCGGAAATGGGAAACCCTCGGCCAAGCCAAGATTGCCCTACAAGTGAAGTCTGAAGACGAGCTCATGGAGCTCATGGGTGTTGCTAGATCTCTAGGTGTTGTTGCGCAAGTCGTCCAAGATGCTGGACGCACGCAGATTGAGAGTGGGAGTTTGACGGTTTTGGGCGTTGGCCCGGCGCCGAGGAGTTTGGTGGATCAGATTACGGGGGGCTTGAAGTTGCTTTAGATGGGGTTGAGGTTATGATGATGGTGATGAACATAGATGGTGTACATAGATTGATAGAGCTTTCTGGGTGATTTATAAAGGTTTGAAGAATGTAGTTTGGGCGTACATGTGTGAACCTGTGTATACCCGTCAACGGTCGGACAAACGATATCAACCAATTTAGGTTGTCTCTACTCAAGAACCAAATAAGCCTCTCTTTTCTCTTACGAATCCATTCATTGTGCAACGCAGTGACACTGTCATCTCCATCCTCATGGATGCATTCCATTCCTAAATACAGAATCATCGAAACCAACCAAAGTCCGTCAGAACCACTTCCTCTATCAGACATTGTTCGCGTTTTGTTCGCTGAGCATAGACCTTTTCCCCTTCTTCTTCCCCAGATTTCAAACACCATCTAGAATCCGGGGAAAAGGAAATCATGGATGGGGCGTGACGTGGGGTTGTTTCTGACGAACATGAGTTGCTAACTTGGTTTGTGACTGACTGTGCCATTTCAGTGACCCCCTTTGTTTCATTGTTTACCAACCGGGCGGAATGATGTTACGTTGTCTATATTTGAGGCCAACTTGTATGTAGATGGGCACATGACTTGTAGTGCAACTCCAGCCAAGTATACACATCCGAACAAAAAACGTGTTAGAAACAAGCCTTATCAGTGGCAACCACATCAAAAGTAACATAACAATCCCGACTAACCCTCTAAACCCTACCAATATCCTCATCAAAATCAATAGAATCCCGGCCTACTATTAATCTGATTTACCTGTGCAGTCAATTTTCTTTGTCCACATGACCCAACGGGCCATGTGACCTCCAACTGGGGTCTCAATAAATATGAAATTTGCTCCTTAAACAGATGTGCGACAAGCGGCGTAGCGCGAGGATCCCTAGTTCTGGATTCTGGTAATCGAGTGGAAGCTTACGGATTACAGCGCCGCAACACGGAGCTTGGCATGGAGCTTCGGGTGCTTTGATGGGCAGGAGCTGCTCGATTGGGAAATATAGCTGGCTTGTTGATGGTTTAAGTGTTCTTTGCAGGCTTCCGTGCGTGCGTGCGTGCGTTTGGACGGACTGGATTGAAGGAGCTTTTTACTTTTTCACTTTAGATTTTCACATGTTTGAGCCGCGGTTCATTTGCGAGTGTTCGAGATTATAGCTTTAGTAAACCAACAACATTCTAAAGAAGTCCACCCTACTAGCTGCAGAAACAAACCTCTCCATATCTCCAAGTTCTAAAGATCATCCCGTAATCTAGACGCCCCTCAATCCAGAATAGCTCAGCCGCCCTCATCTCACGGAGCTCGGACGGATCCCCTCGAAACAATCCGGCGCTGGCGCACACACGTCCATTCAAACATGGTGAGACTGGCGTACATACATACGGAGGCGTCAACCACTATACATACGGGAGCCCGTGAAACCTATTAACCAACCTGGCCGCGTTCCAAAGGGGCAAAATTCCACGCTGTGGCGGAGACCGTTGGAGCTCTCTCTTGCGAGAAACTTGCTCCGTTTTAGGAAGCTTATGAACCTTTTTTGGGTTCTGGAAGTTCTTGCTTAATTGAGACAAAGGATGTAGTTATTTCTATAAGAAGGTGGTTTCCTGTAAAAAAAACTAAAAATCCAACAAAGAATTTTTCACAAATCGTATCCATCATTGTCGTTATTCAGCCTTGTTAAGCTGTCTTGTATTTTAAGTATCCCCGCTCCACTATCAATCAGTCGAGGCTCTTTCGGCACCTTATTTTCTCCTCTTTTCTCGCGCTCTTGTGCTTGTGAACCCGCTTTACTAGCGAGCGAAATCCCAATTCCGCCTCATCGTGACGACGATCTTTTTTAGGTGATCTAGTGAAGATCCCTCTCGTGACTTGCACCCTTTGAAGATTGAAAAGTTTGAAGTCCTCAGGTTGCAACAATTGCTTTTGGGTGTCAACCAACCAACGAACTGAACTGTAAGCTTGCTAATTTACTACCTCCCCGCATTGTAACGGCAGACATCCCTTTCACGTCCCCCAGTTCCCAGTTCCCAGCTCGAAAGCTCCGATTCTGGTCTGGGCCTTGCTCGTGACCAACACACACACACAAAGTCCTTTGCAGTCTGCCCACATAATTCATTCAAATAGACCCCGTCTCCTCGTCTCTTTTGTCTCTTCTCTTTTCTCTCTGCGGAATTACACTCACTTTCCTCAATCATCTTTTACAATCTGCGGCGCGTCCTGCATTGTCGTCTCTTTGCGCCAACTGTTGCTGCATTGCATATTCATTGCTACCATAAACCGTCCTTTCATTGTCACCCGCTAACGTCATTTGTTACTGTTAGCAAACCGAATTGCTCTGTGATACATAGTTTATCCCAGTTGCACCTTACACAACCTCCGATCTACTACCGATCTCATACACATTTCACATTCACATTTCCACCATGTCCCAAATACTCCGTTCCCGCACCGCCTTCCGTCGCATTGCGATGACCTCGGCCGCCGGTGTTGTTGGCGCTGGCGCTCTGTACTGGACTGTCAGGCCACAAAACATTCCAGGCCACGGTCCTGCCGTTGTTCCTCCCGTCTATGACTCCCAGGGCAACCTCCAGATTCCCAAGTTCCCCCGCGTCAAGACGCGCACCGAGCAGCTTGCCGAGCTCCGGGCTCGTGGCAAGGCCGTCATGAACGGTACCGATCCCAATGCTGAGTACGACATGTTGATCATTGGTGGCGGTGCTACTGGTGCTGGTGTCGCCCTTGATGCAGTTACCCGTGGTCTCAAGGTCGCCATGGTTGAGCGCGACGATTTCTCTTCGGGTACCTCTTCTAAGTCTACCAAGCTAGTTCACGGTGGTGTTCGTTACCTTGAGAAGGCTTTCTGGAACCTTGATTACTCACAGTACGAGCTTGTATGTGAGGCTCTGAAGGAGCGCAAGTACTTTTTGCAGACCGCCCCTCACCTGTCCTCATGGCTTCCCATAATGTTGCCTCTTACCAGCTGGTGGAAGGCTCCTTACTTCTGGGCTGGTACCAAGATGTACGATCTTCTCGCTGGTTCCGAGGGTATCGAGAGTTCCTACTTCCTTACCCGTTCCAAGGCCGTTGAGGCTTTCCCCATGCTCAACAGCAAGGACCTAGTTGGCGCTCTCGTTTACTACGATGGTGCCCACAATGATTCCCGCATGAACGTTTCCCTGGCCATGACTTCGGTTCTCTACGGCGCTACCGTGGCTAACCACACTGAGGTTACCAGCCTGCTCAAGGACGAGTCTGGCAAGCTTATTGGTGCCACTGTTGTCGACAAGGTTGCTGAGCTCAACGGCGAGAAGCCCGAGCCTATTACCATTCGCGCCAAGTCTATCGTCAACTGCACTGGTCCCTTCTCTGACGCGATTCGGTCCATGGACGAGCCCTCGGTTCGCGACATTGTTTCTCCTTCCTCTGGTGTCCACGTCATTCTCCCTGGATACTTCTGCCCCAAGAACCTGGGTCTCATTGATCCCTCCACTTCGGACGGCCGTGTTGTCTTCTTCCTTCCTTGGCAGGGACACACCATAGCTGGAACCACCGACGACCCTTGCTCAATTGAGGCTGCGCCAGTTGCCCAGGAGCAGGCTATTGAGTGGATTCTTAAGGAGGTCAGTGGCTACCTTGGTCCCGATGTCCACGTTGGACGTGACGATGTTTTGGCAGCGTGGTCTGGTATCCGTCCTCTCGTGAAGGACCCTAAGGCCAAGAACACCGAGTCTCTTGTCCGTAACCACCTGGTCGATATCTCGACATCTGGTCTTGTTACCTGCGCCGGTGGTAAGTGGACTACCTACCGCCAGATGGCCGAGGACTGCGTCGACGCCACCATTAAGCACTTCGACCTTCCCACGGTCGCTATTGAGAAGGCTCCTCGCATTTCTGGAACTGACGCCGTTGATGACGCTGCCCACCTTGACGGCAAGTGCCAGACTCATTCTGTCCGTCTTGTCGGTGCCCATGGTTTCTCACACACTCTTTTCATTCCCCTGATTCAGAACTTTGGTCTGGAGACTGATGTCGCCAAGCACCTTGCTGAGAACTACGGTGACCGTGCCTGGGCTGTCGCTCAGCTCTGCAAGCCTACTAACCGCCGCTGGCCCGTTCACGGTGAGCGTATCTCGTCTCTTCATCCCTTTGTCGACGGTGAGGTCCGTTATGCCGTTCGTTCTGAGTATGCCCAGACTGCCGTTGACGTTATTGCCCGTCGTACCCGTCTTTCCTTCCTCAACGCCAAGGCGGCCCTCGAGGCTCTTCCTCAGGTGATTGATATCATGAGTGATGAGCTCAAGTGGGATGCTAACAGACGGGAGGTTGAGTGGAAGGACTCTGTCAAGTTCCTTGAGTCAATGGGTCTTCCCAGGGATCTGTTGAACTCTACTCGGAAGGAGGTTGAGGCTGGTAAGCTTGCTGCTGCCAGTGCTGAGGCTGTCAAGATGACTAGCGTTGTTGCTTGAGTGTTTTGATTTTTGGAATGTCTGTCTGGCGTTGGTGTGGGTTTGGTAGCGTTTTTTTTTTTTTCGGGATTGTTTTATTTTGTAGATTACGGAATTTGTATTTTTTGGATGGAATGGAATGGGTTATTATTATACATAATAGATTTTTTAGATCATTTTGATTGTCGGAGTTTGAATGTGAATGCGATGATATGTGTAGTATAAGAACGGAATTGATTTTCAGGAACAAGAAGATAACCCTAACTTTCAAAAGACCAGTCCAAAAAAAAGGGAGGTTGAGTAAATATCGGTCTACCCGTCATGTGGAGAAACCTAATCGGCAAGGTCCTCTTCCTCCAACAGCCCAGTGAAAAAAAAAAAAAAGATGAAAAAAAAAAGAACCCAACCCTCACCCCACAAAGTTCGGGCAGTGCCGACGGATGTTGACGGTACTTGTGTTGTTATTCCCGACGATGGAACTACCGGATTTTACAAGGCGGTAGTCGGGACTTGAAAGTGTCAGTGTCAGCGCAGTCACTTTGGTTGAATGGATGGATGGACGGGTATTTGTAGTAGTTCGCCGCTCTTTTAAGGGTTCCTGACGATGAACATGGGATGGCCGCTGCCTTAAGGGCGGGAATTGGTAGGAACGAGAGAATAGAAAGGGAGAAGAAGAATGGTGATGTCACGGTTTTTGGGGGTTTTGTCGGACGGGTTAATGTGGTGAATATATGGTTTATTTTATGGTAGTTCCGTATCCTACCTATCCTTCCCAAAACAAAAAAAAACAAGACATATCTCATAAAATGCACAACTAAACCCGTCCCGTCACTTCTTTCCTCCCGCTAACCCAAGCCGAACCCCCATCTTCCTCCACCCTCCAATCGGCGGTGTAGCAGGCGGCGTAACAATCTCCATATCTAACCTCCCCACCATCGGAACATCCTGAAAGTCTCTATCCCTCTCAACCGAGGACTCTGCACTTCGTTGCGGCGTAGCCATTTGTAATTGTGCGCCCATGGGACTTGGTCTGCCACGGGACATGTCGAAGTGGCCCGAGGAGGCAGAGGTGGGAGTTACGGGGCCTTCGAGGGTGGCTATCCATTGGGGGAAGACGGAGTCGTTCATTAATTCGTGGACGACACGGATGATTTCCTCGAGGGTTGCGGGGGCTGGTGGGCCGTTTATGGTGGATATGGCGAGGACTCGTTCTTTGACGGGGGAGGATATGTTGATTTCTCGGGGGGCGTAGGGCCGGATATGTCGCTCTAGTAACCTCTCCCAGGCGCCCGTAAGATGTGCTATGTCCCGGTGTGTAAAGGACCCCGAAGACCGTTGTAATGTGCGCGTATAGGATAGTTGATATTGTGAAGCGGCAAGTGAGAATTCGAGAGTCTCTAGACAATGGGTTGTTTCCAGATATCCCATTAACGAGGGCAACGTATAAGGTGCAGTCGCACGATTATGAAGAACGTCGAGAAGTGATGGTTTCGTCATATTGTTGATTTTCAAAAAAGGAACAAGAATGGTAGATTTTCGATATCCACGATGCTTCAATGAAAGGATACCAAGTCCCCTTTAAACAGACGATTCCTTTGGTTTTTTTTTTTCGTTCTTTGTTGGTGGAGAGTGGGCAAGAGATAAATGCCTAATTAAGCCATTCTAAAAGGCCTCCGGCAATTTCTCAATTCCCTGGCGGCCCATGACATCCTGGTTTGACTAGAAGAGAATCCCCGTCTTTTTGTGTTATCTATTATGAAAAGGTTTAGAATGCCCAGAAAAAATCTCGGCTTGTCGCTTTTAAGACATTGTTTATAAAGAAGATACGTCCGTTACTCCGTAATGTCTTGGAGACTCACTGAAAGAAACCCATAGGAAATTTCCGCATCAAGACATGTCTGTCATACACAAGGGAATTTCCCAACCAAAATCGCCTTTTTTCTTGCTTCCCTCCGGTCCTTCCTCTTTCCTCCTCACCTACCCAAAACCATACGACAAACGCACCAACCAACAATCCAGACCAAACCTTGGCAATAACCAAGCCAAGAAAACAGAATTTTCACACTGACGGCGTCTACGAAGCAAGAAGACGAATGAATTGATTCATTCATTCACCGATCTTTGATTTTCTCGGGTTTCCTTTCCTTGCCTTGACGCTAACGGCGGTGGCGAAAAGGATGCTGCATAGATGGCTTGATGGATGTCATGGATTCCATGGAAGGGGCTTGGAAGGTTCCTAGAATGTCTTTTTTGGTCTGCACGTGTCATGAGCTAGTTTCCTTGAGTATCGTCGGTCAGGAATGAATGAATGAAATTTTTGCTCTTTTAAG